>JASWHV010000010.1:76260698-76760800 GCA_030760725.1 Neostapfia colusana | reverse complement strand
GGTTTGATTCTCTTGCACTCTAACTGTTATTTTGAGTCTTTAACAGTTGTACTTTGAATTCTAGAACTACTTGGTTGGTGTAGAGAGCCTCAAAGTGTGAGTAGCCCCTAAGATCATTGTATTCACATTCATTTGATAGTGAGAAAGCCCGAGCTTGATCTTGGTGATCGCTCGGTGAGGGAAGGGTTAGAAAAGACCCAGTCCTTGGTGGACTCCTCAACGAGGACGTAGATTCCTGTGTGGAATCGAACCTCGGGATAAATCGTGTCTCTTGGTCTCTCTACTATTTCAATTGCTCACTATAATTACTTATCAAATTTTCATTGTGTTATTGTCCGCAAATTGTTCTCCTATTTCACAATCTAATCATTCTTAACTATTTAGTGATATCATTTGGCTACTATATATTTTCCGCTCAAACCTTAAAATGAAACCTAAAACACAAATTTAAACCTAGACCGGACTAGTCTGACCTCAGACCGGACTAGTTCAGCCTGCTTCTATTTTTATCCACTGTTTACTAAAATTTCAGGTTTTATTAGCCTATTCACCCCCCCTCTAGGCAACTCTCAATTGGTATCAGAGCCTAACTCTCCGCAAAAGCTTAATCGCTTGGAGAGGAGATGGGGGACAAGGTCGGTAGCCAAATTGATCTCAACAAGGGAAAAGGAGCAAGTTCGAGCAACTTTGAAGAACAAGGTTCTAACCCACCTCCCGTAGTTGCTCCTCCACAAGATGTTACAAGCTCAGAAGAAGATGAAGAAGTTCTTCGTCTCATGGCACTCCTCAAAAAGAAGGAGGAGTCTAAAAAGAAAAAGAAGGAGAAGTTAGAGAAGAAACTCAAGAGTAGTCAACAAGACTACTCGCGATATCCTTTTAACTATGAACGATTAAATTCTCATTCCAGTTATTTATCAATTCCTCTAGGCAAACACCTCACTTTGATGGAACTAACTATACGATGTGGAAACACAACATGAAGTTGCATGCCACGTGGGGGGGCGAGGTCCGGCCTTCTAGGCTACGTGCCGGCCCAGCTGGATACGTGGCTCCTTCGGAGCTAGCCCCTGCGCGGGGCGAGGTCCGGCCTTCTGTGCCACATGGCAGGCTCGGAGCTATCCTCTGAGGAGAGGGGAGCTCCGGCCATACTGGACATGTGGCGCCTTTGGAGCTCGCCCCTGCGGAGGGGGGAGGTCCTTAGGCGGTTCTACCCTGCGCGCGGGGTACCCGGTATTGAGGGTACCGACAATGGCCCCCGGGCCCATTTCGGGGGAGGTAACGAGCCCAAGGTGGGGCCTTCTTATTCCCGCGCACTTTCTTGTCTTGAGTACTCCCTGTGCTGGCAGGGTCTCGACGGCTTCGGAGTTCAGCCCCTAAGGCGAGGGTGAAGCCTGGCATCGGAGCTTAGCCCTTGTGAGGAGAGGTAGAGGTCTAGCTTCGGTGCTCACGCCTGTGGAGGGGGTGTAGACCGGCATCAGAGGTCACCCCTGCTGAGGGGGCGAGGTCTGGCATCCGAGCTCAGCCCGGCTGTGGGGGCGGAGGTCCGGAAGTCATCGGAGCTCAGGCCAGCGGAGGACGTGAGGTCCGGAGGTCATCGGAGCTCAGGCCAGCGGTGGGCGTGAGGTCCGGCATCAGGGCTCGCCTCTGAGAAGAGGGCGAGGGCTGGCATTAGAGCTCAGCCCAGCTGTGGGGGCGGGGGTCCGGAAGTCATCAGAGCTCAGGCCAGCAGAGGGTGTGAGGTCCGGAGGTCATTGGAGCTCAAGCCAGCGGAGGGCGTGAGGTCCGGAGGTCATCTAAGCTCAGCCTCTGAGGAGAGGGTGAGGTCCGGCATTGGGGCTTGCCTCTGAGGAGAGGGCGAGGGCCGGCATCGGAGATCAGGCCTAAGGGGTGTGTGAGGTCCGGAGGTCATCGGAGCTCAGCCTCTGAGGAGAGGGTGAGGTCTGGCATCGGGGCTCGCCTCTGAGGATAGGGCCAGGGCCGGCATCGGAGCTTAGGCCTAAGGGGCGCGTGAGGTCCGGCTTCGAAGCTCGTCTCTGAGGAGAGAGAGACGAGGTCCGACATCGGAGCTCAGGCCCACAGAGGGCGTGAGGTCCGGAGGTCATCGGAGCTCAGCCTTTGAGGAGAGGCTGAGGTCCGGCATCGGGGCTCGCCTCTAAGGAGAGGGCGAGGGCCGACACCGGAGCTCAGGCCTAAGGGACGCGTGAGGTCCGGCATCGGGGCTCACCTCTGAGGAGAGGGCGAGGGCCGGCATCGGAGCTCAGGCGCTCCGCTGGGTGCTGCAGTTACAGCAACAGGAGCTCCGGCCAGCGGCTTGATCCTGCCACCGCCCTTCTTCTTGGTCTTCTTGCTGCTCCCATGGGAAGCAGCGCTAGCTCCAGGCTGTCCTCCTGCTTCGGAGGCTGGCTGCGAGTGCAAACTGCGCCCTTCTGCTGCTCTAGCGCACTTGTCCGCTAGGCTGAAGAGCTCCGAGACGTCACGCACCTCCCTGGTGGCCAACTTCTCGAGCATCTTCTCATCTCTAACACCCTGCCGGAACGCTACCACCAGTGCAACGACTCTCCAGGTTGTTGTCGAATGGCGTAGAGGTCAAGCTCTGTTCCAGGACGGGTGTAGGAGCTGCCGAAGTTCATAGTGAACTGTCGGCAGAGCTCTCCCCAGGAGGTTATGGAACCCTGGGGGAGGTTCATGAGCCAAGATCGGGCCGGGCCGGTCAAGGCGACGGGGAAGTAGTTGGCCATGACCGCTTTGTCCCTTCCTGCTGCTAGGATGGCAGTAGAGTAGACCTGCAGGAACTCTGCCGGGTTGACGCTTCCGTCGTACTTCTCCGGCAGGTGTGGCCGGAACTTGCAGGGCCACCTTGCAAAGCGGAGTTGTGGCGCTAGGTCCACACATCCCGTCCCCGCTGCTGCAGTTCCTGGTGCCGCAAACTCTTGGACGGTTGCTGGCACGGTGTACCCCGGCATGGGCATTGGTGGACCATATACCGGGGGCGCCGTCTACAGGACATATAGTTGCTGCATATGCTGCATGGCGTATGCCTAGGGCAGAGGTTGTGTGGCGAACATCTGCGGCCCAGGTTGAGTCGAGGCGGTCGACATGTTGTAGTCGGCCTCTTGCATGCGACGTCGTTGCCGTTGTCGCTCGATAGTGACGCGGGCGTCTTCTCCCGAGCGACGTTGCTCCAACTCTATCCTCAGGTCCTCCGTTGGGAGCCTGGTAGAGCGTGAGTCTGCCGTTCGCCCGTCAACCGTTGGTGTGCGCGACAGCGACACAGATGGTTGAGAAGGGCGTCGTCTCCGCCGCAGCGGAAGGTTGGCGGCAGTAGCGACGAGGTAGTTGACCTTGCGGATCCACTGATGGGTGGCCCCCTGGGGAGCGTCTTCAGTAGGTGGACTGTCCAGGAGCACTTCTGCGGCGGCTAGTGCACTTGCTTGAGTGGCACTCTGCGCCGCGGCAGATCTTGAAGTTGACGGAGTTCGTCGGGAACGACGGCGTGAAGAGCTTGCCGCTGACGGAGGCTTTGTGATCTTCGTCGGCTTAGACTCGTGGCAAGAGGGAAAAGCCCCCTACCTGGCGCGCCAAATGTCGAAGCGTCTGCGGTCGACACTTCCCCTGGGCCTGCTCTGGGCAGCCCGCGAAGGTTCTTTTTTAGGCGGGGCTAGTCCTCTCGCGTGGGTCTCGCCGGAATGGATGACGGAGGGAGATGAAGGTGGTTTGACACGGGGATTTACGTGGTTCGGGCCGTCGGAGCGTAGAACCCTACGTCCACGGGAGTGCTCGGAGCACTGGTTTCCTTGAGTATGTGAATGACCTAGAGGGCGTTGGGCAAGAGTGCCGAACCCCTTGTAATGTTGCCTACCCGAGCCTTTTATAGTCCAAGGCTCGGGCGGCTTACAAGGTGGGCCCCGGGACTCGACAGGCGGCCCCGTGGTGATTTCCTACCAGCTACTGTGTCTTGGTGCTGGCTTCGAGGTCCTCGTCCTGCCGCCCTGTCCATGCTGCAGGCTAGGTGTAGCGTGTAGCCATTGGTGATGGCAGGGGCGGCAGGGCATGTCTTGTCCGTGTCTTGTCGCTGCCTTCAATGGTGTGCAGCTTCTGACACTGTGCGCCTGTCTTGACTGTGACGGGTCACAGTGCCTCCTGACAGGCGTGCGCCGCGTCTCCGCGCCTTTGGAAGGCGCGGGTCTTCAATGCCACTTCTTGGGAAGGCGCGGGTCTTTACTCCCGCTGCCTATCGCGTCGGGGCAGGCAGTGCGGCTCTGCTGACCACGTGGCGGGCCCGGAGCTCTCCTGTGAGGAGAGGTGGACCTCCGGCCCTGCTGGACACGTGGAGCCTTCGAAGCTCACCCCCGCAGAGGGGGGAGGTCCGGCTCTGCTCGCCACGTGGTGGGCCCGGAGCTATCCTCTGAGGGGAGGGGAGCTCCGGCCCTGCTGGGCACGTGGCTCCTTCGGAGCTCGCCCTTACGGAGGGGGAGAGGTCCGGCCACCTCGGCCACGTGGCAGGCCCGGAGCTATCCTCCGTGGGGAGGGGAGCTCCAGCCCTGCTGGACACGTGGCTCCTTCGGAGCTCGCCCCTGGGGGGGCGAGGTCCGGCCTTCTGGGCCACGTGGCAGGCTAGGAGCTATCCTCCGAGGGGAGGGGAACTCCGTCCCCACTGTACACGTGGCTCCTTCGGAGCTCGCCCCTGCGGGGGGGCGAGGTCTGGTCTTCTGGGCCACGTGGCAGGCCCGGAGCTATCCTCTGAGGAGATAGGAGCTCCGGCCCTACTGGACACATGGCGCCTTCATAGATCGCCCCTGCGGAGGGGGCGAGGTCCTTAGGCGGTTCCACCCTACGCGCGGGGGTACCCGGTATTGAGGGTACCGACAATGGTAGATCTGAAATTCACTTTAGGCAAGATCGTGTAATTGAAAATTATGCAACACGTCCCCTCTTTGTAGAGACAGATTTAAGGTACTTTAAGAGACCAATAAAAGAATTATGTCCAAGCATGAATAATTTATTGGTAAATGATATGAGTGTATAGGCTTGTTTCACTTTTTCCTTTTGATTATTGCAATAAGTATGTAAACCAGATTTGGTTTAGTATTGATGATGATGATGTGGGGATTTGACACTCGCATTTATGTCATGTTAATTTTGGTTTAATGTCTCGGATATCTAGCATGAACTTAATTTCAAATTTCACGATTGCTAAAGGTTTTAATTGTCATAGTTGTGTGCAATGACAGAAAACCTCGAAAGCCTCACATGACAGTTGAGGAGATAAACTTGAAACCTTTAGAGCTCATATATTCTAATCTATACGAGATGAACAGTGTGTTGAAAAAGATGAAAAAATACTTTCCATGACATTGATTGATGATATTACTAGATCATGGTGTATTTGTTTGTTGCAAACTAAAGATGAGGCTTTATAATACTTTAAAAGCTATGAGGTTGAGGTTGAAAACCAATTAGATAGAAATATCAAATGTGTTAGATCATATCATGATGGTGAGTATTTTATAAAATTATCCGATGTACTCTATGAGAAACACAATATTATTCATGGGAGGACGCCTCCCTAATCACCCCAATCAAATGGGATTATCGAGAGGAAAGAATCTCACGTTAACTATATGGGTGAATTCCATGTTAGATATCACTGGTTTATCTAAGATATGGTGAGGGAAGCTTTATTGACTTCATGTTATGTCTTATTGAGTTATAAACAAGAGTAAAGATGAAACACCTTATGAGGAGGGAATTGAGAGAAAATCATTACTCTCTTACTTGTGCGCTTAAGAATATCTGGCGAATGTCATCATTCGTATCTTTAAGAAATGCAAGATTGAACCAAAGCCAGCAGATCGATCTATTCTCAATGAAACATTGCCTATAGATTTTTAGTAGTTAAATATGAGATACCTAATATGCACGCTTATAGTATAATGGAATCTCATGATGCAACATTGTTTGAGAATATTTTCCTATAAAATATATGTGTAGTAATGCTAGGATTTCCTCTGAGATATTTCTTGAATCTAGTACGTCTAATGAGTATTTTAAATTACCACCTGAGGATGTCCTTAGAAGGAACATAATAAAACTCCTCCAAGAGTAAGAGATAGGGGATTGCAAAATCCTTTCAGAATGATTTCATTGTATAACTATTGGACCATACTCTACGTGACTTTATTATTAGTGAGGTTGATAGTTATGTACTATCACCATGGTGAGGGCAATAATATTATATTTTATTTCTATGTAGATGATATAATCATTTTTTGTACAAGCATTAATATAATCAATAAGGACAAATATTTCTCTCAAAATGCTTTGATATGAAACATTTGTGAGAATCTGAAGTTATTTTAAACATAAAGTTGAATAAGGATGAGAGTGTTATTGCTTTATCATAATCTTACTATGTTGAGAAGATCTTGATCTAATTTAGTTTCATGGATAGCAAGTCTTCTCCTGGACCTTATAATGCTAGTGTGACACCTCAAAACATCAAAAAATAACTAAGAGATCAAATAATATACATTCAAATTATTGGTTCACTCATATACTTAGCGAATGCAACCTGACATAATATATATTTTCCTGTGAGCGAATTGAGCAAGTTCATGTCAAACCTCGATATTGATCATCGATATGCACTTGAAAAAGTCATGTGCTTCCTGAGACGGAGAATGATTTCTGCTTTACTATTTAGGGTATCCGAACTAGATATCATATCTTGACGAGCTATAAGCCACAAGTGGGTATGTGTTTAGTTTTGGAGGTGGCATAATGTTATGGTGGTCTTGCATACGGATCATATTGATGATGTCAACCATGAAAGAAGAACTTACTACTTTAGAGACAACAACTAAAGAGGTAGGCCACGGGAGCTCTTGGAGGATTTACCGATGGTTGAAAAACCATTACCAATGATTCTTATGAATTGTAACAATCAAACGATAATTGTTAAAATGAAAAACTCCAAGGATAATGCAGAGTCGTCAACACACATGAAGAGATGTTTAAAGTCTCCAAGGAAGATGAGAAGCTCTAGAGTAATAACTATTTTGTATATACGAACAAATAAAACCTATCAGATCTCTTTATAAAGGGACTATCATGAAATATGATAGAACATACACGAGAGCGATGTGTTTGAGTAGTGTGACACCATAGTGGGAACCCAACCTTTATAATAGCAGATCTTGTGAATTAGGATTTGGGAAAACAAGTTATTTGTTAGCATATAAGAGTATTATTTGAAACAATCTCTATGTGAGTATCCACTAGTCCCAAAATTGTAATGCGGAATGATAATATGTCTTATTGTTTCTATTGGCTATGTTTAGAAAAAATGTTTCCCTATAGGGCATTCTTGAAATAACACAACTATACGGGCCCTGACTCTTACACGTAAAAGTTGCCTAGAGGGGTGAATAGGTAAATAAAATCTAAAATACACTTAAACATCAACCCAAGGTCGAAGTTGTCCGGCCGGGTCCGGATATGTTCGGACTTGTTCTAGCTGGTTTGGATAAGTTTGATTTCGTCGTAATGGTAATGTTGATGAACTTAGACAAATTTCTAGTGTGATTCAAGCTAGGATAATAAAGTATATGATCTAAGCAAGTTATAGCAAGAAGGGGTGAAGACAGAACTACTTGAATCATAAGATCGAAATGAATCTAGCACAAATATGACCCAGACCCTAGAAAACCCTAGAAATTGAAGGAAGCATGAATAAGCACAAGAGACAGAAAGGATTTTTCGTCCAAGTTCAATTTCGTAAAAAAACCTACATCTCCATTGAGGGGCACACAAAGTATCGAGTCTCTTCTAACCCTAAACCTCTACAAACAACCATAAATGCCAAGATCATGTCCCCACTACAAATTTCTTTTACGAGATAGGGTAATAAAAACTTACTAGGTCTCACCACACAACATTGGGAGCTAAGAGATGACACCTAGCCGTATAGGGGATGAATACTTAAAGAGTAACAAACACGAACATCGACGTTAGTGAAGAACAAGTCAATATATCAATTCAAATGTTGTATCCCTCTTGATAGTACGGTGTACCAATACTCAAAAGTAATAAAACTAGAACTCTAAGTAGAGATTGATGCCCCTTTTCCTTTTTCAACTTGAGAGGTATGCGGTGTTTAAATGTTTTTTTGGCCCGCATATTACACTCATTTTAACAGTTAGTTTTCTAATTTTTGACATCAATTATCCAAAAACCACGTGGGGTCCTAGACGCATTTTCAATCTCCCCTTCTGGTGATTACAAACAACAATCAAGCCTTTATCCCAAGCATGTTGGGGCCGGCTAGACATGAAACCCTATATATATATATATATATATATATATATATATATATATATAATGAAGTAAAAGAGAGGAAGAGATATAAGAGTAACAAGAAAAAAGAAAAGAAAAAATGACTAAGATTCTGGCACATGAATTGCTACTTTCCATGCGGTCCTATCATGAGCTAGGTCTCTAGGTACATTCCAATCTCTCAAATCTCGTTTTACCGCCTCCTCCCAGGTCAACCTTGGTCGTCCTCTACCCCTCCTAATATTTTCTCTACCTCTTAAAATCCCACTATTAACCAGTGCTTCTGGAGGTCTCCGCTGGATATGTCCAAACCACCATAGTTGATGTTGGACTAACTTCTCTTCAATCGGCGCCACCCACCCCCTATCACGAATTGCCTCATTCCTTAATCGGTCTCTTCTCGTGTGCCCGCACATCCATCGTAGCGTGCGCATCTCTACGACACTCATTTGTTGGACATGTTGCCATTTAGTTGGCCAACATACCGCCCGATATAGCGTAGCGGGTATGATCACCGTCCTATAGAACTTCCCTTTTAGCTTTTGTGGGACCTTCCTATCACATAGGATTCTAGAGGCTTGTCGCCATTTAATCCACCCTACCTTGATCCTGTGGCAAACATCCTCATCAATATCGCCATTGCTTTGTAACATTGATCCTAAGTATCAGAAAGAATCTCTTCTAGGTACTATTTGTCCTTGTAGACTAACATTTCTCTCTTCACGACCAACACCACTAAAGTCATACCTCATATGTTCGGCTTGGTCCTACTAAGTCTAAACCTCTTAGACTCTAAGGTTTGTCTCCATAACTCTGATTTCTTATCAACACCATCCCTACTTTCATCTACCAGCACTACATCATCGACAAAGAGCGTGCACCAAGGGATATCCCCTTGTATATCCTTCGACACCTCATCCATCACCAAGGAAAAGATGTATGGGCTCAAAGTTGATCCTTAATGTAGTCCTACCGTGATAGGAAATGCATCAGTCTCACTATCACTTACGCGCAAACTTGTCCTAACATTATTGTACATATTCTTGATAAGGGTAATGTACTTTGTTGGCACTTTATTTTTCTCTAGTGCCCACCACATGACTGACCTTGGTATCTTATCGTACACCTTCTCCAAGTCAATGAACACCATATGTAGGTCCTTCTTCTGCTCCCTATATCTCTCCATAAGCTGACGAAGCAAAAAAAATCACCTCCATAGTTGACCTCCGAGACGTAAAACCAAACTGGTTTTTAGTCACATTGGTCACTTTCCTCAGGTGGTGTTCAATCACTCTCTCCCAAAGCTTCATAGTATTACTCATAAGCTTAATCCTTCGATAATTAGTACAACTTTGAATATCTCCTTTAATTTTGAAGATAGGTACTAATATACTTTTCCTCCATTCTTAAGACATCTTGTTTGACTGGAAAATATGGTTGAATAGCTTTGTGAGCCATACTATTGCCACGTCCCCAAGGCATCTCCTTCTTGTGATTGATGATAACAAATTTAAGTTTACAATAAGAGAAATAAATTATTTTGAAAATAATGAATATATGAAAAGCTACCTAAATATGTGCATCCATCAAGAATGAAATGTTACCATATTTTCACAGTAAGAGAGAAATATGAGATCTCTTCATATACTCATTGTCGCACCTGTGCAAAGCAGATTACAATTTACCTTTATTACAATAGTTCAATAGCTCATAAATTAGCCATTATTACTATAGCTCCAAATCCACAAGCAATCGACGATGAGAACACACACCTACTATTCCACGTAGTCTTCATAGAGATACTACATGTTTCTCCTCTAGCTGACTAGCGAGTGGAAATAGCAAGTGTGAGTACTTTGTGTACTCAACAAGTGTGGAAATATTATGACGTGGGCCAAATTCAAGGATGACAAAGGAGGTTTATTTCACAAAGCATATTATAGTTAATAAAGTTTAAAATGCAACCTTTAAGTACTAAGTGGGGTCAATACCAATATAACTAATAAATATCCAACTTATAAATTCCAAAATATTCCATATCCATATATTTCCATCATCATTAACCATCCATAATCAACCATAAACGCAAATAATTAATATCCACAACTATAACTGATCAAAACCAATGATCAATAGCAACTAAACCATACCAAGTTCAAAAATAATCATGTGAGGGTACAGGTTGCTCGTGATCGTGAGCACAACTTTTTTTACACTCTACAGAGGTGGCACCACTTTACCCCACAAGTTTATGATTACATCTCCCATCAGTGACTAAAGAACCTCTATTACGCCAAAGACACTATCTTAGGTGTGCGGCCTAAAGATATGAAAAAGCTTTTACAAAGGGAGCAGCAGCATGTACGGACCCAGTATGGTTTCCCAAAGCATAATGACTCCTACCGAGCACCAATCCAACACAAAGGCCACCTTTGTGCCATCCAGATCCCAGTGGAGTCTCCCAATACTCTCATTGCCCGCTCCACGATCTGGTCAGTACAGTACCGACAGTATACCTAATTTTTCAACTAAGGCTTACCCATATGGGCCTTGTGATGGCACCGTGTTTTCCTAGGTGGTCGCTGCACGGATTGGTTCTTAGATCTAAATCAAGTCTACCACCAAACCACCCAACCTCAATAAACAAACCTGCTTACTCAGATAAACTAAGTTTCATGTTTCTAAAAAGGGATCATCATTACTTATTTGATTATAAGTTCATTAGGTAAGTTAAATAAATTTTTCTGATAAACCCCAACTAAGCATGCTAAGCCAAAAAGGAAATACCTAACCAACTTTTCATCTATTCGCGGGTGACAAGCCAAAGCATTTCAATACTAGAGAACCCTAAAGATAGTTTTTTCCCATAAAATCGACACCAACATGCAAGTTCACGAATAAAACAATTTTTCGAAAAATAGCATCAATATGGTATAGTACACTTGCCTTCATGGCGGTTTGCTTAATCGCCTCGAAGTCTTGATGTTGAAGGTACACGATAGTAGACTACTGAGTGTACCTGTCTACTCGCAATTGCACACATACACAAGCAAATACATTCAATAAATACATTGCACAATGCAAATCAATATGATATGACATGAATGCATGTGAAGTACTTGAATTAACTATTATTTGTATGTATTAATGTGTATTTACTAATGCTTATAATTATTTTTTGGTGTTTAATAATTAATCTATAAAGTTTCATAATTAATTATGCAAGTCTAGAATCTATTTCAATTGATTTGGATTTACAGTAATTAATTAAAATTAAAATAAGTGTTAAAACAATTAATAATATTTCCTAGAATTTATTCCGTTTTATTAGATTTTAAAAAAAATATTTTACTATTTAATAAGCTATTTAGGATTTTATACTATTTATTTTGAGCTAACTGGAACCGATATTCGAAAATGATATATCCATTATCAGAGTCAGACCCAGATTTAAACTACTATTGATAATCGATTAATAAGGACCGATTATAGAAAAGAACTAGTATTGATAATTCGATTACTACAACTAGTTCTAATTATGAACCGTGTCGGTATCCTGCAGACCGGATTTCCCCGCGTAGTGGGTAAAAGACAGCCTGGGCCCTGCCTCCCCGCTGAGGCAGGCCCTAGAGTAAGCCACGTGCCCTTGGCCCCATGGTCAACCCTGGGGCTGCCACGTGCACATGAGCTCTGGAGCTTACACGTGCCCTGGGCTCCGGTCCGAGCCTCCCCACTGAGGTGAGGTCCGGGGCTGTCACGTGTCCCCTGACTCTGAGCCGCCTCCCCACTGAGGATGGCTTCGGTGCATACACGTGCCCTGGGCTCCGGTCCGAGCGTCCCCACTGAGGTGAGGTCCAGAACTGCCACGTGTCCCCTGGCTCCGAGCCGCCTCCTAGGTGAGGACAGCTCCGGTACAGACACGTGCCCTGGGCTCCCGCCCAAGCCTCCCCGCTGAGGTGAGGTTCGGAGCTGCCACGTGTCCCCTGACACCAAGACCGTCGGTAAGAGCTCCAGAGCCGCCATGTGCCCCATGATCCGTTGTGGGCCATGGGTCGACGAAGTCAAGGAAGTGCGCTATCAGGCTTCGCATTTAAGGCTCGCGCCTTCCCCAGATACATGGCCCACTGCACACGCCCCGTCCCTTGCCCGTTTGCCATTATGGCGACAAGACAGGATGACAAGGCGTGACAGCAGTATAGTGCCACCCAGCGGCACGAAGTCGCCCAAGCAGGACGGGAAGACGCGGCGACAAGACGACGTCTTCATCCTCACCGAAGACACGGTCAGGGGCGCTCAGCGCGCCGCACGACGGAACTTAACTCTCTCGTCGGCCTCTCTACTCAGAATACAAAGCCCTAGATCGTGTATAGGGTTCACTTAGCTCTGGGGCCACCTGTCGGGCCCCACGCCTCATTGTAACCACCCCGGCCTTGAGCTATAAAAGGACCGGGGTGACCACCCTGCAGAGGGTTCCTGAAACTCGCATCCCAGATCCCACAACGCGCAAGACCCATGCTCAAGCAATAGAACAAGCACTCCGCTGAACGTAGGGTATTACGCTCCGGCAGCCCGAACCATATAAATCTTGGTGTTCATCCGCTCTCTCGAGCCCGGGTCGCGTAGGACGCCAAGCCCCCTCCGAAAAAAAAAGAACCTCGCGGGCTGCTTCCGAGCTGCCGGGAGGAGTATCATCGCAACTGATATATAGAACTTCAATACAAGTTCTAGTAAAAAAACCGGTATTAACAAGTCAATATAAAAAACGGTTCCATTTCGGAACCAATACTAATAAGTCAATTATCATAGAGACATTTATAATTTTATCATATTCAATGATGGGCTTCGCCAGGATACCACTCTTAATAATAAACTCACTAAAATGTCATTATAATAGAAAGCAGTTCGATATAGTGTTAATTATTGTCATGACTAAACAATACATAAAAAATTAAAATTACCCTCATTCATATCATCCTTCTTTTATTTCTTTCCTCTAGCCCTCTCTCTCTGCGCCTCCAAAGGCTGCTTGTGCCGCCCCGCCCAGCTCCTGTGTGTCGCCTGCCTTACGCACGCCCACCCCGGCAGCGCCGCCTCCGCCCCCGGCGACCGCTGTGGTAGCACTCGCCTGCCTTTCCACAGACAAGGAGTCATCATGCCATTTAGTGATGGAGGTGAACACTTACCCCATGAGCTATGAACTTTCGTTAGTCTTTTGTTGCTTTGACCTCGACCGAATTGAAATAAACCAAAATATGAATTGCAACTTTCATAAGCTCTGCTAGGTTGATTTGTAATTTTGGTATAAACCATGCTTCTGCTTTCATCCTAGCTTCTAGTCAGATTTTTTTTAGATGATGAGCTTCTAGTCAGATAGCTAATGTCTCGAAATGCATATTGCCTAACTAGCTCTTTACATCCGGGATCCAAATTTTACATGTTCTGTTGCTAGATAGACTAGAATTGAACCTGACAATTTGTTGATTAACTGTCTCTCTTCGCTTATATGCAGACTCACATGAGGACGAAGAACGATGATCTGCCTGAATGCATAATGGTTCGTTTTGTTCCCATATCCTGATACCCGGGACCATTTAGCATGCTCTACATAAACCGAACTAGAGTTATTCTATTACGCTGTGACATCTAACATTCATTACGTTGTAGAATCTTTTTCATGCATAGTCTAGAGTGGCTGATCAACTAAGCAAGGAACATTGAAAAGGACTGTCAAAAAAATTACACTAAGAAAGTTTTAAAAAACTTGAGTTATTTTCTATCATTACTTCAATGTGTATGACTACATGTGACATGTGAACTTTAATATTTATGGATGTGTGAAACTTTGAATTTGGATTCATTTCTCATATGTGTGAATTGTTAAATTTATCTTATTTGGCATGCAATTTCTTTATGGATGTTAAATTTATCTAATGGTTATGCTTTATGTGACATGAGAGCATGCATTTTTTTATTCAGCAAGCTCCTAGTGGTATGCAGTTTTTTAATGTTCCATATGACTGTTTTTTAATTCAGCGGGCTCCATAGCTCTGTTTTCAAGTGAGATGTGAAAAAGAGAGTTGAGAGTACTTTAATCTTTTTCTGTATTCTTTTATGTCAAAAGGGGGTTATGAGTCGAGTTATAATGTCTTGATGGTAAACGAGCAAACTCGTTGCAATTATAATGGTATTTTAGTAAGTACTCTGTTGGGAGTGGTATTTTGGCGAAGCCTAACGTGGGGCGGTAAAATTGCAAATGTCTCATTATCACAAGCGGTTCAACTTAGAAATTGATATTGATAAGTTGATTAACAGAACCAGTTCCATTTATAAACAGATACTCATAAATAGTCTTTTCAAACCGGTTCATGTCACGAACCGATACTGATATGTTGACTCTTACGAACGTTGATGTTACAAACCGCAGTATTGATAAGTCAACTTTTTTGAATCGGCTCGTTACGAACTAGTACTGATAAGTTGATTATTAGATACGGTTATTCTAAACCGAAATAGATAAGACGACCTTTCCGAATCGGTTCTTTTTACAAACCGGTACTAATAAGTCAATTAATACAAGAAGTTCCATTCCAGAACTAGTAATGCTAAGTCAATTATTAAAAGCGGTTCATCTTATGTACCTGTACTAATAGTTTAATCATGAGACCCGGTTCAACTTACGAACTGGTATTGATAAGTATTCGATACAGAAAATCATTTTATTAATTTCACTTTATTAAATTCATTTTATTAAATGAAATTTAATATAAACATCACACAAACTTAGAACATATAAACAAAAATCACATACAAAGCAATGAAATCAGAACATATAAACAACAATACCAAAAATGAGCTCAAAACATATAAACAACAATAACAGACAAAACAATGAGTCAGATTTATGTACAAAACCAACCAATAAGTCACAAACAATAGAACATTGACACAACATATAAGCAACTTATGTTCTTTGTGCAATTAATGATGTTGAACTATGTTTCTGTTTTGAAAAAAAAAGAGGCATAGAGCTCCTTGGTGTATGTGAAAGAGATTGATCGCATGCAATATTTTGGGACACATGATACTTACGTGTCTCTTTAATAACATGCTTACTAACAAAACCTAGAAGTCTTCATTGTAGTATGAGCATGTTATCTGGTATGAGAGGTACTTCGTTGAAATCATATTGTTACAATTTTTATAATTAAAGATACCAAATCATTTACACGCATGTAGGAACTGAAATGCAACATACGCAAACGAATCAATTAGTGTTTTATCTCGACTCTTAGATGTGGGACAAACATGGTCCACGTGTTAGTGAATGTAAACATGTGCTCAAATACATAGAATTCACACAATTTGTTTCTGTATGATTGTTCTGAAAAAGGGATGGTGTTGGTTCTGATCCTTAATTTGCTTGTAAATGATAGGGAATGTACGCCGATCTTTATGTAGTGCTTATATGCACTTCAAATAGGTAGTTATAAATTATAACTTAAACTAGGTTCAATCATTTTAACGTGTAACTACAAAGAAATAATAAAACAATCATTTACTTTTGTATAATGTCTTTAACCTTTTTCCAATGCTCTCTTGGTTTTATTCTGGAGTCTATAATAAACATATTGTTCGCCTCTAATTCTATTATAAAAATGTCCCAGTGAAAGGTACGCAAATCTTATTGTAGACAGTTACTCATAAGTTATTAAAAACATGATACTCAAATATAGAACAATTGAGTTTAAAGATAAACACATACTTGAAGTTTGGACCGAGGCCGAACAAGTACGGATCCGTTCGGAACAAGTTCGGACTGAACCTGAACAAGTTCAGACCCGTTTGGACATGTTCGAACATCAACAATTTTGATTTTTTTTAGTTGTAACTTGTGTAACCTAAATTGTTCCACATACATGTGTCTTATACCTATCATTTGAAATCTCCCAGGTCATCACTTTGTAGCCTCCTCATCATGAGGCCAAAGCACGGAGAAGACGGATCCCACATTTTTTAGGTCCTATCCTCGTTTAGTTCCTCAAGGTTGTGACGACAATCGGGATACTACAAAGTGATGACGTGAGAGATTTCAAATTATATGTATAATATACAAGAATTTGGAACAATTTATATTATACAAGCTAAAACATAAAAACTTGAAATTGTTGATGTTGTCAAAACTCAAAATTTTGGACATGTTCGTACATGTCCAAACGGGTCCGGACTTGTTCGGGCTCAGTCCGCACTTTGCAGTTTCAAACCCTAAGTTTTTGAAACGTGCATAATCCTAAACAGTTTCTAACAAATACTAATTATACCAATGATTTCGGACCTAAACCTAGGGACTAAATGTGATTGAAAGTAAGGCCAGGAGAGGAAAAATATGGGGAGATTGTTGTGGGGAAGGTCAAACATGTTCAGGGATTTGATTCCATGCAATCTAAACTTCGGAGACTTTGGACGGGGGGGGGGGGGTTGCCAAGAATACTCAAAATTGCCTTTACGAGCTTGAGAAAGAGAGATTAAGTCGAGAGGGTGAAGTGAGGAGTGAAGGCTGAAAGGGCCCCTTCGGTTACGTTAAAACCCAATATGAGGCATGTCCGGACTAGTCCATACTTGTCCAAACTATTTTGGACATGTCCGACCTAAATAGGATTAGTCTCTAACCTTTCTAATCTCGACTTGTGTGGTAGGATCCGAACTTGTTTGAACTACCTTAGACAAATCCTTTAATGATTCTTTAGACAATATATAGTTTGACTTTTGATCATTTTGGACAATTTTTTGAGTATTGTCTTAAGAAATATGGCAATTCAGGAACAATTACTCCAACAATGACCATGTCGGTACCCTGCAGATCGGGTACCCCCGCGTGGAGGGTTAAAGGCAGCCCAGATCCCGCCTACCTGCTGAGGCGGGCGCTTGTGTAACCACGTGTCCTTGGCCCCGGGGTCGACCCTGGAGCTTCCACGTGCGCCTAGACTCTGGAGCCAACACGTGCCCTTGGCTCACGGCCGAACCTCCCCGCTGAGGTGAGGTACGCAGCTACAATGTGTATGTGGGCTCTGAACCTCCTTCCAACTGAGGAGGGCTCCAGACCCGACACGTGTCCTTGGCCCCGGACCAAGCCTCTCCGTTGAGGTGAGGTCCGGAGCTGTCACGTGTATCTGGACTACGAACCTCCTTCCTACTGTGGAGGGCTCCGGAGCAGACATGTACCCTTGGCTCCGGACCAAGCCTCCCCGGTGAGGTGAGATTCGGAGCTGCCATGTGTACACGGGCTCCGAAGCAAACACGTACCCTTGGCCCCGGACCAAGCCTCCCCGCTAAGGTGAGGTCCGGAGTTGCCATGTGTATCCGGGATCCAAACCTCCTCCCTGTTGAGGAGGGTCCTAGAGCCGGCACGTGCCCTTGGCCCCAGACCAAGCCTCCCTGCTGAGGTGAGGTCCGTAGCTGCCACGTGTATGTGGGCTCTGAACCTCATCCCTGCTGAGGAGGGCTCTGGAGCCGACACGTGCCCTTGGCCCCGACCAAGCATCCCCGCTGAGGTGAGGTCCGGGGCTGCCATGTGTGCCCGGGCTCCGGAGCCGCCACGTGTCCCACGATCCGTCGTTGGCCGTGGATCGATGACGTAAAGAAGTCAGTGCGCTGTCACACCATGCATTCAAGGCTCGCGGCTAAGCATGGCACACGGTGCATGCCCCTGTCCTCCGCCCGTTCGCCATTACGGTGACAAAACAGGGCGGTGAGGCATGAAAGCGGCACAGTGCCGCCCAATGGCACACTGCCGCCTTGCAGAAGAACGAGAGGACTCGGCGAGAAGACGGCGCCTTCATCATCACCTGTGGTATAGTCAGAGGTGCTCAGCGCACCAGGTGGCGCCTTAACTCCCTCGCCAACCACTCCGCCTAGGAATGTAAAGACCCTAGATCATGTATAGGGTTCAGGCAGCCTCGGGGCCACCTGTCTCGGGACCCGGGCCCAATTGTAACCACCCTAGCCTTGAACTATAAAAGGATCGGGGTGTCCACCAAACAAGGGGCTGGCATCCATTCGCAACCCACACACTCATACATGCAAGCAATACAACAATCACCACCGTAGATGTAGTGTATTACGCTCCGGCGGCCCGAACCACGTAAATCTCGGTGTTCACCCGCTCGCTCGAGTTGGATCGCCCTAGAGGCGCCAAGCCCCTCCAATCAAGGAACCTTCGCGGGCTGCTTCCGTAGTAGACCGGGGAAAGTGTCGTAGCAACACACTTCGACAGACCATATTTGATTAAGACGTGACAAGAAGGTCAACACTAGACATTTGTAAGGGAAATCATACAATATTTTGCAAAACATTTATTTTACAAGGTTTTATCCTGCGTCACAAGAAATGTGCAACCAACCAAGACACTTCCCAAGAATGAAGGATATTTAGCTCATTTTGAAGCTCACAAAAACTTTGATCATCTAGTGGCTTGGTGAAAATATCAACTAATTATTTTTTTCATTCACAATAGGAAGTGATTATATCCCTCTTCATTTAGTGATCTCTCAAGAGGTGTTGTCGAGTGTTTATGAGTTTAGTTCTACAATGCACATGAGCAATTTTATGTCACTCTCATTGCCACATAGGAGGGAAATATTGTTCAAGGTGTAGCCATAGTACTTAAGAATATGTTGCATCCACATTAGTTATGCACAACAACTATTGCCTGCAACATACTCAGCTTTGGTGGTGGATAGGCAATGAAATTCTGTTTCTTAGATGATCTTGACACTAGTGACCTACCCCAAAAATGGCAAGTCTTGTGGGTGCTCTTCCTATCCACCTTATATATAGGCTCATTTGGTACGGTTCTAGATTCTTCGACAATCAGAAACATTTCAATTTCAATTCAGAAATGTTTCTCAACTTGAAATAGAATCACTTTAGAAATTGGTTGGCTGCTTTTCTAATTTTAATTTCACTATAAAGGGGAGAAGGAATGAAATGACCTATGTACCCTTGCATGGACTATATTGCTTTGTCACAGTATAATATATAATAAAGTGTCAATGCAAAATATATGTAATCATCCATGTACGGATATATCCATGTTGCATGACAGCGGCAGCGAGTTGCGCAGCTTAGGTGGCGACAAATTGAGTATAGGGCAGTCGATGACAAATCTCTATAAATAATAGTGAAACTGGAGGGGGTATAATTATATGAAGCATTTTAGGGTGTTGAACACATTTCTAGCCATTTCACATTTGTAGGCAAAAAATATGAATAGTTTCTCATGGATTCACCTCTGAAACATTTTACTTTTTTGTTGTTTGGTATCGTTTTAAGTGATTCAATCTAGAAACTGAAACGTTTCTCCTAGCCAAACGCACCCATGATTTGCATCGGAATATCCAATGAGATTAAGCTTTTAACCTTTTAGATACCAAAACCATAGAATACCACGAAAATCTCTTAACGACACTTAAATGACATTATTTGGGTGCAATTTGAAATCTTGGACACATACACACACTGAGCATGATATCAGGTATAGATGCACAAAAATAAATAAATGAACCAGTCATGTAACAATATACCTTTTAGTCCATATTTTCTCTACTAATGTTGAGGTCGAGATGCCTACTTTTATGCTCACGGGAGTCTTGATAGGCATGGCTTTGTCCACGTCAAACTTCTTGACTAAGTTATGCGTGTATTTGGTTTGACATATGAATGTGCCTTTCTTGAGTTGCTTCACCTAAAATCCGAGAGAGCATTTCAACTCTCGTATCATCAACATCTCAAAGCGCTACATAATGATCTTGCTAAACTCATCACAAAATGTTTTATTAGTAGAACCAAATATTATGTCATCGATATATATTTGGCAGATAAACAAATCATCATCAAATTTTATTGTTAGGAGGGTGCAATCAGATTTGTCAATCCTAAATCCATTTTCGATGAGAATCCCTAAGGCATTCATACCACACTCTAGGTGCTTGTTTGAGCACATAGAGCGACTTATGAGTTTCCAAACATGGTTAGAATATTCATTACTTTTCAAATCCTTGGGGTTGCTCTGTTTACACTTCCTACTTAATTGATCCATTGAGGAAGACACCTTTCACATCGATTTGATATATTTAAAATCATGGTGAGTGGCATATGTTAGTAAAATGTAATTTGATGCAAGCCTAGCTACCCAAGAAATGGTTTCATCGAAAATCCAGAACTTCAACCTGTGAGTAACCTCTTGCCACAAGCCTTTTGAGTTTTTCCTTGTCATCATGTCGTGTTCATCTTGTTTGTTGTGGAACATCTAGTTGGTACCCACAACATTTAGCTTTAGTCTCTTCACCAATTTCCACACCTCATTACTCCTGAATTTGTTCAGCTCTTCTCAGTGACCATCATCCAATCCAGATCACATAGTGTTTTCTTATACACTAAGTGGACTTAAAGAAGAGACAAAAGAGTAATGTTCACAACATATTGAAACACTTGGTCTAGTAGTTACCCTTTTGAGATGTCACTTCGCACACTTTGTCACACTCTTGGATGTGGCAATTGTGGTATTGAACCATCTTCATCGCCCCTCTCATCAATGTCATCATCTTAGTCTTGATCAAATTTTTCTTGATTTCATTTTTTTATTGGTGTAGAAGCTTCATTTGAAGAGGAACATCTTGAACTTCATTTTGTTTTTGTGCTCAAACATCACCAATGACCATTGTTCCCAACATGACACATGAAGCTTCTTCATCATCTTGCACATTAGCGTCAAGTTGCTCCACTCGAGAGCTTTGTTAGTTTCGTCAAATACTAAGTCACGTGTGACTTCAACACAACCAGAATTCTTATTGAAGACACGATATGCTTACGTATTTGACACATAACCACGTAAGAAACCCTCATCGAATTTAAGTGTAAACTTCGAGAACTTGGGTTTCTTATTGAAAATATAGAATTTGCTACCAAATACATGAAAGTAGGATACATTTGGTTTGTTACTGGCGAGAATCTCAAATGATGTCTTCTTTAAAAGTCGATGAAGATATAGTCGGTTGGTCCGTGACATGTGGTGTTCACAGCTTCAGTGCAAAAGTGGTCAGAGATCTTGTACTCATCAAGCATGGTTCATGCCATCTCTATGAGTGTGATTCTTCCTTTTGGCCACCTCATTCTATTGACGAATGTAGAGAGCCGAAAACACAATCTGATATCTTCTGGATCAAGGTACTTCTCCAATCAAGTGTTCTTAAACTCACTTTAGTTGTCGCTTCTTATATTCCCAATTCTTAAGTTGAACTCATTTTGAGCTCTTTTTAACAATTTCTTGTGCACACACTGTGTTTCATCTATATCATGCAAAAAGAGTATACAAAGTGAAATGTGTAAAACAATCAACAATTAATAAACCATTTTTTACCATCAGTCCTTATATAAGCAATAGGACCAAATAGCCGTCGCAATTTACTTTATTTGCGACGGCGTCCCGTCGCAAATAATTCTAGCCGTCGCAAATGATTGGGTTTTCTGTAATGATGTGTAGTAGCTTCAGCGATCGCTTCATCATCATCACACTCTTAGTGGGATGTAGTACTCCAACTTGCTTTTCAGCTTGGCATGCTCCACAATTTCTATCTTTTTTAAAGGAAAAAGTCCATTTTAATACCCTCAAGTTATCTATGTTGTCCACTTAACCCTCTAAAAAATTTCAGTTCTATTTACTCCCTCGAACTATTACATTTGTTCAATTTATCTCCTTAAGAGATTTTTTGTTTCTCTTTGTATGGGTTATGTTTATAGTTACAATTTTACAGGATTGTATATGACATCATACCAGTGCTAATATAATTCTTCCAAAATTCTTCATAAATGTTTTCTTGCATTATTTCATCTCCTATCTCAAACCTGTATTACATGCTTCCAACGTAAAGAGAATTCAAAAAATTCTTGAAGTATTTTTTGTCATACGATATGTTGTAACTTATAATCTCATAAAATTTTACCCTCAAACATTACATGTACATAGAGAAATATAAAAAAGTAAATTCTAACAAGGTGGTGAATGTAACCAATCTAAATAGTTCAGTTAGACTAAAATTTTGTTTAGGTTACTGGAAAACGAAGATACTTGAGGGTAGTAAAATAGACTTTCTTCTTTCTTAAACATAACATTTCTTAGTACTAGTATGTTATCACCCTTTAGGAGCTTTTGTAGATTTATCATCCCAACATGGGCTACCCTTCTATGCCATAATCAATCTATACTAGTTTTTGTAACTAAGCATGTGCCAAATTAAGCTTTCCTGATGAAAAATCTAATAAATAAATATATCTTTTAACACACCCTTAAAGGCAAATGAATTATCTTTTGTTTTAAAGACGGTCAAGCCCCTGTTTGTGAACAATCAATTGTATCTCTTTTCACAAAGTTGCAACACGAACAAAAAATATAATATAAGGATTCCACATGTAAAACATTGAATGTTTAGTAGAAATTGTGATTTTACCAATGTTGATCACTATTTCTTGACTATTGTACCCAAAGGATACGCTCTCACATGGATCTCCATTTTCTTCATGTTTGTGAATATCTTCTCTCCTTCTCCAATCATGTGATTAGTGTATCCACTATTAACTACCTATTTTGTCCCACCAGAGGCATAGGCTTACAAAACAAAATGTGCCTTGGTTTTAGGTACTGAAATTTGTTTGGATCCTTTCACAATAGTTAGAAGAGATTTCTGCACTCACACACAAGTTTTTTACTTCTTTCGGCGTGGCGCAATGTATTTAGCAACTACTCCACCAAGTTTGTTCTTCATTAAAACATATGATGCATTAAAGACATGATAAGGCATGGTAGGTGCATTATGAGCATGAGCATATGAGTAATGTGCAAAAGAAACATTGTTAGTGATTTTGCTCTTATCTAGATCCTTTTGTTAGGAGCCATCTTTGACAATTCAAGACACTCATTATTGTTTTTTATTACCATACCATTGTGTTTGCTACCTCTAACATAACTAAGGTCATTCTTAATAAGAGGGGATCAAGAGTTCAGTGCATACTTGATCTTCTCCTCATTAAGTACTCCTTTCTTTTATTGGTTTGGCCTTGTGCAACTCTAACTTTTCAAGTCAATATTTAATTTATAGCAGCACAAGCATCAACATCAATATTATGACACCTAGCACATCCTTTATTTGTGGATACTTTGTTTGATTTGAGATAACTCTTGGAGGGAGATGTGCTAGACTTAAGAGTGTCAAATTGCTTTTGATGTATTAATGTGCATAGAGTGATATTCCTCACGATGGAAGCCTCAATCATCCTCTTCACTACCTCATGATCGGTCCATTTCTTACTTTCACATGCTCTATTCTTGTTGATCAAGATTTTGAGTTGGTTGTACATCTCTTGAGAAATCTCATTACTTTTGATAGAAAACTCTCTAATTCACCAACGGTCATCTCAATCTTGACATCCTATGGATTTGGTACCCTTATAATAGACTTTGAGAGCATCCCAAATATCCTTGGTAATCTCCAATCAATCTTATCAAATCCTTCTTGACTTAAGGATGACAGAAAAATGATCGTGACTTGAGCATTACGATGTATTTGTTGCTTTTTATTACAAAGTGAGCTCATCATCATTATCCAAAATATATCCCTATGCACACAACATTCGAGATGCTTGGGTTGAGTGAGATTGACCCAGCTTGATACTCCTCATCCCTATAAAACGAGGGAGAGGCGATGGGTCGAAAGAATGAATAGGCAACCACATTATCCTGCACATTCACAATCGCATCATAGTCTAGGGACATCAACCACCCAACATCTCCCCGAATAGTCGTTAGGAAACCCCCAATTCCTCATTGTAATTTCGGTATCCTGAGGAATTAATCAAGTAGGAGTAGGACATTACCTCACCCCAGAGGGCCCAAACCTAAGTATATAGTGTCTCCTATTACTGTTGCAATCGTCTAAGTGCATGTACCCATACGTATCCCCCCTCGATCTTATACATAAATTCTATTACCGTAAAAATCCCAACGACAACTGACACGCCAGATAGGGGATCGCGTGTTAAAATGGTTTAGTAGATATGATGAACCAGACAGACTCTCCCTACTTGAGTCGACCCCTAACATATGGGAGCCGAAGAACTTGCTGATACTAGAAGATGTCCCTCACATTATCAACGTGGTTACAATGATCAGATCGGACATCGTGCTGTTCGATTATAATTCTAATGAGAGTGTTAATAACCAAGACTTCATATATGATGTCCTGCTGACTAACCACAACAATGATCCTGCATACACGTAGGACGAAGATTTAGAAGACCCTAATGCAAACCAATCGATGATACCACAAAAAAGAAGACTCACGATTACTACTCGATAGAAGTATACCATGAAGTCATCAATGAACCGATGGATTAACTTAAAGCTTGGCGGAGAGAACGAGCGGATAAAGATCCTTTCAACTCAACTGGACAAGTTCCGCCTGTCAACCCAACTGGACAAGTTCCACCTGATGCGCCTTAATACTTCGCGTCCGAATCAACGTCACATGTTGCACCTCGAGATGGTTCATCACAATTTCGACGAACAAGGAAGGTGTTATGTTCATAATACAACCGAAGACAACATGGTGGACGTAGTCACTACTAATCATAACTAAATTTATTACGCATATTAACTAAACCTACTACTAATATTAACTAAATATAATACAACTACCTAAATATACTATAAATATTACCTCAATTTGTTACAAATGTTACCCAAATCAACTACTAAAAATAACTACTACTACTCACAACTAAATCAACTACTACTATTAACTTTGTCTACTATTAATATTAACAAAATCAACTGCTAATCGTAACTAAATCTACTTGTAATATAAACTAAAACTTAATAGTAATACACAAAATAATACTATTTCAAAAATTAAACTCATACTATTTTTAACAAAATAATCATAACCTAATTATTAACAAATAATTTATCTCTTTTTTCCTTTCTCTCTTTTTATCCTCTTCCTCTCCTCCTCCCCCCCTGTTTATTTCTCTTCTTTCTCTTGTCCTCTGAGTCGAACGAACACCTCCCTTTTATAGCCGTGCCCGCCGACCGTTGTTGTGCGCCCACAACCCGCTCGTGACCATCTGTCACCGTAACGATAGGGTGATATGGTCCACACATCATGTCCGTCGCTCCCGATTGAAGGGCGACCGTTCCCACATGCTGCGCGCGCCCACATCCAACGGTTGGGTGGCGAGACCCACACATCAGGTCCTGTAATGACGAAAGAGCGACCAGTCCCACATCCTACGCGCGCGTCACCAGGTCCCATAGCCACGTCAGCGTAGCCGCCCCGTCATCCGCAGTGTCACTAGCCTGTGGCTTGTTTTTTGACGACACTAGACGTGGAGGCCACATCAGCTCTTGCTGCCCACGATACGCGTTGACGTGGCCGTGAGGTCAGTTGCCGTCGCCCGTTCATCGATCTTTGACCTGGCTGCCACATGGAGAGTAGTCATTTTTGCAAATTTTAGAAATTGATGTTATTTCGATTAAATTAATAAAAATTCGTATATTAATAAAAAAGTTTCTGTTTTGAGTGTCTTTGTTTAAGAAAACTGTTCGTTTCCGCATCTCAAAATAGAAAAACTTTCCTGTTCCGTTGCGCGTTTCTCGTTCCCTCCGCACCCTTCCCTTCCCCTCCGGATCGAGCCAAACGGGAAGGGACGCCGACGGCATCCTCCATTCTCCAACGCCTCCGAGAACCCAGATCTCCGCCCGGCAGCCATGCCGACGGCCGCGGACCCCGCCGCCGCGCTCCCCCTCAGCCTCGATCTCGAGGACTTCAAGGTAGAACCCCTTCCCCTTGTCTCCCTCCCTCCGTCTCCCCGGGTTCTGTTCGATTCTGGTGGCATCAGCCGGGCTGCGACGTGATGGTGGTTTCACCGTGCCGCTACGTGCGTGCGTCTTGTGGGTGCAGGGGGACTTCTCGTTTGACGCGTTGTTCGGGGGCCTGGTGGACGAGCTGCTCCCGGAGTACCGCGGCGACGACGACGCTGCGCCGGTGCCGTCGCCGCTGCCCGTGCTGGGGGCCGCGCCGCCCGTATTCCCCGCCGTAGACGAGCTGCTCGGCCTCTTCAAGCATTCGTGCAAGGAGCTAGTCGACCTCCGCAAGCAGGTCTGTCACGTCTCAACCCCTCCTCCGGAGCACGGTTATGCTACAAAAAATGTGGTCGCCATGCCACAGCCTGCCTCACCGGCTGACTGACTTTTTTGGCTGGCAGATTGATAGAAGGCTCCATAATTTGAAGAAGGAGGTGGCCGTGCAGGACGCCAAGCACCGCAAGACGCTCTGTGAGGTTAGTTGTGGGTTTAAGATCTGATAACTAGTGCCACCAATATTTTTCTGTGTAGCAACATAAGAGAAACGTAGAAACACGCATAAGTGAGGATCATAAACAGGCAGCAAACAGTTTTTCTCTGAAAGAAATGCACAAATTGCTTTGCACTAGCTGTGTTGATGATTGATCTGGGTCGATTAGAGGAGCAGAACTACTGGAGGTGTTACATGTTTGTTTGTTGCTTATTCCTCTCCCATCAACCTTCTCTCAAGACAAAATGCACCACTTTAAATTTGGGGACCGGGCACTATGAATGAGAGACTCAATGGGGCTTATTCTTGTTAGTATCTGAAGTATTACTCTCATGGAGAGGATGACACTAAGAGTTGGGAAATTTTTCTTGTTTCATTTCACACACAATGCCATGCCCAACCTAGGGGTTGGGGTTACATATTTATAGCTAAGGCAGCCAAGCATATACCTAGATGCTAGTCTAAGATGCTGTCCTACCAAATGACTAATATGCTGTCCTCTTGGTCTAAGATGCTGTCCTACCAAAAGACTAAGATGCTGTCCTACCAAAGGACTAATATGCTGTCCTCTTGGTCTAAGATGCTGTCCTACCAAAGGACTAAGATGCTGTCCTACCAAAGGACTAATATGCTGTCCTACTAAGGACTGAGATGCTGTCCTAACTAGGGGCCACACAGACCAAGAGTACAAGACTTATTCCTTCATTCCCCCCCTAAGTCTTGTGCGTTGTCTTGTGGAAGAGTTGGACCATCCCGATCCTGGAGCAAAGCTCAAGGAACGTGATCCTCCCAAGGGGCTTGGTGAGCAGGTCTGCAAGCTGGTCCTTGGTGTTGATGTAGCACGCCTTGATGCTCCCTTCCTCCAAGCAGCCTCGGAGGAAGTGGTACCTCACCCGGATGTGCTTGCTCCGTTCATGAAAGACGGGGTTCTTTGCTAGAGCCAGAGCGGACTTGTTGTCTACCCTGAGTTCCACCGCTCCGGTGTCTTTGCTGAGGAGATCACCAAGCAGTCTAACTAGCCAGAGCGCCTGAGTCGAAGCAGTAGAGGCCGCTATGTACACGGCCTCGTAGCTGGACAGGGCCACCACCTGCTGCTTGACCGACTGCCAGCTAACGAGGCGCTTGCCGAGAAAGAAGAGAATCCAGCTCGTGCTCTTGCTAGTGTCGATGTCGCCGGCGTGGTCGCTGTTGCTGTACCCGACAAGGTGTGCCTCCCCAGGGCACCTCGGGTAGTAGAGGCCGTGGTCGAGAGTGCCGGCAACGTAGCAGATGATCCTCTTCACAGCCTGCTGGTGCTCCGTCATTGGTCGCTGCATGAACCGACTGACATAGCCGACAGAGAATGCCGAGTCCGGCCGTGTGTGGGCGAGGTAGCGAAGGCTCCCCACAAGACGCCGATACTGCGTGGCGTCCACCTCCTCCGTCGTGCTGTTGCGGCTCAGCTTCAGTCTCTCCTCCATGGGAGTGAGAGCTGGGTTGCAGTCTGCGAGCCCAGCCAGCTCAACAGTGCGCTTGGCGTAGGTAGTCTGTCGAAGCATGATCCCGGAGTCGGCTTGGTGCACCTCGATCCCCAGGTAGAAGGAGAGAGATCCCAGGTCACTCATCTGGAAGGTGGCTTTCATCGCTTCCTTGAATGCTGCCACCTCCGCATCCTTGGTGCCGGTGATCACCAAGTCGTCGACGTAGACACCCACCAGTAGGGCATTTCCTCCATTGCCCCGCCGGTAGATGGCTACCTCGTGCGGGCTTTGCTCGAAGCCCACCCCCTTGAGCGTGGAGTCCAACTTGGCATTCCACGCCCTTGGTGCCTGCCGCAGGCCATAGAGGCTGGCCCAGGCTGATGATAGAGTTCCTCAACGCGGGGATGTAGTAGACTCCGACGAGCAGCCTGTGCTCACCATTCTCGGCGGTGAGGATGACGGAGCCAACGCTCTTGATCTCCACACCAGAGGCGTCCCCAAACTTGACGGAGCCTCGAACATTGGGGTCAAACTCAGTGAAGAACTCCCGTCGACCAGTCATGTGATGGGTGGCGTCGGTGTCGAGGCACCACCCGTTAGTCTTGTCGTTGCTGGAGCCGTCACCGAGAAAGGCGTGTGCTCTCGGCTCATCGATGTGGAGGAGAGCCGCTGCGGCCGATGCCACTGGAGGTGGCTCGATGCTTGCGTGCGCCAGGAGCAGAGCCGGCTCCTCCTCCTCCACCTGTGCGACGTGGGCATGGCTACGTCGTTGCTGCCGACACTCCCTAGCCCAATGACCAAGCTTGCCACAGTTGTGGCAGGTGTCGTCTCGTGCTGGCTTCCGGTTGCCGGCGACGCCGCTTTGGGTGCCTCCGTGGGTGCCCCCCTCGGCACGTCTTTGCGCCCCAGCTTGGGCACCTCCGTGCCCCTTGCTTGGCTTGCCGCGCTTGCGGCCGCCTTTCGAGGAGGAGGGCTCCCCCTTCTTCCCGTCACCTTGGCAGGCCTCCCACTGCTCCCGAGTGAGATGTAGCTTCCCGCCGATGGTGATAGGCCCCGAGAGAGGCTGAGATTCGTCGCTGTCGATGACCTTGAGGCGGCCTATCGCCTCTTCGATCGACATCGTGGAGAGGTCCAGCAGAGACTCGATCGAGCGAGCGATCTGCTTGTACTTCTCGGGGATGCAACGAAAGAGCTTCTTGACGGCTTTCTCCTTGTTGTAGGTGTCGTCGCTGAACTGCACCATCTTCTGCAATAGTGTGTTGAGACGGAGAGCAAAGTCATCAACATCCTCACCTGGTTTGAATGTCAGGTTCTCCCACTCCTTGCGGAGTGCCTGCAGTGTGGTCTTGCGGGCGCGGTCGCTGCCGATGCGTGCCGCAGCGATGGCGTCCCAGGCCTCCTTGGCAGTCCGCTTATTGGAAAGCGAGAACTGCATCTCAGGCGGTACTGCAGCAATGAGAGCATCTAGCGCCCGTCGATCCTCGTAGTAGATGACGTCGCCGTACCGGACTGCTTCCCACATGTGCCGCACTTGGAGCCGTATCCTCATCACCGCGGCCCACTCGGCGTAGTTTGTCTTGGTGAGGGTACGCCACCCACCGCCGGGACCAACGTCCCTGACAATGGCTTGGATCCCGTGGTGACCATGGTACTTGTTCGGGGAGGGAGAGTCGCGCCGCCTGTAAATGCCTTGATCTTCGTCGACCCAACCACCCCTGCCGGGAGCGTTGCCAGCGCGTCCGCGCCCGTCTGGGCTGCAGCCGCCGCGCTCATGGGGGTGCGCGTCTGCGCACTGTGGCGTCTGTGGTCGTGCTACCTTCCTCGCCAGCCTGAGGTCTTCGTTGGTGCCGCCGTCGGTAGAATCAGAGCCTCTGTCGCTACCGCTACGCAGAGCCTCAAGCTCTGTTGCAGCCGCACGCGTTGCATCCGCAGCCGCTGCTGCTTCTACTTCCGTCTTCGCCGCTGCCAGTTCCGTCGCCGCCAGCCTCACCGCCCTCGCTGCAGCCTCTGCCGCTGCTCGCTCGCGTTCTTCTGCCGCGGCGACCTCGGCCTCTTGCCGATGCCACGCGCTCGAAGCGACCGAGTGATGAGACTGTCCTTCGGACATGGCGCGCTAGTGGGGGAGTGCTGTGTGGGGAAGAGGCTGTCTCAGACAAGCTGTTGCTTGTCTGTGCAGAAGAGGAGGAATGAGTTGAAACAACCGATGTTATTGCTGTCGGCTGAAGACGAAGAGAGGCGTGTGAAGGAGATGAGCAGGAGATGTCTAGGCTACAGGATAGAACGGCTCTGATACCACTTGTTAGTATCTGAAGTATTACTCTCATGGAGAGGATGAGAGTTGAGAAATTTTTCTTGTTTCATTCCACACACAATGCCATGCCCAACCTAGGGGTTGGGGTTACATATTTATAGCTAAGGCAGCCAAGCATATACCTAGATGCTAGTCTAAGATGCTGTCCTACCAAAGGACTAATATGCTGTCCATGGTTATTAAGGCGTCGCTTAAGCGGCGCTTAAGCGCTAAGGCAACCAGGGACCGTAAGGCGTCCTTGTCGCCTTAGATCCGCCGTAAGGCGACCACGCGGGGGTAGCTCCGCCGGGAAAGAAGACCACACGGGGGGAGATCCGCCGGGAAAGAAGGGGCGGGGGTGGCGCCGCCGGTGGAGGAAGCCAATCGGGGGGGGGGGGGGGGGAGGGGGGGGGGGAGGGGCGCACTTACCTGTGCCTGGGGAAGAACAGTGAGCGCCGCCGGCGGAGGAAGCGATGGTGAGGAAGCTGCGGGGTAGGGGTCGGGGGAGGACCGGAGGAGGTCCGATCTGGGGGGAGGCGGCGGCGGGAGGGGGGTGGATCGGGTGGGGGCGGCGGCGGGGCGGGGATTCGGGGGGGGGCGGGCGGCGGCGGAGGTGGGGTGACGGGTGGGGGCAGCAGCGGCGGGGGGGGATCGGGTGGGGGCAGCTGAGGAGAATCGGGTGGGGGCGGCAGTGATTTAGGTTGTGGAGCTGGGCCGGTAGTGTACTGGTGCTGGGCTGGGGACCAGTCGGCCTAGCTGGTCAGTGGGCCTAGCTGGTGGTGAAAATTCTTCTGTTTTTTAATAACAATACATTTCTTAATATAAAATAATATTGTTGGTAATATTTTCCTAAATCTATATAATACTAAGGCGTCGCCTCGCCTTACGCCTTATCGCTTAAAAGGTAAAAAGGGGGTAGGTCGCCTTACCGCCTTAATAACTATGATGCTGTCCTCTTGGTCTAAGATGCTGTCCTACCAAAGGACTAAGATGCTGTCCTACCAAAGGACTAACATGCTGTCCTCTTGGTCTAAGATGTTGTCCTACCAAAGGACTAAGATGCTGTCCTACCAAAGGACTAATATGCTGTCCTACTAAGGACTGAGATGCTGGCCTGACTAGGGGCCACACAGACCAAGAGTACAAGACTTATTCCTTCAATTCTCACATTGACCATAGGTGGACCTTCACCTTTCTGCGTGCGTCATCATAGGATCCATATCAAATTTTTGTGAACCATGATCAAGTCATTGTTTTTTTAGTACTCATAGGAGCCCACATACGGAAGGGGGGCCTTGGCGCAGCGGTAAAGTTGTTGCCTTGTGACCATGAGGTCACGGGTTCGAGTCCTGGAAACAGCCTCTTGCAGAAATGCAGGGAAAGGCTGCGTACAAAAGACCCAAATGGGTCGGACCCTTCCCCGGACACTGCACAAGCGGGAGCTACATGCACCGGGCTGTCCTTTTATAGGAGCCCACATACATTCAAAAATAGGGATTCAGGAGTGTACGTGCTTTCATTGCAAGTACATGTTATTAGAGGGCTAATGGTGGCTGTATTAGATGATGATAATACTGAGGTACAAGTCTGATTATATAGAGGGATTAGGAGGGGGAAAAGGACTAAACTACCCCTAACCCTAATTCCTCACTAATGACTAATATGCCCCTGTGAGACACATAATCACAGTGTCTAACACCCCCCCCGCAGTCACAACATCTAGCCACCGCAGATGTTGAGACTGGACCGAAACTCGGAGAACAGCGACGACGGGAGGCCCTTCGTGAAGATGTCGGCGAACTGCGTCGTCGTTGGGACATGGTGTACCCGAATCTCGCCGCGTGCAACCCGCTCACGAACAAAGTGGAGGTCGATCTCCACATGTTTCGTGCGCTGATGCTGGACCGGGTTGGTGGAGAGGTACACGACGCTGACGTTGTCGCAGTAGATGAGGATGCTCCTGGCGACGGAAGTGTGGAGCTCCTGAAGCAACTGCTGGAGCCAGGAGGCCTCAGCTACGCCGTTAGCCACGGCGCGATACTCCGCCTCAGCACTCGAACGCGACACTACGGGCTGTCGCTTCGAGGACCAGGAGACGAGGTTACCGCCCAGGAAGACGGCGTACCCAGAAGTAGAACGTCGTGTGTCCGGGCAGCCTGCCCAATCAGCATCGGTGTACACGACCAGCTCGGAGGCCGTGTCACGTCGAAGGAGGAGGCTGTAGTCGAGAGTACCTCGTAGGTACCGAAGAATCCGCTTCACAGCGGTGAGGTGCGGCTCCCTCGGGTCATGCATATGGAGGCACACCTGCTGAACTGCATACGAGATATCCGGCCTGGTGAAGGTGAGGTACTGAAGAGCACCTGCAAGACTCCTGTAAGTAGTGGGGTCAGAGACGGGTGTCCCGTCGGTAGCGGAGAGCTTCGCCTGAGTATCCACTGGAGTGGAGCAAGGCTTGCACTCAGTCATGCCTGCTCGCTGGAGGATATCCAGACAGTACTGTCGCTGGTGAAGGAATAAGCCGCCTGGTCGGTCCTCGACCGCAATGCCCAGGAAGTGGTGAAGACGGCCCAGGTCCTTCATAGCGAACTCCTGCTGTAAAGCAGAAATGGTGCGCCGAAGCAGAGCCGGACTAGACGCTGTTAGTACAATGTCATCGACGTATAGTAGGAGGTAAGCAGTGTCACTGCCACGTCGATAGATAAACAGCGAAGTGTCCGACTTAGCTTCGACGAACCCTTGTGAGACCAAGAAGGAGGCGAACCGGCTATACCAGGCTCGCGGTGCCTGCTTCAGTCCGTATAGGGATTTGTTCAGCTTACAGACCATGTCTGGGTGAGCTGAATCAACAAACCCTGCCGGCTGACTGCAGTACACCGTCTCGGTCAGTGTACCGTGGAGGAAGGCATTCTTGACGTCCAACTGGTGGACAGGCCAAGAACGTGAGAGAGCTAGCGACAGCACGGTACGAACCGTCGTCGGCTTTACCACCGGGCTAAAGGTCTCGTCGTAGTCGACTCCAGGGCGCTGAGTGAAACCTCGGAGTACCCACCGAGCCTTGTACCTCTCCAAGGTACCGTCTGCCTTCTTCTTGTGCGTGAAAACCCACTTGCCTGTGACAACATTGCCACGACCAGGACGGGGAACCAGGTCCCAGGTCCGGTTGGCAAGCAGAGCCTCATACTCTTCCTCCATAGCGCGGCGCCAGTGAGGGTCGGCGAGGGCGCTACGCACGGAAGTAGGTATGGGTGATATCGAAGAAGAGTCGGTCGGTGGAGAAGTCGTCGACGAGAAGGCAGCTCCGGTGAAGCGCTCAATTGGACGAAGACTCCCGGATGCACGTCGAGTCACCATCGGGTGGACGTGACCAGGATCCCTGTGGAGAAGAGGAGAGTTGTACACCGGGCGCTCGGGTACAACGACCTTCTCTCGTCTCGGGGCCACACGTGGTGCAGCTGGAGTAGGGCCGCCCCCCCCGTGCTCGTCGCTGGTAGGCAAGTACTGGGTCGGCGAAGCGAGAAGTCGTCGGTGCTGCTCCTGGTGCGCCTGGTGACGTCGGGCTTGCTACAGGTGATGTCGGGGAAGCTGAGGCCGTGTGTGGCGCAGTAGTCGACGTCGGGGACGCGGAGGCCGCGCTTGGCGCAGCAGGCGTCGTCGGGGACACCGGGGCCGCCCGTGGTGCAGTGGGTGACGTCGGGGGCGCCGAGGCCGCGCGTGGCGCAGCCGGTGGCGTCAGGGACGTCGGTGCCGCGCGTGGCGCAGCCGGTGGCGTCAGGGACGCCGGTGCCGCGCGTGGCGCAGCAAGTGGCGTCAGGGACGCCGGGGCCACGTAAGGCACAACAGGTGGCGTGGAAGACGCCGAAGTCGTGCGTGGCGTAGCGGGTGGGTAACCTGCAAGAGGTAACCGACAAGGTCGCTGTACAGGAGCGGCCTCGGGGTCAATAGAGAAGAGGGAATCCAACTCAGCAACGGAGTCAGAGGACGGGGTGGAAAAGGGAAAGGAAGACTCGTCGAAGACGACGTGTCGGGAGATCAAAATACGACGGGTGGTGGGGTCAAGGCACCTGTACCCCTTATGGTCAGGGGAGTACCCAAGGAAAACACACTGAGTCGAGCGAGGCGCAAGCTTATGGGGAGCTGTGGCAGAGAGGTTCGGGTAGCAAGCGCACCCGAAGACCCGAAGATGCTCGTAAAGAGGGTGGGTGCCGAACAAAGCGAAGTGAGGGGTGGGAGCACTAATCGCCTTAGTAGGAAGGCGATTAATGAGGTAGGTGGCAGTGTGAAGCGCCTCCGCCCAGTAGCGAGCAGGGGTAGAAGCCTGAAACATCAGGGAGCGCATGACATCGTTGGTGGTCCGAATCATGTGCTCAGCCTTGCCGTTCTGTGGGGAAGTGTACGGACATGACATGCGTAACTGAACACCGCGAGAAAGCAGAAAGTTACGGAACGTAGAGTTGTCAAACTCGCGCCCGTTGTCGCACTGGACCGCACGAATCGTGCGCCCAAACTGGGTGGACACCCAAGCGAAGAAGTGAGAAAGAGTACCGAAAGTATCAGACTTCTGTCGCAAGGAAAAAGTCCACGAATAGTGCGAAAAATCATCCACGACCACCAAGCAATACTTGCATCCAGAGACACTAAGAACAGGTGAAGTCCAAAGATCACAATGAATCAAATCAAATGTGTGCTTGACACGAGTGACAGAGTGTGGAAAAGGAAGTCGAACATGGCGACCCAACTGACAAGCATGGCAAAGAGACTCATGAGTACCCCGAGTACACGAAATCGCTGAACTACCAGACAACTTCGACATAGCATCAACACCGGGGTGACCAAGCCGACGATGCCAAATGGTCGAAGATGCTGTCGTAGTTAGGGCAAGAGGCGGAGCGGAAGCAGGAAGACGCATCGTGTACAGGGGACCCGTACTATCACAGCGAAAAAGAAAGCGTCGAGTAGTAAGATCCTTCACAGTTACACCATAAGGATCAAACTCAAGGGAAACATGATTGTCAGTAGTAAAACGACGAACGGAAAGAAGATGCTGAATGATGTCAGGGGCAATAAGGACATCACGTAGCTGAAACGAATCCGGCGAACCCGAGTCACCTACTGAGGTGACTCGAAGAGTCGACCCATTTCCAACAACGATAGATGAAGGATCAGAGGGACGGGAAGGGCGGGTAGAGGAGAGGATACCGACGTCAGGGGTGGTGTGGTACGAGGCACCGGAGTCCACCACCCAGTCAGGGCCACACGGCGTGAGACCCTGCCGGTAGATCGCCGGTGTAGAACGGGTCGCGACATGCCCCGGTGGTGGCAGCGCCGGGAAGGAAGACAACGCGCTCGGACCCTCGATGGTGGTGCCAACAGAGTAGGCAATAGCCGATCCAGGTACATCAGCCGATGGCGGCCGAGAGGCACCTCCCAGGGCGGCAGCAGGCCAGGCGGCGCCGTCGTGGGGGACTGTAGGACCGGCAGCCCAAGGGGCGGCTGCAGCTGCTGCGGGCCAGGCAGCGGCGATTCGAGGGGTGGCAGTGCTGGGGGCTGCAGGAGCGCCGACGGCGCATGGTGGCAGCGGGGCGGCCCCGGGCAATGGCGCGGCGCTGCGCGGCCCAGGGTGGCAGTGCGGCGGCGGCCCAGGGTGGCGGCGCGGCGGTGGCAGCAGAGGCGGCGGCCCTATCAAACGGCGCAGCGGCGTGGCTGGGGTGCACACCAGCAACCCCAGCGAACCTGAATCCGGGCGCGCGCCGGCTCTGCCCGAGATCGGGCAGCCCGGGCGCGGATCCGGCGGCGGCGCCCCAGGGCACAACGGCGCGGGCTGGGGGTGCGCCTGCGGCAGAGGCGGCGGCCCCATTAGGTGGTGCGGCGGCGTGGCCGGGCTGCGCACCAGCGGCAGCAACAGCAGCAGGCGGCGCGGCAGCGCAGGCCCGCATTGCCTCAGCGGCGGCGGCGGCGGCGAATCCTGCAGCGCAGTCACGCGGGGCGGCGGCGGCGCAGGCGCGCGTTGCCTCAGCGGCGGCGGCTCCGGCGGCCGGCGCGCCGGCGAGGCCTGCTGCGCAGGCACGCGGGGCGGCGGCGGCGCAGAGCCGCTGCAGTGGCGGCGGCTGGGCCTGGGTCATTAGGATTAGGGTTAGGCCCTAATCCTAATTAGTTCCTATCTGATACCATATTAGAGGGCTAATGGTGGCTGTATTAGATGATGATAATACTGAGGTACAGGTCTGATTATATAGAGGGATTAGGAGGGGGAAAAGGACTAAACTACCCCTAACCCTAATCCCTCACTAATGACTAATATGCCCCTGTGACACACATAATCACAGTGTCTAACACATGTTCTTTGTCTACTTCATTGTTGTTTTAGGGCATGTTTGGTAGAGATTCTTTGGCTGTGATTCACTATGATAAGATTCTCCGAATAGAAGTGATCCTATGGTTGAAAGTGATTCTCTATGGTTCTCTAGGATAAACACTTAGAATCAGAACAGAGAATCACTGCACACAATCAGTAGAAGCTACTTTTTTCATCTCCCAGCCCTTCGTTCATTTCCTAGAGTCACTGGTTCCCATCATAATTTTCCTGTAGCTACATCTAGTCAGTCACGGGAGTCATGGACCTTACTTTTTTGGAGACATTTGGTGGATCTGCATCATTTTTCTCATCAGAACAATTGTCTCTTGTTTCTAACATTGAAGATTTGAAATGATATATTGTAAATTGCATACCCGCAATATGTTAGAAAATCACATCTCCATAGTAATTAATTTAAAATTTTATGATAACCATTGCAGTTTTGTAATTTCATTGTATTGAGAAACTTTGTTACTGTATCAAATGTGATAATTAGAATTTAGAAAGAGGCAAAGAGCACACTACTGTGTGAAGCATCAATCTATTTGTCCTGTGAATTATCTGCCAAATCACAGCTTCTTTCAATATGATAACTAGACCTTGATAACTGTGTGGCAGATAATCTATCTTTGGCTAATAGAACTTAGTCTATAATGAGTTTTGTATATGCAACTCCCTTTTGTCACTTTTCAGTCTCATGAAGCTAAACTAGTAAACAAGTGGTACAATTATTAACTTGTCACTTTGTGATGGTTCAGTAGAAATGATAATTGATAAATGGATTAAAAAAACAGAAAACGGTACACCTCTTTAATAGGATCTTTTTGATACAATTTTACAAATGCTGTTGAACTAGTGGTTCTTATTCCTTTTTTATATTCATTGTTTTCTCTGCAGCTTGAAAAAGGTGTGGATGGACTTTTTGATAGCTTTGCGAGGTTGGATTCCCGCATATCCAGTGTTGGGCAAACAGCTGCGAAAATTGGTGATCACTTACAGGTAATTTGCTCTTTTGCAGTATCTATACTTCTGTATTTATTATTCATATCTGCTGATTATGAGATTGTGACTTAACTATTTGAATCTTTGTTTATTTTGTCTTTGTCGATATTAGTTTTTATTTAACATCTACTCTTGTCTATCAGAGTGCAGAATCCCAGAGGGAAACTGCCAGTCAGACGATAGATCTCATTAAGGTAACACACTTGTTTTAGTTTGATTCTAGAATGTAACCATTTCCTTGGGATGATATGGAGGGCCTCATTCCAAACTTCTGGTGCAGTATCTAATGGAGTTCAACAGCACACCTGGGGACCTTATGGAACTATCTCCTTTATTCTCTGACGATAGTCGTGTTGCCGAGGCTGCTTCGATTGCACAGAAATTACGTAAGCTCTAGTTTTTTTGTTATAATATTATTAACTTAACAAATTATTTTTAATTACATTTTATGCCCTTCACATTGTCCATAAGCTGCTATACTCTTTCATGTTTGTTCATTTCATCTGTTGCTTACTACTCATTACTTGATCAACATTCTGGTGGCATACACCAAGTTGATATTTACATGAAATTTCATTTCCTTAATTTGTTTTTAGCTTTTGTTTATTGTTCATTCTACCATGAAACTACTCTCCCGCTTCACATTATGTACACGAGTGGGATGTAGCAAACAATGTTTTCAAGTCGCCTAGTTGACCCTAGTCGCCTTAGGGGCGACTAGGTCGACTAGGGCGACCAGTCGTTCCTAGTCGACCTCTAGTCGAGGACCTAGTCGTTCAACAATTTTTTATAGCAGTTTCTAGTCGATGCTTATATATATCGACATATATATAATATATATATCTTCAGTAGCAATAATACACATATCAGCAAACAAACCTTTAAGTGCAGCTTTAAAATATGCTTAAAAAATAGGAAACATACCAGATTTGAATTTTAAAGTCTAGAAATAATGTACACATACCAGATTAAAATTTCAGACCTGATAAATAAAATGTACACATATTTCAGTTCAACATTTAACTAAAAAAGAGGGAGAAGTTCAGTGCAGAAGTACTTACAAATTTAGCTCAGCTCAGCATTCAGCAACAAACTTTCATAAAATCAGATCCTCAACATTAGAAGAGACAAAAAAACTGCAGTAGTTAAATAAAATAAACAAGCAACAATATTTAAGGTTCAATACTTAAGTTCAACATTAAACTAAAAAAGAAGTCTTTCAGTCCAGCACTCCAGCAACATCTTAATTCAAAGTTTAAAACATCATGTTATCATCAAGTTGGAAGGCTCCATCTCCTGCAGCTGGATCTGTTGTCGATGGTGGGTGCTGTCCATCTCCATCTCCTTGGTTATCCATTTCTTCATCTGAATCAGATCCTTCATCAGCTTGTGGCTGCTCTGAAATAGTGTTAGGCAGTGTCCTTGCACACTTCCTTGAGTATGTTTGGGTAGAAGAATCACTGGCAGCAGCAGACCTTGGTAGATTTCTCCCTCTTAGATGCTCAGTTGCACCAATAGCCTCATCAACGGCACTCTAAAGTTCAGTTCCCTCTCCCGCCTCACAACTTTCATCAACCCACTCATTCTCCCATTCAAACTCTTCAAGCAGCAAGGGGTTACTTTTCTTTCCCTTTGAACCGAGCTCTTTAATTGTTTGAAACCTATTTGCCATCTTTCGATTGTAGCTAACATACACCAACTTATTCAACCTTTTATGCTCTAAGCGGTTCCTTTTTTTGGTATGGACCTACACACATGAGCAAATTAACAACACTACCAATTAAAGGACAGCAACCTAACAATAAACTAGTAACAATAAAAGGTGGACATACATGAGCAAATGTGCTCCAATTGCGCTCACAACCCGATGCCGAACAACAAAGGCTCACAATTCTTTTTGCTAGACATTGAAGCTCGAATGCAAGACCACCATACGCTCCCCACCAAAGAACTGCATTTTAAAGAACAATTCATTAGAAGAACAACTATTCCTTAAAGAATATTAATTTTAAAGAATTGAGGAGAAAACTCACTAGGATTTTTTTATCTCTATCCCTTATTGCTAATGCCTTAGAGAAGCATTCTCCTTTAGACCTCTCATAATCATCGGCTTGCTTACTTATCTTGCTTTGCTCATCTTCATCAAGCACCATCTTCCATACAACATCATTAAACATGGAACTTACTCTTGATACATTCCTTCTATCCTTTTCCCTTAAAGAAAAGAATTTAGATGGATTCAAGAACAAGGCTGCCCCATATAATTTTTGCTCCATTTGGCCATCCCATCTCTTGTCATAGCAATCCATGACCTCTCTAAGCAGTTGTGGCTTTGTATTCAAAGCGTCTTTGATGGTGGTCTTTGCAACATTCATGGCTGCCATGATCTCAGGCATGGCTGATGTTTCATCCCCATCTGCTATCCTAAGGGCAATAAGAAGTGGTTGTGAAGCTCTTAGACAATTTTCCACCTTTGTCCAAAATGGAATAGAGAGGACAATGCTTTCAACTTGCTGCCCTTCCCTGGTAGCAGATAAGTTGTTTTGGTACCACTCATCACTGACAAAGAGGCTTCTTTGGCCTTGCTTGTGCCTTTGCATGCTTGCCAATGTGAGAAATGAAGTAGCAAAGCGAGTCACGGCGGGCCTCACAAGATCTCCACCTATTTTCTCCCTCATGGTGTCAAGCAATCTCCCATGCTTGTAGATAAATCTAGTCACCTTCTTTGCGTGATTGATGCAACTACTAAACTCCTTTATCTTTCCAATATCCTCCAACATCAAATCCAAGCAATGAGCTGCACAAGGTGTCCAACAGAGAGTTGGGATCCTATCCATTAGAATTCTTCCTGCTGCCTTGAAGTTGGATCCATTGTCCGTGACTACCTGCACCACATATTCCTTGCCAACCTTATCAATTTGCTTCTCCAACAAGTCAGCTAGCATACTTGCATTTGCTACCTCGTTTGAGGCATCCACCGACCCAAGGAAAAAGGTCCCTGCTGGACTGTTGGCAAGAAAATTAATAATATGACGCTGATTCGTCGAGGTCCACCCATCGGACATCATAGTGCAGCCATACTCCTTCCAAGCTTCATCATGCTTTTTCCTCAACTCCATTGTCCTATCAACGGCCCTATCAAGCAATGGCACCCTCAACTCATGATATGAAGGGGACCGATACCCATGACCATATTGTCCAATGGACTCAAGCATGATGTGCCAACTTCTCGAGTTAATGACATTGAATGGTATTCCATTCTCGATTAAGAAATCAACAACATGGTCATCAACAACCATTTTGGACTCCTTATCTTTCTTTGTGAGGTGCTCAAGCGTGGGTTGAGTCGTCTTAGACTTGAACCATTCTGCAACAACTTCTTCTGGTGTCTTGCAAAGCAAAGAGCTAATGGACTTTGAATGTTTCTGAGTTTGTGGTTTCACAGGAGCAGAGACCGTGAAGGAACTGATAGAAGTTTGAGCAGTTTTCTTCTTAATTTGCTTTCCTTTTATGCCAGAACTTGGTGCCGGGTTTGCCTCTTCAGCAACTTCCTGTGCATCTTCTTGCTGCCCCTGTCCTTCATCTTCCTCTTCACATTCCAATTGTACAATCTTATTTCTTGCATTCTTTTTCAAATAGTTTGCCATTTCCTTCCTAACCACCTCGGGTGCTTTTGGGCACTTCCCGATGTCACCAAACCCTCCAGCCAAGTGTTGTTTGAACCTTTTGATTCCTGAAGGGACAACCTTAAGACAAAAAATGCATTGAACCATCTCCTTCTTTGAACACTCAGGCCAAAATCCATACTTCCATCCTGGATCCGAAGATCGAGCCTTCCTCTTAGGATCCTTAGCCACCTCTGCCATTTCTTTTGATAATGCATCTATTGTCTTCTCTGCAATGGATGAACGATCTGCAGTAGAAGAAGCAGACGCAACTGATTCACCTGTGGCATTAGTAGCGCCACCAGATTTAGCCTCTTCTTGGGGAACACTCACTTCCACCAAAGCACGTCGCTACCGACTCACATCTACACGGTAGTACATATTACAAAAATTTAGAGCTATGTACATCATAAAACAGAGGCTAGGTCTAGCAGGAAGAACAATGCCACAACTAAAGTGCTATACCTTTATCTGAGGAGGAAGTCATCTTCAGAGTTCAGAGACCTAATCGGCTAAAGTTCAGAGAGAGAGAGAGAGAGCGCTTCAAACTTCAGGTCCAGACTTCAGACAGAGGCGACAACAGCTAAACCTGATCGGCCCGAGTGCCCCACTTTCCAGTGAGGCAGTGACCTGAGGAGGGGCTCAGCGGCGGGCGCAGGAGACAGAGAGCGCGGCGGGCGGCGCAGGGGAGCGGACCGGCGTAGGGGAGAGAGCACGTCGGCCGGCGCAGGGGAGCGGCCGGCGCAGGGGCGAGAACGCGGCGGCCGGCGTAGGGGAGGGCGGTCGGCGCAGAGCAGAACGCGGCGGTCGGCGCAGGGGCGTACGACGGCTGTGCGAGAAAACAGAAGGAGAGGAAAAGAACCGGCTTGAGTTGAGAAGAAAGGAACCCTAGTGGGCCGGACAGTTGGGCCAAAATTTTACAAATCGTCCTGATCGCCTAAACCACCTAGTCGCCCGATTAGTCGGGCTGATCGGTCGACTAATCGACCGACTAACTTTCTAGTCGACCTAATCGTGTCGAGCGGCCTGATCGGACTTCCCCCGGCGATAAGGACGACTAATCGCGATTAGTCGTCCGATTTGAAAACACTGGTAGCAAATGACAAGTATAGGTTTATTGTACACAATAATTCTTGGAAATATATATTTTTTGTCTTTGAGGTGGACAATTGAGCGTAACTTTTTGAAGCTTTAAATTTAGTATTAGCATTTTGAAGCTTTAAATTTAGTATTAGCATTTTGTTTAATCTCAATTGCTTCAACATGATGACAATTAACTCTTATCTGTTGCAAGTTTTTGCATAGCATACTGGTTAAATAGTTAAATGTTCTGATACATAGGATCATTTGCGGAGGAGGATGCTGGTAGGCATGGTGTACCATCAGCTGTTGGTTCTGCTAATGCGAGCCGTGGTTTGGAGGTTGCTGTTGCAAATCTGCAAGAGTATTGTAATGGTCAGTTTTTTTTATTTCAGTTCTTTTGTACTGTTGGTATCTGGTTATGACGTTATGTTTTCTGTTCAGAGTTGGAGAATAGATTGTTGGCTCGGTTTGATGCTGCATCACAGAGACGAGAACTGTCTACAATGGCAGAATGTGCTAAAATATTATCACAGGTGTGTAGTACTGTGTTATGCTCAGATGTCTACGACAACAACAATAACAAAGCCTTCTATCCCAAGCGAGTTGGGGGGAGTGTAGAGATGAAATCTACAAGAACCGATAAGAAGTGATAAATGAAAGTAAAAAGAGACAAAACAGAGAATGAGAGAGAGAGGGTTAAGGGGAAAAAGGGGGAGCAAGAAAATAAAGGTCCTGGCATGTGGATTGCTAGTTTCCACACTCTCCTATCTATGGCTAGCTCTTTAGCGATGTCCTAATCCTTCATGTCTCTCTTCACATCCTCTTAACATACTTCTCCCATGTCAAGTTTGGTCTTCCTCTGTCTCTTCACAGTATCGGGACATCTTATTATCCTGCTACGCACCGGTGCCATGTCCAAACCATCTCAAACGATGTTGGACAAGCTTTTTCTCATTTGGTGCCATCCCTAATCTCTCTTGAATGTCGTCGCTTTACGGACCCGATCTCTTTTTGTGTGGCCACAAACCTATCACAACATACGCATATCAGTTACGTTTATTTGCTGGAGAGCTCGTGTTTTAGTAGGCCAACATTCTGCTCCATATATCATGGCGGATCGACAGTGTTTAAAAGGCTTCGCCGCCTAAGCGTCTAGGTGCTCCATCCTGAGCGCCATGGCTGGTCGACTCGCCTTGCCAGCGCCTCCTCACAGGCTGCCGCCTCCTTGGCTGCTGCCGCCTCCATGGCTGCCACTGCCTACCTGACTGTCGCCTGGGCACCATGGCCGGTCGCCCAGGCGTTGTTGCAATTCCAGCCCCAAAAACTTCTCTGTTCTTGCTGTAAGAACTGATCTGCCCTTAGCAGATCAATCTGACCAGACTTTGATGGTGGCTGAACCAAGCCTGGTGGTGGCTAGGGTTTAGGAGGGAGGCAGCAGCTGGGGAAGATGAGGCCCTAGGTGCTGGGTAGAACAGCAGGCGGCGGTGGAGAGGACCTGGGCGGCGGTTAGAAACCCTAGGCGGCTAGGGTTCTTGAGAGGGAGGCGCAAACCTGGGAGAGGAAGAGGGGGGCGGCGGCAGCAAGGGGGAGAGAGACGGCTAGGGCAGAAAAACTGGAGGAAAAATTTCTTTATTCAACTCTCTCAACTTTTGGGGTGTTTTGGCTTGTATATATAGCCCCCCCCCCCTTACAAGAGTCCTGATCTATTACAAAAGGATCTTTTAGTCTATCTCTAAGAAGATTAAACTCAGATTTCTTGTAGAAAGGGGGCCCGGCCTGGACCAGGGCAGACCAGCCCACTCGGCCCAGTTCTGGCTGCCCTAGGCCAGGGGCAGATCAGCCCACAGGCGTCCAGGCATTGTCTTAAAACACTGTGGGTCGGATCACTACAACGACAACAACAACAACCAAGCCTTTATCCCAAGCATGTTGGGGTCGGCTAGACATGAAACCTAACAGTTTTTTTTTTTATATTTTTCAACTGAAGTAAAAGCAGTGTTCTAAAAGACGCTAGGCGGTGACCCACCGTCTAGAGCCTAGGCGTGTATCAAGGGCGCCGAATCCCTGACTGACCGGATCGCGGCTACGCAGCTCGTAGCCGCCGGCCGTCTTCTCCGGCGAGGTTATCCCCTCAGTCGCAGGCTTAACAGAGAGAGAAACAGATTAGGAAAATGATTCTTGCCTTCCATTTGTCCAATGATTACCAGCATATATAGCCCAACCGAAATAAGGAAGGATATCCTTTATTCTAGGAATTTCCAAAACAACTTGCTAAGTTTCTATCTTTAGCCCAAGAGGCTAATCCCTGCTGGGCGCCTGTCCAGCGCGCTCAGCCGCGCGGCGCACGTCGCGGGCGCGTCCGCGCCTGGCATATGTGCGACCGTACATGACATCTCTCCCCGCCTCGAAGTCCAGCTCGTCCTCGAGCAGAAAGGAAGGGAACCGAGCACGGAAGTCGTCCAGATCCTCCCACGTAGCCGAAGCAGGTGGTTCTCCCTGCCATTCCACGAGCACCTAGCGTATTCCCCAGGCCAGCCGAGCTCGAGTCACCCGGGCAGGTGCAGGCACCACAGCACCGTGCAGGAGCGGAGGCAGCAGCGGTGGATCGGCCGGCGGGTTACCAACAAACTTCTTGAGGACGCCGATATGGAATACATCATGAAGGCGAGCTCTGGGAGGAAGCTGGAGCCGCATAACCACCTCGTTGATGAGTTCCGTCACCTGGTACGGCCCGACGTATCGCAGCTTGAGTTTCCCTGTTGCCGAGCGTAGGAGTGATGCTGCTGCCCGCTGACAAAGGTGAAGAAGAGCCCAATCGCCGACCTGGAAGGACACCGGCCTGTGGTGCTGGTCGTAGATACACTTCTGAACCGCCTATGCCTGTTCAAGGCGATAGCGGATGTCGTCGAGGAAGGCAGTTCGCTCCTCCATCTCATGGGCGACCGCTACGACGCGGGTCTCGCCGGGCTCATAGGAGCGGATGGTAGGTGGGTCCCGGCCATAGACCACACGAAACGGAGTTTCGCGGAGCGATGACTGATAGGCGGTGTTGTAGGTGTACTCCGCCCATGGCAACCAACGGAGCCACTGCCGCGGACGGTCGCCGGTGAAGCAGCGCAGATACATGACGATGACCCGGTTGGCGGCCTCGGTCTGACCGTCCGTCTCAGGGTGAAAGGCGGACGCCATGTAGAGCTTCGTCCCAGTGAGCCGCATGAGCTCCTGCCAGTACGCCGAGGTGAACACTGGGTTGCGGTCCGAAATGATTGATTGCGGAACGCCATGGAGGCGAACGATGTCGGCGAAGAAGGCATGAACGACGGACTCGATAGTGTAGGGGTGCACCAGGGGTATGAAATGGCAGTACTTGCTGAAGCGATCCACGACGGAGAGGATGCCCGTCTTGCCTTGCACATTGGGCAGCGCCTCGATGAAGTCGATGCTGATGTCAGCCCACACAGCAGACGGAACCGGCAGCGGCTGTAGCAGACCGACCGACCTGAGGTGGTTGGACTTGTACTGCTGACAGGTGACGCATGCCTTCACGAAATCTTGCACCAAGCGACGCTGTAGTAGTCGGCCGTCGAAGGCGACCATGCCGTCCACCAGAGCCCATGGAGCGATGCGGTTGCCAGCTCGGACCTCATTGTGGATGGTGGTCAGGGTTGGATCAATGGCTTGGGCGTGGCAGAGGCGCTCGATGAAGTCAAAGCGAGGCGCCGAAATAGCCATCACCTCCCCTTCGTCATTGTTGCGACGGGAGAGGGCGTCGGCGACAACGTTCGTGGCGCCCGACCAGTACATTACCGAGAAATCGAAGCCCATGAGCTTGCCGACCCAGTGATGCTGAGGGATCGTAGCGAGACGCTGATCGAGGAGGTACTTCAGGTTGTAGTGGTCGGTCTTGACGATGAAGCGCCGTCCCAGAGATACGGGCACCAGTGCCGTACCGCCTGGACGAGGCCGATGAGCTCGCGCTCGTAGGCGGCCAGTGAGCGGTGACGTGGCGCCACCGACCTGCTGAAGAAGGCGACCGGGTGGCCCTCCTGGACCAGGACTGCACCGAAGCCGAACGTCGACGCGTCGTACTCGACGGTGAATAGCTTGGCGAAGTCAGGCATGGCGAGGACGGGGGCGGATGTTGTTAGACACTGTAATTAAGTGTGTGTCACAGGGGCATATTAGTCATTAGAGAGGGATTAGAGTTAGGGGTAGTTTAGTCCTTTTTCCCTCCTAATCCCTCTATATAATCAGACCTGTACCCAACATTATTGAATCATCTAATACAGCTATCATTAGCCCTCTATCATGGTATCATTAGCTAGGAATAATTAGGATTAGGGCTGAACCCTAACCCTAATGGCCCAGCCGCCGCCGCCGCAGCCCTGGGCTCACGCCGCCGCCGCCCCTGGTGCGCCGCCCGCCGTCGGAGCCGCCGCCAGTGCGCCGCCCGCCGCCGAAGCCGTCGGATGGGGGCGGCACGCGCAGGGGGGGGCGCCTCCTCCTCTGGAGGGGCCACCGCCACCCCAGCCTCCGCCGTGCCCTGGGCCGCCGCCACCACCCCATCCGGATTCGGGGCCGCCGCGCCCTGGATCGGGGCGGCTCCACCCGGATTCGGGCCGCCCCCACCCGGATGGGGGCCGTGCGCGCACGGGGGGGGGGGGGGGTGCCGCCTCCTCTTGGGGGGCCGCCGCCCCCTGGTCCGTCGATTCTGGAGGCGCTGCCGCCTCTGGAGGGGCCGCCGCCACCTGTGGAGGGGCCGCAGCCCCCTGGCCTCTCGCTGCTGGAGGCGCTGTCGCCTCTGGAGGGGCTGCCGCCCCTTGGAGCGCTCGACCACTCGTTTTGCCGGTCCCTAGAGGTGCTGCCGCCCCCTCTTTCTCTCCGAAAACCGGTCTGGCTGCTGGTTGACCCCTCGTAGGTACCATCGGCAACCCCGCCACCGCTTTCACTTTCATGGCAGGCACTTCCGTGCTACGGGACTCGACCGGCCTTGACATCGACGGGAGCACCACGGGTGTCCCGCCGTTTCCGTTCCCAGCCGCTGATGCTGCTGTTGAGAACACAACTTCTTCCTACGGCACCGACACTGCGGATACCTCCGACATCGCCGCAGCATTGGCTGCCTCTCGCGAGCACGAGCGGACACTCGCTCTTGCCCTAGAGCAGGAGCGTGCCTCCGTGGCATCGCTATCCCACCAGCTCGAGGAGAGTGCTCGCCGATCGACGAGTGCTGCCCAAGAGCCTCCCTCGGACGCTGGTACGTACTCGGCTTCACTTGTGGCCGCTCTTCATGCGCAGGCCGCAGGGATTCAGAACATCCGGACGCTTGTGCCGGTTGTTCTCAGCTCCGAGTTCACCTCATATGCCTAGTGGCGTGATATGGTGCTCCTCACGCTGAGGCGCTACTGCCTCGACGACCACGTCCTCCAGGACGAGTCTTCAGTACAGGTGTCCTAGATCAGCATGGACAGCCTGGTACTATCCTGGATCCTTGGCTCCCTGACAGAGGAGCTACAGGACATCGTCAGGCAGCGCGGTGGTGGCATTACTCGACTGGCCTGGCTAGTCCTTGAGCAGCAGTTTCTAGGGAACCGCGTGACTCGAGCCCTCCACATCAGCACTCAGTTCCAGAACACTGTCCAGGGTGATCGTTCTATCTCCACCTACCGTCGGGAGATGAAGGGCATGGCGGATGCCCTACGTGACCATGGTGAGCCGGTCACCGATAGCGCTCTTGTTCTTTGGGTCCTTCAGGGCTTGAATGAGCGCTATTGTCAACTACGGACGTGGCTACTCCGACTGGAGCCACTACCTACCTTCGAGAAGGTATGGTCTGATCTTGAACTTGAGGAGATCACTGCAGGAGGCTCTACTGGCTCCGGATCTGCCACAGCCTTCTATGGCTCTGGGCAGTCCCCTCGTCCACCCTTACTAGCTGCTGGTGGACCACCGTCACGACCACCTTCTACTCCTACCAGTACAGGAGGTGGAAACCGTCGTCGCCGAGGAAAGAACGACGGCCGTGGTGGTAGCAGTGTTCCCACACCCATGGAGGGTACATATATAGGGGGACACAGCTTAAGGGCTAAACAACCCTACTACAAAAGACTAAAATGCCCCCTAATACACGTACAGTCCATCACCCCCCCGCAGTCCCAACATCTAGCCACGACAGATGTTGAGACTGGATCGAAACTCGGTGAACACCGTCGAAGGAAGTCCCTTGGTGAAGATGTCGGCGAACTGCGATGACGTCGGAACGTGCAGGACTCGCACCTCCCCGAGAGCCACCCGCTCACGAACGAAGTGAAGATCGATCTCCACGTGCTTCGTGCGCTGATGCTGCACCGGGTTGGTGGAGAGGTAGACGGCGCTGATGTTGTCGCAGTAGACCAACGTACTCCGGGCGAGGGGGGAGTGGAGCTCCTGAAGCAGCTGCTGAAGCCAGGAGTACTCGGCCACGCCGTTGGCCACGACGCGGTATTCCGCCTCGGCACTCGAGCGGGACACCACGTGCTGCCGCTTCGAGGACCAGGAGACGAGGTTGCCGCCCAGGAAGACGGCGTAGCCGGAGGTGGACCGACGGATGTCCGGGCAACACGCCCAGTCAGCGTCGGTGTAGACGACCAGCTCGGAGGCAGAGTCGCGCCGCATAAGAAGGCCGTAGTCGTGAGTGTCACGCAGGTACCGAAGGATCCGCTTCACCGCCGTGAGATGCGGCTCCCGCTGATCATGCATGTGGAGACACACCTGCTGAACCGCGTAGGAGATGTCCGGCCTGGTGAAGGTGAGGTACTGCAGTGCACCTGCAAGACTCCTGTAAGTGTTGGGGTCGGCGACCGGGGCGCCGTCGGCCGAAGACACCTTTGCCAGGGTGTCCACGGGAGTGGAGCACGGCTTGCAATCAGCCATGCCCGCTCGCTCGAGGATATCTAGGCAGTACTGGCGCTGGTGGAGGAACAGAGCACCCGGGCGGTGCTCGACCGCAACGCCTAGGAAGTGGTGGAGCTGGCCGAGATCCTTCATCGCAAACTCGCGCTGCAGGGCGGAGATCGTGCGCTGAAGAAGAGCCGGGCTGGACGCCGTGAGGACAATATCATCCACGTACAGGAGGAGGTATACAATGTCACTTTCACGCCTGTAGACGAATAGCGAAGTGTCCGACTTGGCCTCGACGAAGCCGAGCAAGGCCAGGAAGGAGGCGAACCGGCTGTACCAAGCCCGAGGCGCCTGCTTCAGCCCGTACAGGGACTTGTTCAGCCGGCAGACCATGTCTGGACGGGCTGAATCAACGAACCCTGTCGGCTGACTGCAGTACACCGTCTCCGTCACCGTCCCGTGGAGGAAGGCGTTCTTGACGTCCAGCTTGTGGACAGGCCAAGAAATTGACAGAGCCAGCGACAGAACGGTGCGAACCGTCGCCGGCTTCACCATCGGGCTGAAAGTCTCATCGTAGTCGACGTCGGGACGCTGCGTGAAACCGCGAAGCACCCACCGTGCCTTGTACCTCTCCAGAGACCCATCCCCTTTTCTCTTATGCGTGAACACCCACTTGCCCGTGACAACATTGCCACGACCAGGACGGGGAACCAGGTCCTAGGTCCGGTTGGCAAGTAGGGCCGCATACTCTTCTTCCATAGCCTGACGCCAATGAGGATCGACGAGGGCGCTACGGACAGAAGAGGGGATAGGCGAGATGGGTGACGAGGCAGGCGGCGGGGAGGTCGAGGACGAGAGGACAACCCCGGAGAAGCGCTCCACAGGACGAAGGACGCCGGCGGCCCGTCGAGTCACCATCGGGTGAATGTGACGAGGGTCCCGGTGAAGCAGTGGAGGGTGGTATACCAGATCCTCAGGACGCGAAGAGGACGGTCCACCAACCCGCGCTTGTCGCTGATAGACGAGAACGGGATCAGCGTACCGCGGTCCAGGGGCCGCGGGTGGTGCGGCTGACGACGTCGAGGACACCGTCGTGGACGTCGGGGCCGCGCGTGGCGCGACGGACGACGTCGGGGACGCCGTCGTGGACGTCGGGGCCGCGTGAGGCGCGACGGACGACGTCGGGGACGCCGTCAGGGACACCGGGGCCGCACGTGGCACGGTGGATGACGTCGGGGACGCTGTCGGGGACACCGGGGCCACACGTGGCACGGCAGGCGACACTGGGGCCACGCGAGGTGCGGCTGACGACGTCGGGGAGGCCGGGGCCGCGCGTGGCACGTCGGGTGACGTCGAGGACGCCGGGGCCGCGCGTGGCGCAGCGGACGACGTCGGGGCCGTCGGAGGAACGGCCAGTGGCGGCAAGAACGCCGGAGCCGCGGGAGACACGACAGGTGGTGTCTGAGACACCGTGGTCGTGTCCGGCGCAGCTAGAGGAAGACCTGCAGAAGGTAAAAAACAGGGTCGCTGGACAGGAGCGGTCTCAGGGTCAGTGGAAAAAAGAGAGTACAACTCGGAGACCGAGTCAGAGGAGGACCCAGCGAAAGGGAAGGAGGATTCGTCGAACACGACGTGTTGGGAGACCAAGATACGGCGAGTGGTAAGGTCGAGACACCGGTACCCCTTATGGTCAGGGGAGTACCCAAGGAAGACACACCGAGTCGAGCGAGGCGCGAGCTTATGAGGGGCGGTGGCAGAGAGATTAGGGTAGCACGCGCACCCGAAGACTCGAGGGTGGTCGTAGAGAGGAGGGGTGCCGAACAAAGCGAAGTGAGGGGTGGGAGCAGGCGATTAATGAGGTAGGTGGCGGTGTGAAGCGCCTCCGCCCAGTAACGAGCAGGGGTAGAAGCCTGAAACATCAGGGAGCGCATGACATCGTTGGTGGTCCGAATCATGCGCTCAGCCTTGCCGTTCTTGGGGGAAGTCTACGGGCAAGACATGCACAACTGAACACCGCGAGAAAGCAGAAAGTCACGGAACGCAGAGTTGTCAAACTCGCGCCCGTTATCGCACTGGACCGCACGGATCATGCGCCCAAACTGGGTGGACACCCAAGCGAAGAAGTGAGAAAGTGTGCCGAACATATCAGACTTCTGTCGCAAGGGAAAAGTCCACGAATAGTGCGAAAAATCATCAACGACCACCAAGTAATACTTATATCCAGAAACATTGAGAACAGGTGAAGTCCAAAGATCACAATGAATCAAATCAAAGATGCGCTCGACACGAGTGACAGAATGCGGAAAGGGAAGTCGAACGTGGCGACCCAACTGACAAGCGTGGCAAAAAGACTCATGAGTACCCCGAGTACACGAAATCGTTGAACTACCAGACAACTTCGACATAGCGTCAACACCAGGTTGGCCAAGCCGACGATGCCAAATGGTCGAAGAAGCTGTCGTAGTCAGGGCAAGAGGCGGAGCGGAAGCAGGAAGACACATCGTATACAGGGGACCCGTACTATCACAACGAAAGAGAATGCGTCGAGTAGTAAGATCCTTCACAGTTACACCATAAGGATCAAACTCAAGGGAAACATGGCTGTCAGTAGTAAAACGGCGAACGGAAAGAAGGTGCTGAATGATGTTAGGAGCAACAAGAACATCACGTAGCTGAAACGAATCCGGCGAACCCAAATCACCTACTGAGGTGACTGGAAGAGTCGTCCCATTCCCAACAACGATAGATGAAGGATCAGAGGGACGGGAAGGGCAGGTAGAAGAGAGGATACCGACGTCAGGGGTGGTGTGGTACGAGGCACCGGAGTCCACCACCCAGTCAGGGCCAGGCGGGACCCCGTAGGTAGATCGACGGTGTAGAACGGGTCGCGACAATGCCTCGCCGGTGGCGGCGCCGGGAAGGAAGGCAACGCGCTCGGACCCTCGACGGTGGTGCCAACAGAGTAGGCAACACCCGACTGAGGTACATGGCATATGGTGGCGTCGGCTGAAGGTGGCGTTGGCTGTCAGGTCAGAGCCGGTGATGACCGGATGTAGGCCGATGGTGGCGGCGGAGGCGAGGCGGCAGCGGCTAAGGGTGGCAGGCCATCCCACGTGTCCAGCAGCGGCGCGGCCCGGGCGGACAGCGGCAACGTGATGTAGGCGGCGCTCCGCGGTGGCCAGATCTGACCACCAGACGGCGGTGGCGGCGTAGTCCACGCGGCCTAGGCGGAAGGCGGCGGCGCAGCTGGTGGGGCAGCGGTGGCCCAGGGCGGCGCTGCCGAGGTGGCAACGGCCCAGGGTGGTGCTGCCGAGCCGACGACGGGACGAACACCAGCATCAGTCCTCCGGAAGTGGGCGTCCTCGCTGCACTGGCTGCCGAGACACGGGCAGCCCTGGTCGGCCGCATCGAGGCCGCGCTCGAGGCGGACGGGTCGGATCTGGCCGTTGCAGAAGAGCTCGTCGGCGGAGGACATCGTGGCGGCCGAAGGGCGTGGAGCACTCGCTGCTACCGGCGGCGAAGAAGGGGTCGACGGCCACCACCACCGCTGCTGCTTGGCGAAGGGCGAGCGGGAGGAGGGGCAGAGCTAGGGCTGGCGGCGCGCGTCGAGGGCGGCGCGGCGGCAGGCGGTGCGGCCGGGCGGCGCGGAGGCGGCGCGTGAGAAGGAGGGGGGGCGCGGCCTGGCGGCGCGGCGGCGGCGCGGCGGCCCGGAGAGAAAGAAGGGCAGAGAGAGGCAATCTGATACCAAATTAGATTAGGGAAAAGTGATTAATTTCATAACAGCTCGTCAAGGAGGATACATATATAGGGGGACACAGCTTAAGGGCTAAACAACCCTACTACAAAAGACTAAAATGCCCCCTAATACACGTACAGTCCAACACCCTCGTCTACCCTTACCAGCTGCTGGTGGACCACCGTCACGACCACCTTCTACTCCTACCAGTACAGGAGGTGGAAACCGTCGTCGCCGAGGAAAGAATGGCGGCCGTGGTGGTAGCAGTGCTCCCACACCCACGGCTTCGACTACTGGTGGTAGTGGTGGTACCGGCCAGGGAGGTGCACCCCGGCCCACACCCTACAACCCGTGGACTGGCCAGATCTACATGTGGCTTGGGCCGTCCCCGGGTTCTCAGCCTCCACGACCACCACGTCCCCACCCGACGTTCGCGGCTACCCCGAGCTACAGTGGACCAGCCCACAGTGCTGGTGGGCCTGGATACTCTTCTGGCGGACAGTCAGCCCCGACCTACGGAGGCACTGACTATCCTGTTGGGAACTCGGAGCCATCGGCACCTCTCTAGGAGCCACCGTCGACGTGGGATCGACAATCGCTTGCTTCCTCCTTCAGCACCATGCACCTTCCTCCACCAGGTGCCGACTGGGTAGTTGATTCTGGAGCATCATATCATACACTCCTAATCCCGGTATACTCTCTTCCACCCATCCTCCCAATCCCTCTTTTCCTTCATCTATCGTTGTTGGGAATGGGTTCGTTCTTCCGGTCACCTCAGTAGGTGATTCCGGTCTTCCGGGTACATTCCAGCTTAAAAACATTCTTCTCGGTCCGGATATCATTCAAAACTTGCTTTCTGTTCGCCGTTTTACCACTGACAACAATGTTTCCATTGAATTTGATCCTTTTGGTTTGTTTGTGAAGGATCTTTCCACCCGACGGCCTATTTTCCGATGTGATAGCTCGGGGCCCCTATACACACTTCGGCTCCCTACTTCCGCTGCATCACCACCATTTGCTTTGACTACGACAGCTTCATCCACCATCTGGCATCATCGGCTTGGCCACCCTGGTGCAGATGCTATGTCGAAGCTGTTTAGTAGTTCAGTTATCTCGTGTTCTAGGGGTACACATGACTCCCTATGTCATGCCTGTCAGCTTGGTCGCCATGTTCGGCTCCTTTTCCCACCTCTGTGACTCATGTTGAGCACCCGTTTGATCTTATACATTGTGATTTGTGGACATCTCCCATTTCTAGTGTAAAAAAAAGAAAGGGCAGCCCGGTGCATGTAGCTCCCGCTTGTGCAGGGTCCGGGGAAGGGTCCGACCCACTTGGGTCTTTTGTACGCAGCCTTTCCCTGCATTTCTGCAAGAGGCTGTTTCCAGGACTCGAACCCGTGACCTCATGGTCACAAGGCAACAACTTTACCGCTGCGCCAAGGCCCCCCTTCCTTCCATTTCCAGTGTATCGGGCTTTAATTACTACTTGGTGATAATTGATGATTTTTCTCACTTTTCCTGGACTTTTCCATTACGATTGAAGTCTGAGACTTTCGTTACTCTTTCTCACTTCTTCGTTTGGATTTCTACTCAATTTGGGCGCACCATTCGAGCTGTCCAGTGCGATAACGGACGCGAGTTTGATAACTCCGCGTCTCGTAATTTTCTCTCCGCACATGGGGTACAGCTACGCATGTCTTGTCCATATGCAGAGCGTATGATTCGCACCACCAATGATGTCATACGCTCCCTGATGATCCAGACATCTATTCCAGCCCGGTATTGGGTGGAGGCTCTTCATACTGCCACACTTCTGATTAATCGTCTTCCCACCAAGGCGATTCGTGCCTCCACCCCATACTTTGCTCTATATGGTACTGATCCTCTTTATGATCACCTTCGAGTTTTCAGATGCGCTTGCTACCCTAATCTTCCCGCCACTGTCCCACATAAGCTTGCGCCCCGCTCGACACGATGTGTTTTTCTCAGGTATTCCCTTGATCATAAGGGTTACCAGTGCTTAGATCTCACTACCCACCGTCTTTTGATCTCTCGACACGTCATCTTCGACGAGTCATCTTTCCTTTCTCCACCACCTCTTCCGATTCCACCACAGAGCTGGACTCCATTTTTCCTACTGACCCCGAGGCTGCCTCCCAGCTGCCTTGGCCTATTTCTTCTGCAGGATCGACACGAGCTACGCCTCAGGTGCCCTTGACACCGACTGCTGCACCTCGTGTGGCATCGACGTCTCCGGCGTCACCCGCTGCACCCCGTGTGGCATCGACGCCTCTGACATCACTTGCTGCGCCACGCGCGGCCTCGGCTTCCCCGACGCCACCTACTGTACCTTAGGTGCCCCCGACGTCACCAGCTGTACCACGTGCGGCATCAGCACCTGCGGCGTCACCAGCTGCCTCCCCGACGTCACCTGCAGCGAGCACGACGCCACCAGCCACGCCACGCGCGGCACCGACGACGACTTCTCGCTTTGCTGACCCCGCACTTGTCTACCAGCGACGAGCGCGGGGAGAGGCTCCTGCTCCAGCGACGCCACGCGCGGCCTCGAGACCCACTCTCGTCTACCCACGACGAGAGAAGATGGTTGTATCCGAGCGGCCGGTGTACAACCCCCTCTCCTTCATAGGGATCCCGGTCACGTCCACCCGATGGTGACTCGACGTGCGTCCGGGAGTCTTCGGCCAGTTGAGCGATTTGATGGAGCCGCTTTCTCGTCGACGACATCTCCACCGGCCGAGCCTTCTTCGATCTCGCCCATACCTACTTCCGTGCGTAGCGCCCTCATCGACCCTAACTAGCGTCGCGCTATGGAGGAAGAGTATGAGGCTCTGCTTGCTAACCGGACCTAGGACCTGGTTCCCCGTCCTGGTCGTGGCAATGTTGTCACGGGCAAGTGGGTATTCACGCATAAGAAGAAGGCGGATGGTACCTTGGAGAGATACAAGGCTCGTTGGGTACTCTGGGATTTCACTCAGCGCTCTGGAGTCGACTACGACGAGACTTTCAGCCCGGTGGTTAAGCTGGTGACAGTTCGTACCGTACTGTCGCTAGCTCTCTCACGTTCTTGGCCTGTCCACCAGTTGGACGTCAAGAACGCCTTCCTCCACGGTACACTGACTGAGACGGTGTACTGCAGTCAACCGACAGGATTTGTAGATTCAGCTCACCCAGACATAGTCTGTAAGCTGAACAAATCCCTGTACGGACTGAAGCAGGCACCACGAGCCTGGTATAGCCGGTTCGCCTCTTTCTTGGTTTTACATGGGTTTGTTGAAACTAAGTCGGACACTTCGCTGTTTGTCTATCGATGGGGCAGTGACACTGCTTACCTCCTACTGTACGTCGATGACATTGTACTGACTGTGTCTAGTTCGGCTCTGCTTCGGCGAACCATTTCTGCTTTGCAGCAGGAGTTCGCTATGAAGGACCTGGGCCGTCTCCACCACTTCCTGGGTATTACAGTCGAGGACCGACCAGACGGCCTATTTCTTCACCAGCGACAGTACTGCCTGGATATCCTCCAGCGAGCGGCCATGGCTGAGTGCAAGCCGTGCTCCACTCCAGTGGATACTCAGGCGAAGCTCTCCGCCACCGACGGGACACCCGTCTCTGACCTCACTTCTTACAGGAGTCTTGCAGGTGCTCTTCAGTACCTCACCTTCACCAGACCGGATATCTCATATGCGGTTCAGCAGGTGTGCCTCCACATTCATGACCCGTGGGAACCGCACCTCACCGCTGTCAAGCGGATTCTTCGGTATCTACGAGGCACCCTCGTCTACGGCCTCCTTCTTCGGCGTGACACGGCCTCTGAGCTGGTCGTGTACAGTGACGTTGATTGGGCAGGCTGGCCGGACACACGACGCTCTACTTCTGGGTACGCCGTCTTCCTGGGTGGCAACCTCGTCTCCTAGTCCTCGAAGCGACATCCCGTGGTGTCGCGCTCGAGTGCTGAAGCGGAGTATCGCGCCATGGCTAACAGCGTGGCTGAGGCCTCCTGGTTTCAACAGCTACTTCAGGAGCTCCATACTCCCGTCGTCAGGAGCACCCTCATCTACTGCGACAACGTCAGCGCCATGTACCTCTCCACCAACCCGGTCCAGCATCAGCGCACGAAGCATGTAGAGATCGACCTTCATTTTGTTCGTGAGCGGGTTGCACGGGGCGAGGTTCGGGTACACCACGTCCCGACGACGACGCAGTTCGCCGACATCTTTACGAAGGGCCTCCCGTCGTCGCTGTTCTCCGAGTTTCGGTCCAGTCTCAACATCTGCAGTGGCTAGATGTTGTGACTGCGGGGGGGTGTTAGACACTGTAATTAAGTGTGTGTCACAGGGGCATATTAGTCATTAGAGAGGGATTAGGGTTAGGGGTAGTTTAGTCCTTTTTCCCTCCTAATCCCTCTATATAATCAGACCTGTACCCAGCATTATTGAATCATCTAATACAGCTATCATTAGCCCTCTATCAGATGTGACAGCAGCCTTGAGCTCTGTTAATGCCGCGGCCGCCGCGTCGTCCTAGGAGAATCCCTCCTTCTTGAGTAGGGCCGTTAGAGGTGTAGCGATCGCCCCGTAGTTGTGGACGAACTTGCGGTAGTACCCGGCGAGGCCGAGGAAACCGCGCACAGCCCGTGGCGAACGTGGAGCCAGCCAATCATGGATCGCCTGCACCTTGGCCGGGTCATGGCCACGCCCGCCGCGGAAATGACATGGCCAAGGTAGGCGACGGAGGAAGCACCAAACGAGCACTTGGTGCGATTGACGAAGAGTTGATGGCGGCGTAGCTCGTCAAGGACGACCCGGAGGTGGCGAAGATGATCAGCCCATGTCTTGCTGTAAATCAGAATATCGTCAAAAAATACCAGGACGAAACGACGTAGGAACAGGTGGAGCACGTCGTTCATCAAGACCTAGAATGTCGCCGGGGCGTTGCACAGTCCGAATGCTATCACCAGGAACTCGTACAGGCCGTTGTGGGTGCGGAACGCCGTCTTGTGCACGTCCTCCGGGCGCATGCGCACCTGGTGGTACCCGGACCGGAGGTCCAGTTTGGTGAAGAACTTGGCGCCATGGAGCTCGTCGACCACCGGGATCGGAACAACATCCTTAACAGTGAGCGCGTTCAACGCCCGGTAGTCGACGCAGGAACGCCACACACCATTGTTTTTCTTGACGAGGAGGACGGGCGACGAGAACGGCAAGTCGCTGCGGCGGACGATCCCTTGATCAATCATGGCGGCACACTGCCGCTCCAACTCGTCCTTGTGCGCCGCGGGGTACCGGTAAGGGCGGACAGCGACCGGCTGGGCGTCGGGCTTGAGAATGATGGGGTGGTCGTGCGCACGCTTGGGGGGCAGACCGACGGGGTCCGCGAAGAGCCCCCCAAACGAGAGCAGCAGCGCCTCCAAGAGGGGATCAACCTCTGTTGTTGCACCCAGGGCCGACACGGAGGGGCTGCCCACGCCGGTCCAGGAGACGGGGCGCCCCTGGTGCTGGAAGGACGCCGGCGGCCGAGGTCCCAAACAATGGGCCCCAACACACTGAGCCACCGGATGCCAAGGACGACGTCGTACCCTGCCATTGGCATGACGTAGAGGTCAACCGGGAACGAATCGCCGTCGATGAGCAGGGGCGCGTCGCGGATGACACGCCGGCGCAGGTGACCCGCTCGCCATTGGCGACCAAGGCCGTGAGGCGGGGGCGTTGGCGGAGGGGTAGACCGGAGCGTCGCGCCGCCTCCTCCGAGATGAGGTTGTGTGTGCTGCCGGAGTTAAGGAGGGCGACGAGTGACGCGGCGCCTAGTGTCACGGCGATCTGCATGGTGCCCGCCATGGAAACCCCAACCACAGCCTGTAAGGAAAAATAGGGCGCCTCGGCGTCGAGCTCTGTGTCGCCAGTGACTCTCGCGGCGTCCTCGATCTCCACTCCTTCAAGGAAGAAGATGCGCCGGCAGAACCTGTTATGGCCATGGGTATATTTTTCATTGCAATTCAAACAGAGGCCCAACAACGTTCGGCCATCTCGTCCGGGGTGAGGCGTCTCTGGTTGTCCTCGCCACGATCCTGCTGGGCGGAGCGCCAGCTGCTGCTGGGGCACCGGAAGGCGCTGGCCGGGGTGTGGGAACGGGAAGGATGCTGCGCGTGAGCGCCCGAGGTGGAGGCTGCACCGGGCGGTCGATCTCCATCAACTCCACTTGGCGCACCAGGCTCATGGCGGCCGCGAGCGTCTCCGGATTGTGGATGCATACGGCGTGGCTGAGCGGCGGCAGGAGTCCGCCTGTGAAGAGTTGGACGCGCTGAGCCTCATCAAGACGACCCGCGCGAGGCAGGAGGGCCCGGAAACGATTTGGGTACTCCTCCACGGTCCCTGTACGCTGGCACTCGGCTAGCTCAAACAGCGGAGCTGAGCGGAGGGGAGGCCCAAACCGCAAGTTCTGGAGCTACTTGAATCGCCCTCACGGCGGCGTGCCCTCATCCTCCTAGAGTTGGATTTACCAGAGTTGCGAGTTACGCGACAGCCTCCAAATTATACGAGGCCATCCACACGCGTTCTTCCGCCATGGTGCGCTGTTGGCGAAAATAGGATTCGCACTTGTTGATGAAGAGCATCGGATCGGTCTTGCCGTCGTAGTGGGGAAAGTCCAATTTTTGGAATCTTGGGGCGCGATCAAGATCGCGCGGCCCCTCCGCGCGGCCGTCTGTGCCGCTGTCCGACGATGAGGCCGACTTCTCCTTTAAAGCCTCCATGTCGGCCTTCATGATTTTCATCTCTGTGGTGATGGATTTCAACATCTCCATTATATCGGCGGTAGTGAGATCGCTCATGGCTGCTGGCTGTGGCCTGGGAGCGATGGAGGGCTGCGTCGATGGTGGAGGGCTAGGGAGGTTGGCGGCGGCTGTGGAAGGATGGGTGGAGCGGGTGTTGGAGGACCGACGTGACCGTGATACCAGGTTGTCAAGGGCGCCGAATCCCCAACTGACCGGACCGTGGCTACGCAGCTCGTAGCCGCCGGCCGTCTTCTCCGGCGAGGTTATCCCCTCAGCCGCAGGCTTAACAGAGAGAGAAACATATTAGGGAAATGATTCTTGCCTTCCATTTGTCCAACGATTACAAGCATATATAGCCCAACTGAAATAAGGAAGGATATCCTTTATTCTAGGAATTTCCAAAACAACTTGCTAAGTTTCTATCTTTAGCCCAAGAGGCTAACCCCTGCTGGGCGTCTGCCCAGCGCGCTCAGCCGCGCGGCGCACGTCGCGGGCGCGTCCACGCCTGGCATATGTGCGACCGTACATGACAGCGTGCCTAGGCGTTCCTAGGCGACGCCTAGGCGTTATGTACTGTAGCAGTGCTGTATTCTAAAAAATTTACAAATACAGAAATATATGTATATTTCTCCTGTGATTCCTAATTTTTCACTACTCTCTTCAGCTCTCTTTTTTTTCCTCTCTCCCACACAGCGCAAGCAACTCCATGGCCCAGTCATTCAAGCCCAGCCTAGCCTCGTAGCCCACCCAACCCCTCCGTGCGCTGCTCCTCCGCTCTCCCCCGACTGCTCCCTCCCCGCCACCAGTAACGTCAGCGCACCCCCACTGCGCTGCTCCTCCTCTGCTTCCTCCACAGGCGCGACCTCCCCGCGCCTGCTTCCTCCCCACCGTTTCGTCGCATGCCCCTGCCCCCCCCCCCCGGATTTGCGCCTCCCCCAAGTTGCTCCGCAGTCGATCTCCTACTCCTTCCGCGGCGCTGACACTGGCTCCTCCTTCCGCAGGTAGCCACCTAGATTTGCGACCCCCATCCCCCCCTCGCGCGCCTTGTGAGCGCCCACCCTCTGAGGCGAGGCGGGCGGCCAACACGGAGCGCTAAAGCGCGCCTAGGCGGCCGCCTCACAGCGCCTTTTGGAACACTGAGTAAAAGAGAGGAAGAGATATAAGAGTAACAAGAAAAAACAAAAAGAAAATAAAAAAGACTAAGATTCTGGCACATGAATTGCTACTTTCCATGCAGTCCTATCATGAGCTAAGTCTGTGGATACATTCCAATCTCTCAAATCTCGTTTTACCACCTTCTCCCAAGTCAACCTTGGTCGTTCTCTACCCCTCCTAATATTCTCTCTACCTTTTAAAATCCCACTGCTAATCGATGCTTCTGGAGGTCTCCGTTGGATATGTCCAAACCATCTTAGTCGATGTTGGACTAACTTCTCTTCAATCGGTGCCACCCCTACCCTATCACGAATCGCTTCGTTCCTTATTTGGTCTCTTCTTGTGTGCCCGCACATCCACCATAGCATGCGCATCTCTGCGATACTCATTTGTTGGACATGTTGTTGTTTAGTTGGCCAACATTCCGCCCCATATAACATGGCGGGTCTGATCACCGTCCTATAGAACTCCCCTTTTAGCTTTTGTGAGACCTTCCTATCACATAGGATTCCAGAGGCTTGTCGCTATTTCATCCACCCTACCTTGATCTATTGGCAAACATCCTCGACAATATTGTTGGAAATCCGGGGATTAATTTTCCTCTAAACTCTTCTCTTATCTTATTCTCAACGGGGGGGCTGTATATATAGCCCCAAATTACAGAGTCCTTATCTAATACTAACTCCTACTCTTATTGGACTAGGACTCTATCTCTAACAGCAATTATTCTAGAAAAACGGGATTATATCCAACAATCACCCCCTAATCTCGTTTTTCTAGATCACACTCACACTAATTAGGATGGAGACACACTTCCACCCTAAACACACTTTCGGGATGGACACAACTGCACCCCCAGGATGGTCACATCTACACCCTGCACAACTCAATTTGGGATGGGCACGTCTTCATCCCCAGGATGGCCGCATCTTCATCCTGCACACAAATTCGGGTTGGTCACATCTTCAACCCAGGATGGGCTCATCTTCATCCTGCACACGCATTTAGGTTGGTCACATCTTCAACCCCAGGTTGGACTCATCTTCATCGTCGTGGCGATAACACCTTGGATCAATGATCTCGTACTCCTCCAAGATCCATCCCGTGCTATGATGCTTCCCGAGTTCTCCGCGCATGTAGAAGCAAAGCTTGACCATACACCATTGCACCACAACTCCCATGTTGGAAATTGACTGTGCACACTTGGTCGTGCTATGCTTCCAGATGCCGCCGCCACCGAACCGTTGTACTCGAGGCTTGCTCCGCCTGCGCAACGTGAAGAAATATCCCAAGTCATGCAGGTCGTAGTTCGCCAAGAGGTCCCACGGCGTCACATCATAGAAGTCTGCTTCTATCACAATGCCCGCCTCACGCGGTGTAAAACCACGCAGCTGTGGTCGGAGAAAGTGAAGCATCAGCTCGTCCTCCGTTGGCCTGAACTTCGAACCATGTGCCATGTTTTGCAGACACCTCCTTGGTTGTGGGCTAGCATTTGACTTCCTCTGGCCCACCTCAGCCAAGCCAGCCCAGCTGAACACACTAGGCCTTTGTTGGCCCAGGTCAGCCCAGCCGGCCCACTCTATCTCACAAACCCTAGCAGCATCTCTTTCCAACACAGCCGCCAGCTTCCTGTGCTCGCTGCCGTGCTCCAAGGCAGAGCTGCCGCCACCTCTTTGCTCTGCCCAGCCGCCAGCTGCTCTTTCAGCGTTAGCAGCCGCCACAACAGCTTCTTGCTGCCGGGCGTCAGCAGCTCCGCGCTAGCACAGCCGCCGCCGAGGACGCCTCTACCTTGTGAGCGCCGCTGCCTCTTCTTCCTCCTCTTTGAGAAACCCTAGCAGCCTTCACTCTCATAGAACAGCAGCCACCTCCTCCTTTGGATCCGGCTCGAACCGCCGCCCGTTGCCGCGCGGGCCCGATCCTGGCTGCGCTTGTGCTGCCGCGCACGCCGCTAGCGCCCTGGCCGCGCTCGTCGCGCCCGCCCGCTAGCCGTGCTCGCGCTGCGCGCGCCCTAGCCGCGCTCCTCGCGCCCGCGCGCTGGCCGCGCGCGCGGTCGCTAGCGCCCGCGCTGGCCGCCCTCGGCCTCCCGCTGCGGTAGCCCTTCGGCGCCACACAGTGCAGACGCCGCCGGCGGCGGCCGCGACCACCACCGCCTGTCCCTTGCTGTTGCCTTCTTGGGCCGGGACGAGTTGGCGGCTTCCGTCGTTGCCGCGACCGCCCCCTTCTTCGGCGTGGGTGACTTGACCGCCTCCAAAGCCGCCGCAGCTGCAGCCTCTTCCGGTGCGCGCGACCTGGAGAGCTGGGCCGCCGCCGCGTTCCTGGTCAGCGGAGACGGCCTGGCGATCTCGGCCGCCGATGCAGAAGCATCCTCCTCCTCACGCCCAGGGGTTGGCCGCCCCGGGAGCACGTTCTCCCCACATGCCTTTGCCCACCCCCGAGAGCACGTCCTCTCGGGGGCAGATCTAAAACCCTAGCTCTGATACCAAATGTTGGAAATCCGGGGATTAATTTTCCTCTAAACTCTTCTCTTATCTTATTCTCAACGGGGGGGCTGTATATATAGCCCCAAATTACAGAGTCCTTATCTAATACTAACTCCTACTCTTATTGGACTAGGACTCTATCTCTAACAGCAATTATTCTAGAAAAACGGGATTATATCCAACAAATATCGCCATTGCTTTGTAACATTGATCCTAAGTATGGAAAGAGTCACTTCTAGGTACTATTTGTCCTTGTAGACTAACATTTCCCTCTTCACAACCAACACCACTAAAGTCACACCTCATATACTCGGTCTTGGTCCTACTAAGTCTACACCCTTGGACTCTAAGGTTTGTCTTCATAACTCTAATTTCTTATCAACACCATCCCTAGTTTTATCTACCAGCACTACATCATCGGCAAAGAGCATGCAGCAAGGGATATCCCCTTATATATCTTTCGACACCTCATCCATCACTAAGGAAAAGATGTATGGGCTCAAAGCTAGCCCTTGATTTAGTCCTACCGTGATAGGAAATGCATCGGTCTCACTATCACATTCATCACACTTGTCTTAACATTATTGTACATATCCTTGATAATAGTAATGTACTTTGTTGTCACTTTATGTTTCTCTAGTGCACACCACATGAACGACCTTGTATCTTGTCATACGCCTTCTCCAAGTCAATGAACACCATATGTAGGTCCTTCTGCTCCCTATATCTCTCCATAAGCTGACGAAGCAAGGTAATCGCCTCCATAGTAGACCTCCCAGGCATAAAATCAAACTGGTTTTTAGTGACATTAGTCACATTCCTCAGACGGTGTTCAATCACTCTCCCAAAGCTTCATAGTATGATTAATAAGCTTAATCCTTTGATAATTAGTACAAATTTGAGTATCTCCTTTATTCTTGAAGATAGATACTAATATACTTTTCCTCCATTCTTCAGACATCTTATTTGATTGAAAATGTGGTTGAGTAGCTTTGTGAGCCATACTATTGCCACGTCCCCAAGGTATCTTCACATCTCAATAGGGATATCATGAGGACCGAGGGCATTTTCCCCTTTCATCCTTTTTAAGGCCTTCTTAAAAAGAATTTCCCTTTTAGCTTTTCCGGTACCCTAGTGTCACAGATGTCTGATCAAAAGAAAAGGTTCTTATAGAATTGACTGCTTTGTCTTACTCCATTTGAGCATAACTATTGCAGTTGATTTCTAGGACCGCCAGAGAAAATCTGATGAGGGATGACCACTTGTTTCGGTATTCTCGGTTATCATTTATTTGTCTTGCATAGTGCACATGCTGGATGTAACTGTAGCTTGACACATTTTTTATGATGGTGAGCTAGCACTCATCAATGGAACGTAGAAAACAGGGGCACTTGTGTTGAGAAAATGAGGAAGAATTGTCCCTGGGCTTCTATTTGTAGCTGAGGCTGTTAGGCAGTTGACTTAGGCTCCGTTTGGCATTGCAGTGGCTTTTCGAAAGTGCTTATTTATTTCCTATTTTGGTTGTTAGTTTTATCGGAGAGCTATATTTTTAGGACCTGCCAGACCCCACATGCGTGGGAGCCTTCGGCACTGGGTACGCCCTTTTTTTACTACAGAAATCACACTAGGAATGGAAAATATTTGTATTCCTCTAATGGACTAGATTCCACAGCATAGCACATCACAGCACAACAACTGCAAACAAAGCCTTATTGGATACATATGCCCTAAGCTAGATCATAAATCTCTGCAAACTCATATAAGCTCCAAAACTAATCCTCAATGAAGGTCAGGTGCAAGACCATACAGGCATACTGTATTATTTAATTGAGAATTACTTGCTTTAATTTTGTTTTTGTTTTTTATCATTACAGTTCAATCGAGGAACCAGCGCCATGCAACACTACGTTGCAACACGGCCAATGTTTATTGATGTGGAAATTATGAACACTGACATTCAAGTTGTTCTTGGAGATGAGGGGCTGCAAGCTGACTCTGATAGTATTGCTGATGGTCTCTCTACATTGTACAAAGAAATTTCAGGTATCTGAAATGTGCACTCTCAACATTTTTTAAGAACCTATTCATTAGTGATTTTTTTATTTTGTACTCTGTTTTATGTTACTGCTATTCAGAGACTGTGAAGAGAGAGGCAACCACAATAACATCTGTGTTTCCTTCTCCAAATGAGGTCATGGCAATTCTCGTTCAGGTATGTGTTTAAATAATACTTTAACTCTGCGTCATAATTATCATTTAAAAAATAGATAGGTACTGACACTATTCTACACGGCTTTTCAGCGAGTGCTGGAACAAAGGGTAACGACCATTCTTGATAGACTTCTGATAAAGCCTTCGCTTGCTAGCTTGCCTCCTGTAGAAGGAGGAGGCCTGCTACAGGTAAGTTCCAGATTATATCACATTTTTATTCTAGAATTTTTTTAGTTCTAGACTTCTGTACACCCTGTATGCATGTTTAGTAATCTTTTGATGTCAAATTTATGGCAGTATCTAAGGGTCCTGGCAGTCGCGTATGACAAAACGAAAGTTCTTGCTAAGGAGTTGCAGTCTATTGGTTGCGGGGATTTGGATATTGAAGGTATCTTTTATTGCTTACAGTTTCTAATCTTTGTTATTCTTATTAGAGGGGCTAATGTTGCTGTATTAGATGATAATCAGAATGGGGGTACATGGATGATTATATAGAGGGATTATGTGAGGGGAAAAGACTAAACTACCCCTAACCCTAATCCCTTACTAATGACTAATATACCCTGCGCCTCACATACAATTATAGAGTCCAACACCCCCCACAGTCACAACATCTAGCCACTGCCGATGTTGAGACTGGACCGAAACTCGAAGAACAACGACGACGGGAGGCCCTTCGTGAAGATGTCGGCGAACTGCGTCATCGTTGGGACATGGTGTACCCGAATCTCACCACGTGCAACCCGCTCACGAACAAAGTGGAGGTTGATCTCCACATGCTTCGTGCGCTGATGCTGGATCGGGTTGGTGGAGAGGTACACGGCGTTGACGTTGCCGCAGTAGATCAGGGTGCTCCTGGCGATAGGAGTGTGGAGCTCCTGAAGCAGCTGCTGAAGCCAGAAGGCCTCAGCCACGCCGTTAGCCACGGCGCGATACTCCGTCTCAGCACTCGAGCGCGACACCACGGACTGTCGCTTCGAGGACCAGGAGACGAGGTTACCGCTCAGGAAGACGGCATACCCAGAAGTAGAGCGTTGTGTGTCCGGGCAGCTTGCCCAGTCAGCGTCGATGTACACGACAAGCTCAGAGGCCGCGTCACGTCGAAGGAGGAGGCCGTAGTCGAGGGTACCTCGTAGGTACCGAAGAATCCGCTTCACAGCGGTGAGGAGCGGCTCCCTCGGGTTATGCATGTGGAGGCACACCTGCTGAACCGCATATGAGATATCCGGCCTGGTGAAGGTGAGGTACTAAAGAGCACCTGCAAGACTCCTGTAAGCAGTGGGGTCAGAGACGGGTGTCCCGTCGGTGGCGGAGAGCTTCGCCTGAGTATCCACTGGAGTGGAGCATGGCTTGCACTCAGCCATGCTCGCTCGCTGGAGGATATCCAGGCAGTACTGTCGCTGGTGAAGGAACAAACCGCCTAGTCGGTCCTCGACCGCAATACCTAGGAAGTGGTGGAGGCGGCCCAGGTCCTTCATAGCGAACTCCTGCTGTAGAGCAGAAATGGCGCGCCGAAGCAGAGCCGGACTAGACGCTGTCAACACAATGTCATCGACGTACAGTATAAGGTAAGCAGTGTCACTGCCACGTCGATAGACAAACAACGAAGTATCTGACTTAGCTTCGACGAACCCCTGTGAGACCAAGAAGGAGGCGAACCGGCTCTACCAGGATCGCGGTGCCTGCTTCAGTCCGTACAAAGATTTGTTCAGCTTACAGACCATGTCTGGGTGAGCTGAATCAACAAATCCTGCCGGCCGACTGCAGTACACTGTCTCGGTTAGTGTACCGTGGAGGAAGGCATTCTTGACGTCCAACTGGTGGACAGGCCAAGAACGCGAGAGAGCCAGTGATAGAACGATACGAACCGTCGCCGGCTTCACCACCGGGCTGAAGGTCTCGTCGCAGTCGACTCTAGGGCGCTGAGTGAAACCCTGAAGTACCCACCGAGCCTTGTACCTCTCCAAGGTACTGTCCGCCTTCTTATGTGTGAACACCCACTTGCCCGTGACAACATTGCCACGACCGGGGCAGGGAACCAGGTCCCAGGTCAGGGCCGCATACTCTTCTTCCATAGCCCGGCGCCAGTGAGGATCGGCGAGGGCACTACGGACAGAAGAGGGAATAGGCGAGATGGGTGACAAGGCAGGCGGTGGGGAGGTCGACGACGAGAGGACGACCCCGGAGAACGCTCCACCGGCCGGAGAACCCCAGCGGCCCGTCGGGTCACCATCGGGTGAACATGATGGGTGTCCCGGTGGAGCAGTGGAGGTTGGTACACCGGAGGTTCAGGGCGGGAAGTGGCTGGTGCACCAACCCGCGCTCGTCGCTGATAGACAAGAGCGGGGTCGGCGTACCGCGACACAGGAGCCGCGCGTGGTGCAGTAGTCGACGTCGGGGACGCTGAGGCCGCGCACGGCGCGATTGCTGGCGTCGGGGACGCCATGCCGCGCTCGGCGCAGCAGGCGTCGTCGGGGACACCCGGGCCGCGCGTGGCGCAGCGGACGACGTCGGGGGCGCCGAGGCCGCGCGTGGCGCAGCAAGTGGCGTCAGGGACGCCGGGGCCGCGCGTGGTGCAGCATGTGGCGTCAGGGACGTTGGTGCCACGTAAGGCACAACAAGTGGCGTGGAAGACGCCGAAGTCGTGCGTGGCGCGGCGGGTGGGTAACCTGCAAGAGGTAAAAGGCAAGGTCGCTGTATAGGAGCGGCCTCGGGGTTAGTAGAGAAGAGGGAGTCCAACTCAACGACGGAGTCATAGGACGGGGTGGAAAAGGGAAAGGAAGACTCGTCGAAGACGACGTGTCGGGAGATCAAGATACGACGGGTGGTAGGGTCAAGGCACCTGTACCCCTTATGGTCAGGGGAGTACCCAAGGAAAACACACCGAGTCGAGCGAGGCGCAAGCTTATGGGGAGCCGTGGTGGAGAGATTAGGGTAGCAAGCGCAGTCGAAGACTCGAAGATGGTCTTAAAGAGGAGGGGTGCCAAACAAAGTGAAGTGAGGGGTGGGAGCACTAATCGCCTTAGTAGGAAGGCGATTAATGAGGTAGGTGGCGGTGTGAAGCGCCTCCGCCCAGTAGCGAGCAGGGGTAGAAGTCTGAAACATCAGGGAGCGCATGACATCATTTGTGGTCCGAATCATGCACTCAGCCTTGCCGTTCTATGGGGAAGTGTACGGGCAAGACATGCGCAACTGAACACCGCAAGAGAGCAGAAAGTCACGGAACGCAGAGTTATCAAACTCGCGCCCGTTGTCGCACTGGACCGCACGGATCGTGCGCTCAAACTGGGTGGACACCCAAACGAAGAAGTGAGAAAGAGTGCCGAACATATCAGACTTCTGTCGCAAGGGAAAAGTCCACGAAAAGTGCGAAAAATCATCAACGACCACCAATTAATACTTATATCCAGAAACACTAAGAACAGGTGAAGTACAAAGATCACAGTGAATAAAACCAAAGATGTGCTCGACACGGCCGACAGAATGCAGAAAAGGAAGTCGAACGTGGTGGCCCAACTGACAAGCATGGCAAAGAGACTCATGAGTACCCCGAGTACACGAAATGGCTGAACTACCAGACAACTTCGACATAGCATCAACACCAGGGTGGCCAAGCCGACGATCCCAAATGGTCGAAGAGGCTGTCGTAGTCAGGGCAAGAGGCGGAGCGGAAGCTGGAAGACGCATCGTGTACAGGGGACCTGTACTCTCACAGTGAAAGAGAATGCATCGAGTAGGAAGATCCTTCACAGTTACACCATAAGGATCGAACTCAAGGAAAACATGGTTGTCAGTAGTAAAACAACGAACGGAAAGAAGGTGCTGAATGATGTCAGGAGCAACAAGAACATCACGTAGCTGAAACGAATCCGGTGAACGCGAGTCACCTACTGAGGTGACTGGAAGAGCCGACCCATTCCTAACAACGATAGATTAAGGATCTGATGGACGGGAAGGGCGGGTATAAGAGAGGATACCGACGTCAGGGGTGGTGTGGTACGAGGCACTGGAGTCCACCACCCAGTCAGGGCCAGACGGCGTGAGACCTCGCAGGTAGACCGACGGTGTAGAGCGGGTCGCGACAATGCCCCGGCTGTGGCGGCGCCGGGAAGGAAGACAACGCGCTCGAACACTCGACGGTCGTGCCAACAGAGTAGGCAACAGCCGATCCAGGTACACCAGCCGATGGCGGCCGAGTACCCTGCGGCGATGACCGGATCTGAACAGGAAATGACGACCGAACGTCAGGAGGCGAGGCCGCGGCGGCCCAGGGTGGCGCGGCCGAGCCGGCGGCAGCACGGCAGACGGCGGCGGCTGCTGCCAGGTCGGAACCGGTGATGACCGGATCTAGGCCGGTGGTGGCGGCCGAGGCGAGGCAGCGGCGGCCCTCAGTGACGCGGCGGCTGTGGCCGAGGGTGGCACAACGGCGGCGGCCCAACCCACACGTCCTGCAGCGGCGCGGCCATGGCGGACGGCGGCGGGGCGGACCAGGTGGCCGGCGGCGGCGCGATGGAGGCGGTGCCCCGCGGCGGCCAGATCTGGGCCCCAGGCGGTGGTGGCGGTGCAGCCCACACAGCCCAGGCAGACGGCGGCGGCGCGGGCGAGAGGCGCGCTGGCCGCGGCGGCGGCCCCACCAGGCGTCGCGACTGCGTGGGCGGGAGGCGCGCCAGTGGTGGCGGTGGCGGCCCCAGCGGACAGCGCGGCTGCACGGGCGGGCGGCGCATCAGTGGCTGCGGCGGCGGCAGCAGCGCAGGCCCAGGCTGGTGGCGGCGGCTGGGCCATTAGGGTTAAGGTTAATCCCTAATCCTAATTAATTCCTAGCTGATACCATATTAGAGGGGCTAATGTTGCTGTATTAGATGATAATTAGAATGGGGATACAGGGATGATTATATAGAGGGATTAGGTGAAGGGAAAAGACTAAACTACCCCTAACCCTAATCCCTTACTAATGACTAATATACCCCTGTGCCTCACACACAATTATAGAGTCTAACAATTCTGTATTGTATATTCATGAAAGGGCAGCCCAGTGTATGCTGCACAGTCACGACTCATGAGCACAATATGGATGGGCACATAGCACAAATAGCAGAGGAAAGAAAATGAGAAAGGCAGGGGCACTTATATGTCAGGCGGTCTTGGACAAGAGGGCAAATCCGAGCTGGGGAAGGTGCTGAGCTACGGAGGACAGGAATCGAGAGCCAGTGCATCTCTGCCGGAGCAGGGGGGAGCTCAGATCTGCTGGAGGGGCAGTGCAGCGCCACCACCAAGCTCTTGTTCTACTGCTGTCGTTACCCTCAAGATCGGGTACCCCGCGTGTATGGGCAAAATAAGACATACACCAGCACGTATGCAGAAGACAGTGGCTCAGCCTGCAGGCAGGGCCCAATCCCCAGCTAGGGAGCACTCATGAGAAGGCGCGTGCCCTAGGCCTCGGATCCGACCACCTGCGAAGGAGGGCTCGGAGGCTGCCACTGTTGGCTGGACATGGCTCTCACTCTCTTCTCTGCACTCTGTGCTCTGTTCCTTGCGCTGAATAGATAACAGGGGAACAAGAGAAGTGAGCTGCTGTGATGCAGCTGTTAACAGGGCCATACCCTTTATTTATAGTTGAGCCAAGTGGTTGTAACAACCAGTCTTGAGACTAAGTCTCTCCTAGAATGCAGGATTAATCCCTAACTACCTTGACTGAAGACTAATCCTCCTAAAGAATAGGTCCTAACAGCCGACCCCTGCTAACTGAAAACTACTTTGCCTTTGTCGACAATGACAAGGTCTTATTCAGTTTCAAACTGAAAAACAGAGAGGATTACTCACATTTCACCCCCTAAGACTTGTGTTCTTTCAGTTTGGACTTCAGTTGCACCATCCAGATTCTTGCTCTCAGTTCCTGGAACTTTACCTTTCCTAGTGCCTTGGTTCCAATATCTGCTAGCTGATCTTCAGTGCTGATGAACTCAGCGATGATGCTTCCATCTTCAATGCACTGGCGCACATAGTGATAGCGCACCCTTATGTGCTTGCTTCTCTCATGAAAAACTGGATTCTTCATGAGTGCTAGGGCGGATTTGTTGTCCACCCTCAGCTTCACAACTTCTGCTTCCTCTTGCTTCAAGTCTGCCAGCAGCATCGCAGCCAAACTCCTTGAGTTGCAGCAGAGGTGGCGGCAATGTATTCTGCCTCACAGGATGACATGGCAACCACCCTCTGTTTGATTGAATGCCAGCTGATGAGACTCCCGCCGAGAAAGAACAACACGTTGGAGGTGCTGTGGCTGTTGTCGACGTCGCCGGCGTAGTCGCTGTCGCAGTAGCCCACTAAATTTGCTTCGCCTGAACCTCGCTGGTAGAAGCAGCCTAGGTTCAGCGTTCCTGCAATGTAGCGAAGGACACACTTGAGCGCCGCCATTGGCCGCTGCATGAAGCGACTCAGGTAGCCGACGGCGAACACCAGGTCTAGGCGCGTGTGTACTAGATACCGCAGGCTCCCGATCAAGCTTCGGTATAGAGTGACATCTTCCTCCTCTGCTTTACTGTCGCGGCTCAATTTGAGCCTTGGCTCCATCGGTGTAAGCGCAGAATTGCAGCTATCCATACCTCGTGCTTCCACAATCTTCGCCGCACAGTGAGCTTGCCCCAATTTGATTCCGGTGGAACTTTGCTCCACCTCCAATCCGAGGTAGAATCTGAGCAATCCAAGGTCCGCCATCTTGAATTGCAATTGCATTTCTTCTTTGAACCTTGAAATCTCGATCGGAGACACTCCTGTGATGATTAGGTCATCCACATAGACTCCGATGATGAGTCGAGCTTGATTTCCGCCTCTGCTGTAGACGGCAGGCTCGTGATTGCTTTGGCGGAAGCCGAGCTTGTGCAATGTTCCATCGAGCTTGGCGTACCAAGCTCTTGGGGCTTGCCGTAGACTGTAGAGAGCTCGCCGGAGACGCAAGACCTTGTCTTCTTCTCCGGTGACGACGAACCCTTCCGATTGGCGTACGCACACTTCTTACGAGAGCTCACCATTGAGGAATGCGGTCTTCACGTTCATATGATGGACCTCCCACCCCTCATCCTCAGCGAGCGCAAGGACAAGCCGAACTGACTCCATTCGCGCTACTGGCGCGAACACCTCTTCGAAATCGATTCCGGTCTGTTGCACATACCCCTTCGCGACGAGCCGTGCTTTGTGCTTGACTGCAGCGCCCGACTCATCCCTCTTGATCTTGAAGATCCATTTCAGCCCAATTGCTTGATGTCCGGGAGGTAATTTGACCAATTCCCATGTCTGATTCTTCTCAATGGAGTCAATTTCCTCTATCATTGCTGCTCGCCAGGTCTCATCAACCTCCGCTTCAGCGAACGTCGCCGGTCCTGCTCCTTCAGCGACCAATTGAAGCTGTTGTTGGATCCGTCTTGGTCTTCCTCGTCTCGGAAGGTTCCTCTGTGCATGTTCCGGTACTGGACCATCATCACTGACGATGCTGTCCATCTTTCGGTACCAAATCGGCGTCTCATCATGGTAGGCATCAAGTCGATCCTCGTTGCCGGCGATCGGAGTCACGAAATTAGGGCCATCATGACCCTGTGGCGGCGGCGGGGTTGCTGGATCGGGTAGTGGGAGTTCCTGTGCCACTGGCGATCCATCAACACCCCCCTGATCTGCTACCGCCTCCATTTCTTCTCCGACGCCAGGCGGTGGACAGACTGTGTAGTATTGTATTGTAAAGTCTTGCCCGTAGCGTGGATTCTCAATGCCCTTACTCCACTTCTATCCTCTGCTCTCGTCGAAGACAATGTCATGAGACACGATCACCTTTTCTGTTTGTGGATCGAGCATCTTGAATGCCTTGGAACCATCTGCATAACCGATGAAGATCATCGGCGTGCTGCGATTATCAAGCTTCTTCAACCCCGGTCGTTTGTCCTTGACAAAACCGAGACAACTGAACACCTTCAGGAATCCGACAGTCGGCTTCCGTCCATGGTAGGCCTCGTAGGGAGTCTTGCCGCTCAGCGCCTTCGTCAGCGCACGATTGAGCAAGAAGACAGCCGTAGTGACTGCTTCTCCCCAGTAGCGCGCCGGCAGTCCCCTTTCCTTCAGCAGAGCGCATGCCATGGCCAATATTGACTGGTTCCGGTGTTCCAAAACACCGTTCTATTGAGGAGTATATGGCGTAGAGAACTGCCGTTGAACTCCTTCACCGGCGCAGTAATCGGCAAATTCCTTTGCCGTGAACTTGCCGCCGTTGTCTGTCCGCAACATCCGCAGAGGACGTCCCACCTCCAGCTCTGCCGCCGCCTTGATCTTCTTGATCTCTGTTGCTGCGTCTCCCTTGGTCACGATCAGCTTGATCCACATGTAGCGTGTGGCATCGTCGACGAGCAGCAAGAAGAAACGGCGACCGCCCGGTGTCGTCGGAGAAATCGGTCCGCACAGATCATCGTGGACCATTTCCATAGGTTCTGCCCCTGTAGCTTGTTTGCGACTGGAATGGCGCACGACGCTGCTTGGTGATGACACACACGCCGCATACTTCCTTCTTCGTTATCTCCGAGAGGCCGACGACCATCTTCTCCTTGCTGAGTTGACGCAGCGCGTCATAGCCCATGTGGCCGTATCGCGCATGCCAGAGTTCTCCAGCCTCTTGATGTCGCGCTCCTAGGCTCATGTTCTGTGCCACATTGGCGTGAAGAACATATAGCCTGTTCACCCCCCGCTCAATCTTGGCAAGGAGCCGCCGACGTCGATCCCATATCCGGAGAACTCCATTCTCGATCATCACTTTACTCCCGTTTTGATCCAATTGACCAAGGGAGATGATGTTGTTCTTGAGATTTGGGATGTAGAGGACGCCGCCGAGTTTGATCTTCTCCCCTGATTTGCCGAAGAAGGTGACGACGCCCCGACCTCGAATTTGGACAAGTGACCCGTCGCCGAAGCGCACGGTCCCTTGCACCCCATGATTGATCTCAGAGAAAGCCTCTGATCTCCCGGTCATGTGGCTGGTAGCTCCAGTGTCGAGGTACCACCCTTCCAGTCGGTCGTCATTGTCGCCGGAGCCAAGGAATGCATGAGCATCAGGCTCATATAGATGCAATCCTTCCTGTGCATCCGCCGGTGAGGAGTTGATGTTGAATTCGACGAGTTGAGCCATCAACAATGTCTCTTCTTCGTCCTTCTTGGCGAGATTGGCCTGCTCCCTCCTTGGAGCACGCAATCACGGGCCCAGTGCCCTTTCTTCCCGCAATTGTGGCAAATGTCGTTGGCGGACTTCTTCTTTGATTCGGACTTCCGATTCTTCGATCCGGATTTCCCGGATCCAAATTTGGAGCCGCCGGAGCCGCCTTGCCCCTGCTTCTCCTTCAGTCTTGCCTGCCACTACTCTTCAGTGAGCAATAGCTTGCCACCGGGGGTTGCATCCTCCTCCTCATCACCGCGGCCTTCGATTGCTCGGAGGCTGCCGGTGATTTCTTCAATTGACATCGCCGAGATGTCAAGAACGGACTCGATTGCGACGGCGACCGGAGTGTACTTCTTTGACACCACTCTCAGGTACTTGGCAACAACTTTCTTGGGATCCTTGGATCACTGAGGATCTCTAGCTCCTGCACCATCATCCCGAGACGAAGTGCGAAGTCATCTAGTGACTCACCGTCGAGGAACGCAATGTTCTCCTACTGTCGTTGTACACGCTGCACCGCCGCCGTTCTCGCACGATCTGAGCCAAGCCGTGAGGTCTCCAGGTGATCCCATGCGGCCTTGGCAGACGGCTTCGCCGCCAATGTGGACGCCATCTCCAGTGAGACGCCCCGCAGCAATGCTTCCATCGCCATTTGGTCCTCCATCTCGTCGATAGTGCCGGCGCTGACGGCCGCCCAGAGTCCACGCGCGCGCAGCATTACTCGCATCATCGACGACCAATCGGTATAATTGGTCTTCGTGAGCAGTGGAAACTGGCCGCTCACCTCCCGCACCACCCTCGCTGGAGCCGGGCTCCTTGGGCGGCCACTACGCCCACGACGACGGATGGGGGATGGCGATTGTGGGTGACGGCGATTGGGGGATGGCGATTGTGGTCTTTGCTGTGACATTGCCGCCGATCACGAACCTCGCTCTGAGTCCAATTGTTGGCTGGACAGGGCTCTCACTCTCTTCTCTGCACTCTGTGCTCTGTTTGTTTCGCTGAATAGATAACAGGGGAACAAGAGAAGTGAGCTGCTGTGATGCAGCTGTTAACAGGGCCATACCTTTTATTTATACTTGAGCCAAGTGGTTGTAACAATCAGTCTTGAGACTAAGTCTCTCCTAGAATGCAGGATTAATCCCTAACTACCTTGACTGAAGACTAATCCTCCTAAAGAGTAGGTCCTAACAGCTGACCCCTGCTAACTGAAAACTACTTTGCCTCTGTCGACAATGACAGGGTCTTATTCAGTTTCAAACTCTGAAAAACACAGAGGATTACTCACAACCACGTGTCTTTAGGCTTTGAGCCTCACTACCAGTCGAGGATGGCTCCGTAACCGCCACGTGTCCAATGGTGCCGGGCCTGACCTCCCGCCAGGGAGGGCTCCGGCGCTGCCACGGTTCCGAAATCACCGAGCCACACCCCCCGCCGGAGAGAGCTCCGGAGGTGCCACGTGTCCTACGGCTCCGGGCCCAACCTCTAGCATGGGAGGGCTCCGGTGCTGCCACGTGGGCAATGACTCCAGGCGTACCATCCCGCCAAGGAGAGCTCCGGAGATGCCACGTGTCCTACGGCTCCGGGCCCAACCTTCAACATGGGAGGGCTCCGGTGCTGCCACGTGGCCAACGACTCCGGACCCCTCGCTACTCCTGCAGGACACCTCCGGTGGTGACGCGTGTCCCGGGGGCCAGCCACCTGGACGCCGCGCCGACAAGCAACGGGCAGATAGCCAAGGAGCAGAGGGGAAGGTGCGCTGCCACGCCGAGCATTCAAGGCTCGCGCCTTCCCCAGGAGCATGGCTCTCGGTGCACGCCCCCGTCCTCCGCCTGTTCACATTATGGTGACGAGACAGGGCGGCGAGGCGTGACAACAGAATAGTGCCGCCCAACAGCACAGAGCTACTCTGTGGAGCGAGGAGACGCGACGATAAGATGGGGACTTCATCATCACCGACTACCCGGTCAGAGGCGCCCGACGTGTCAGGCGGTGAGCCTTAACTCCTCCAACAGCGACGTTGCATTAGCTATGAAGATCCTAGCTCATGTATAGGGTACAAACAGCTGCGGGGCCACCTGTCGGGCCCCGGGCCACCTTGTAACTGCCCCAACCTTGGGCTATAAAAGTACTGGGGCAACCTCCGGGCAAAGGGTTCGCGGGTTCGCAATCTCACACACGCTCATACGCGCAAGCAATACAATAAGCTCTCTCGTGGATGTAGGGTATTACGCTCCGACGGCCCGAACCATGTAAATCCTCGTGTCCATCCTCGCCATCGTGCTCTGACCTACGAAAGTCACTAGCCCCTCCTAAAAAAGAACCTCCGCAGGCTGCTCAGGCTGACCGGGGGAAGTGTTGTTGCAAATACTTCGACAACTGCCGTCTCTCTCTCTCTCTCTCTCTCTCTCCCTCTCATATTCAGGAGACCTGCATATCATCCGTTAAGATTTAAGAAGAGGAAAGTCCAAAACTGCCAAGCACAACAACCAAACACGACCCTATAAGACCTCAACGAAACCATAACCAGCTAACGACCTTAAACACCCACACCCTCTACAGAACATCGGCCAATCAACGACCCTACAAGATCAACCCAAAAGACCAAAATGACACCTTACCATAGTTATTAAGACGGTAAGCCGACATAAGACGACATACCCCCTTTTTATATTTTAAGGGGTAAGGTGTAAGGCGAGGCTATGTCTTACTAATATTTAAATATAGCAAAAAATAGGAGTAAAAATAAAATGAAAAAGAAAAAAGAAAAGAAAAAGAGAAGAAAAGACTACATTTCAGTGGCCCATCCAGCCCACTAGCACCAGCCCATCTCATTTTCTATTTATATCCAAAAATCCCCCAACCCTAGCCTCAGCCGCTCCCCACCCGCCCACTCTCGCGCACTCGTGCGAGCGCAGCAGCTGCCACACATCTCTGTGTCCTGCCCGGCGTTCCCCACCCGCGCCCCACCGGCAGATCTCTTGGCGGTGCGGCATCCCCGCCCGGCCTACTGCCTTCCTCCGTCGGCGCCCCACATCCCTCCCGATTCTGAGTGGACTCCACAGGCGGCACCCCCCTCCCCCCCGCTGGTCGCCTTACGCCGGATGTAAGGCGACACGGATGCCTTACGTCTCCGGGGCGCCTTAGCGCTTAAGCGACGCCTTAAAATCTATGCACCTTACACGACCAAACGCACCATAAACAACCTTAAAAGTCTGGCACTACCTTTGAAGGATCAACACGACATAAGCAACCTCCAAATAAGTGATCCTCACAAAGCAAAACTCCTCTCACTCTGCCCTTGAGAAGTGGCATACTACATTCTAAATTGGATGGGTATTAACACATGCGCCCCTCGATTTCCCCCTCTAGCATCGATTTCCCGCACGTCTTTATCTATTTCTTGCGCCCCCTCTCGATTCAATGATGTGGAGTCCGCCCTAGGCCACCCCAGGCCCCTTGGTGTCTGCCCAATGTGTAATCATGCCTTTGGCGACACCATATGGCTTAAGGTGGATGCCGTACATGCCATGCTGTGGTGATGATGATGCCATGGAGATTCAAAGTCCATGACGCCTAGTCGTTGCCGAGGCATCGCCACAATAATGTGGGGATAGCCTCAGTTCCTAGTATTGCAGTAGGCCCGTAGTAGGGTTCATTTACTAGCCTGTACACTTGTCACCTCAGTTCCCTCTTTAAATTCAGATGACATAATTTACAATGTAATTTATCCCACTGCTATTAGCCTACCCCAACGGGCTTGGGCCAAATGCTTTGTTGTTGTTGTTGCTATTATATTTGTGTTACCATTTATTTTAAAAAATACTAAATGTATCGGCATATCGAGGATTTTTTGGAAATGGTACTGATGTGCATCCATATTGGTGGTTTTTAGACTAATGCAGTTGCAAAGCTGTTGAATTAATTCATTATTCTTTATTTTGTCTTCATTTTAGGTCTAACTGAATCCATTTATGTTGCCCACAAAGACGAGTACGCAGAATTTGAGCAGGCATCACTCACACAGCTGTATCAATCAAAGGTTATATTATTAGTTTTGTAAAATGTAATAATTTCAAGTACTTCATTGTTATATCGAGCTGTTGCATACAGATGGCTGTACTGAGAGCTGAGGCCAAACAACAATCTGAGTCAACTGGCTCAATTGGGCGCGCAAAAGGAGCATCGTTAACTACACCGCCACAGCAGCAGATATCAGTAACTGTAGTAACAGAGTTTGTCCGCTGGAATGAGGAAGCCATATCCAGATGCACACTATTGTTTTCTCAGGTTGCACTGATTTACTTAGCTAGTGTTTTTATCTATGTAGTACTCATGCTTGTGTATAGTGATTTCTTATGCTTGATGCCCTCATTTGGTGCTTCCCTTATGATTCTAACTATCACTCTGTAAAATCTTATCTTGTGTGATAAATAGGTGCCACCTGCATGAAGAAATATGTTATTTTGATGTTGCTCTTTTTATAATTACACACCTTATGAAAAACCATCTGAGTGTTTTCTGTCGACAATGTTATTTCTCTTTTTGTAGATAGGTCCATCGACTAGTGTAACTTGAATTATTGTCTTTTGCAGCCTACTACTGTTGCAGCTAATGTTCGATCCATATTTGCGTGCTTGCTTGATCAAGTATGTCAAGAGCCACAAACCATAATATATGAACATTAGAATGTAATATTGTTTGAATGACAGGTCTTGTTTACTTTTAGATGAGCCAATATTTAACTGAAGGGCTTGATCGTGCTAGAGATGGTTTAAATGATGCTGCAGCTTTGCGAGATAGATTTAGCATTGGGGCAAGTGTTAGTAGAAGAGTAGCCGCCGCCGCTGCTTCTGCGGTATGTCCGCTCTCCTGTTCCTCACTACATTGTTGATTTACAGGTTACAGCAGTCAACACAGTTCTTGCCAAAATTGTTTGTATGGGTTAGTTATGTGCATTAAAAATACTTGCAGCAAGATGCAGCAGCTACCGCTGGTGAGATTAGCTTCAAATCTTTCATGATTGCGGTCCAGCGTTGTGCCAGCAGTGTAGCTATTCTTCAGCAGGTAATATGTACAGACTAATATTCTTAAACTTGCAACCTAGTTTACTCATAAAAAGAACCATACTTGATTTCCTCCATTTTTCCCTCTGAAGTACTTCGCAAATACGATATCTCGGCTCCTGCTGCCTGTGGATGGTGCTCATTCATCTGCTTGTGAAGATATGGGATCAGCAGTATCAGTGGTCGAGGCTGCTGCTCACAAAGGACTGCTACAATGTATTGACACTGTCATGTCTGAGGTATGTACCTTTTGTTAAATATATGAATTAAGTGGGACTACATTCATAAAAAAGAGAACTATAAGCGCTATGAATAAATAATGTAGAAAATTACAAGTCAGATATTCGAAATGAAAGAATAATTTGTAAAGTGTTTCCAAACTGATCTCATTTATGTGTTCATCTTGTGAAAGCTGTGATTTAGTACAACACTTGTTGATCACAAGACATGGGGCTTGATTGTTTGAGCGACACAATTATGCAGAATAAAGGAATTTTGCCACAATTTTGTAGAAATCAACTGTCCTGAAAGATCATTCTAAATTTCAATTTCTATTTTTTCTTGTGCTTTAATATTTTTTTATGGATCTATTTTGTTCTGCTGAAATGGAAGCTGCATGCTAATTCTTCTAATTGCGATAAGATAATGTTATGTTACAACTGTTAATGTGGATGATGCAGCAGCAGATTTTCATATGTTCAAATTATATATTTTCATTTTTTTTATATCACCTCTATATCATAAACAGAGGTGGAATTATATGTTAACCTTACTTGAGGCTTGTAACTCAGTCAATCTCATCTGCAAACGCATTGTAGCTGTTTGTGTGTCAACTGATTGGATGAGATAAATTACACTATGTCTCTTGTTAGAACCATCGCTGAGCTTCTTGCTGTAAAAGTACAGAGGCTACACAGCACCCTGCCTGAGTGCTGCTGCCTGCTGGTTGCTGACGTGAACAACAACAACAACCAAGCCTTTATCCCAAGCATGTTGGGGTCGGCTAGACATGAAACCTAATAATTATATATATATATTTATATATCAATGAAGTAAAAGAGAGGAAGAGATATAAGAACAACAAGAAAAAAAGAAAAAAAGAAAAAAGAAAAAAGAAAAAAACAAGACTAAGATTCTGGAACATAAATTGCTACTTTCCATGTAGTGCTATCATGAGCTAAGTCTCTGGATACATTCTAATCTCTCAAATCTCGTTTTACCGCCTCCTCCCGGGTCAACCTTGGTCGTCCTCTACCCCTCCTAATATTTTCTCTACCTCTTAGAATCTCATTGTTAACCGGTGCTTCTGGAGGTCTCCGCTGGATATGTGGGATGACCCTGCCGCTGGGCCTGGGCGGCCAGGACAGGGGGGGCGAACCCTGGTCCCCCTCCGCTGTTGTGTGCGCACCCAGTTCAGGGCTGGTCAGCCCGAGTCGGTGCGGCTGCACCATGTTCAAGGTGGCAGCCCTAGTTTAGGAAATAAACTGTTTTTCCTATTGTAATAGATTAGAACTCTTGTAAGGGGGGGCTATATAAACAAGCCAAAACACCCCAAAAGTTGAGAGAGAGAGATCAATAAAGAAAAGTTCCTCCACCCTTTTCTGCCCTAGCTGCCTCTCTCCCGCTTTGCAGCCGCCGCAGCCCCCCTCTCTTCCCCAGGTCGGCGCCTCCACAAGAATCCTAGCCGCCACCAGGGGCTAGGGTCTGCTGCCGCCCACGTCTTCTCCACTGCCGCCTGCTGTTCCAGCCGGCGCCCAGGGAATCATCTTCCTCAAGCTGCTGCCTCCCTCCTCAACCCTAGCCGCCACCAGGCTTGGATCAGCCACCATCCAAGCCAAGGTCAGACTGATCTGCTAGGGCAGATCAGTTTGTACAGCAAGATCAGTAACAGTTTTGGGCTGGAATTGCAACATTCGTGGTATCAGAGCCGGCTTCAACCCTAGGTTGAATTCTGCAAGATGTCGTCTACACCTACAAGCAGCGGTAGCGCCATCAGCCATGGGACACCCTCACCGGCAGCTCGTGAGGTGAACACTGGGACGGGGTTCCCCGTGCTCACCAAGACCAACTATGCGGAGTGGGCTATCATGATGAAGATAAATCTGAAGGCACGACTGCTTTGGAAGGCCGTGGAGGAGGGGAACGTGAGCGAGCAGGAAGATATGATGGCGCTTGACATCTTGGTCAGCGTTGTCCCGCCGGAGATGATCACGACGGTCGGAGAAAAGAGGACGGCGAAGGAGGCATGGGACACGATCGCCATCGTGCGGGTCGAGGCCGACCGCGTGAAGAAGACGACAACACAACAACTCCGGAAGGAGTTCGAGGACGCTGTCTTCAAGGATGGCGAGAGCGTGGAGGACTTCTCCCTCCGCCTGAGCGGCATGCTATCACGGCTTGCGTCGCTAGGGGAGGAGATAGGAGAAGAGAGGACTGTGGAGAAGCTCCCGCGAAGCGTTCCGGAACGCTTCCAACAGATCGTGGTGGCAATCACGACACTGTTGTACGTGTCGACCCTCACCTTGTCAGAGGTGACGGGGCGTCTCAGGGCAGCTGAGAACGCTTTCGACTCGACGCAGCGGAAGGGAGGAGTACACAACGGCCAGCTGTACCTCACTCGGGAGAAGTGGGAGGCACAACGGAAGGAGGAGCGGTCTACCTAGTCCGCGAGTTCTTCTAAGAGGGGCGGCCGAAAGGGCCCGCCCAAGAAGAACGGAGGCAAGAAGGGAGGTTCCGGGAAGGATATTCCACAGGACCAGTGCAGGAAGTGCTGGAAGAAGGGCCACTGGGCCTGGGAGTGTCGGTCGAAGCCAAAGGAGGAGCCGCAACAGCAGGCTTTCGTGGCGAAGGCGGAGGAGGAGGGCGCCTTGTTTATGACAAGGGTGGCCTCTGTACAGGAGGAGCCTGTACAGGAACGTCCTACGCGCCCACTGAGATAGTGGAGGGACGTGTCTTCGCTCACCGCAGCAATGACGATGACTTTGACGACACTCGTTGGTATCTCGACACGGGAGCGACCAACCACATGACGGGTTAGGGCGCTGTCTTCTCCGAGCTCGACGAAAACGTTTGTCGGAGCCATCAAGTTCGGCGACAACTCCGTCGTGCGTATCCAGGGGAAGGGTACGGTCCTATTCGCCACCAAGACGGGTGAGCACAGGAGGCTCACTGGCGTCTACCTCATCCCGCGCCTCACCACCAACCTCATCAGCGTCGGCCCGCTGGATGAGGATGGCTACAACATCACGGTGCACGGAGGAGTGATGCACATACGGGATGAGCAGCAGCGTCTCCTCACACGAGTTCAACGCGACGACAACAAGCTGTACTCCATCAGGCTCAATATCACACGTCCGGTTTGCCTAACTGCGAGGCGTGATGATGTTGCGTGGCGTTGGCACGAACGCTACGGACACATCGGCTTCTAGGCGCTTCGAACGTTGGCACATGAGGAGATGGTGCTCGGGCTTCCGCAAATTGATCACGTCGATCAATTGTGCGAAGCTTGCTTGGTCGAGAAGCAGAGGCGCTCCAGCTTCCCCAAGCAAGCTAGGCGGTGCGCGGAGGGTGCGCTCGACCTTATCCACGGCGACATCTGCGGGCCTATCACGCCGTCGACTCCAGGCGGCAAGAAGATGTTCATTGTGCTAGTGGATGACATGAGCCGCTATATGTGGCTCTATCTTCTAGCAACCAAGGACAAGGCGCCCGACTTAATTCAGCAATTCAAGGCGATAGCTGAATTAGAGTATGGAAGGAGGCTGAAGCTACTCCGTACTGATCGCGGAGGGGAGTTCACCTCACGGGAGTTCGGCGAGTACTGCGCTCAGCACGAAGTATAGCGTCAGCTCACAGCCCCGTATACGCCGCAGCAAAACGGGGTTGTGGAGCGGCACAACCAGACGGTGGTCGGCATGGCGAGGAGCATGTTGAAGGCGAAGTGTATGCTCGGGATTTTTTGGGGTGAGGCAGTTATCACGGCTGTCTATATCTTGAATTGATCCCCCACCCGCGGCCTCGACGGGAATGTTAGACTCTGTAATTAAGGGTGTATCACAGGGGCATATTAGTCATTAGAGAGGGATTAGGGTTAGGGGTTGTGGAAGTGTGTAACCGACACTTCCCCCGGGCCTGCTCTGGGCAGCCTGCGGATGTTCTTTTTCGGAGGGGCTAGTCACTCACGGAGAGCTTACGCGTTAGGGACGATTGAGGGAGAAGCTTGACACAGGGATTTTTACGTGGTTCAGGCCGCCAGAGCGTAATACCCTACGTCCACGGTGAGCAGAGGTGCTCGTTGTATTGCTTGTTGCTCAGAATCGAAGTCCTGAGCTTGAGGATGAGTCGAACCTAAGGATGCGAATGGCTGGAGTGCGAACCCTTGCTAACGTTGCCTACCCGAGCCTTTTATAGTCCAAGGCTCGGGTGGCTTACAAGGTGGGCCCGGGACCCGAACAGGTGGTCCCGGGGAGATTGCCTGCCATCTACCGTATCTGCAGTTACACCGGTAGTTGTCTCTGGCGAGGGCTTCCGAGTCTTTGTTCTGCCGCCCTGCCCATGCCGCAAGCTAGTCGTAGTGGTTGGCAGGGGCAGCAGGGGATGTCTTGTCGCTGTGTTTATTGGCGGGTAGGCTCTGAAGCGGCGCACCAGTCTGCGATGTGACTGGGCGCAACGGCACCTGACAGAGGCGTGCTCCGCGTCTCCGCACCTTGGGAAGGCGCGGGTCTTGAATACCTTGTACGGGCAAGGTATGACGCGTCTTTACTTCTGCTGCCTACCGCGCGGGGGCAGGCAGCGCTGCTCTGCTGGCCACGTGGCGGGTCCGGAGCTCTCCTCTGAGGAGAGGGAGGTCCGGCCTCGCGGGACACGTGGAGCCTTCGGAGCTCTCCCCGCGGAGGGGGGAGGTTCGGCTCTTCTGTCCACGTGGCGTGTCTGGAGCTCTCCTCTGAGGAGAGGGAGGTCCGGCCCCGCTGGACACGTGGAGCCTTCGGAGCTTTCCCCGCGGAGGGGGGAGGTCCGGCTCAGTTGGCCACGTGGCGGACCCGGAGCTCTCCTCTGAGGAGAGGGAGGTCCGGCCCCGCTGGACACATGGCGCCTTTGGAGCTCTCCCTGCGGAGAAGGGCGAGGTCCTTAGGCAGTTTCCCCTGTGCGCGGGGTACCCCTTATTGAGGGTACCGACAAGGGTAGTTTAGTCTTTTCTCCCCTCCTAATCCCTCTATATAATCAGACTTGTACCCAACATTTGATTATCATCTAATACAGCTATCATTAGCCCTCTTTCATGGTATCATTAGCTAGGAATAATTAGGATTAGGGCTAAACCCAATCCTAATGGCCTAGCCGCCGCCGCCGCCGCAGCCCTGCACGCCGCCGCCGCCAGAGCCGCCGCCGCCCCTGGTGCGCCGCCAGCCGCTTGATCGGGGCCGCGCGCGCAGGGGGGCGCCGCCTCCTCTGGAGGACCGCGCGCGCAGGAAGGAGCCACCGCCACCCCACCTTGGGCGCGGGGAGGGGCTGCTGCCACTCCACCTTGGGCCGCCGCCGCCGCCACATCCGGATCCGGGGCCGCCGCGCCCTGGATCGGGGCGGCTCCACCCGGATTCGGGCTGCCCCCACCCGGATGGGGGCCGCGTGTGCACGGGGGGGGGGGGGGGGCACCTCCTCTGGAGGGGCCGCCGCTGCCCCTGGGGGGTCCGCCGCCCTCTGGTCCGCCGACTCTGGAGGCATTGCAGCCTCTGAAGGGGGCGCCGCCTCCTCTGGAGGGGCCGCAACCCCTAGGCCTCTCACTGGGGGGGGCACCTCCTCTGGAGGGGCCGCCGCTGCCCCTGGGGGGTCCGCCGCCCTCTGGTCTGCCGACTCTGGAGGCACTGCAGCCTCTGAAGGGGGCGCCGCCTCCTCTGGAGGGGCCGCAACCCCTAGGCCTCTCACTGCTGGAGGTGCTGCCGCCCCCTCTTTCTCGAAAACCGGTCCAGCTGCCGGTGGACCCCTCGTCGGTACCACCAGCAACCCCACCACTGCTGTCACCTTCATAGCAGGTACTTCCGTGCTACGGGACTCGACCGGCCTCGACATCGACGGGAGCACCACGGCGATCCCGCCGATTCTGTTCCCAGCCGCCGGTGCTACTGCTGAGAACACAGCTTCTTCCTACGGCACCGACACTGCAGAGACCTCTGACATCGCCGCAACACTGGCTGCCTCTCGCGAACGCGAGCGAGCACTCGCCCTTGCCCTAGAGCAGGAGCGTGCCTCCGCGGCGTCACTATCCCACCAACTCGAGGAGAGTGCTCGCCGATCAACGAGTGCTGTCCAAGAGCCTCCCTCGGACGCTGGTACGTACTCGACTACACTTGTGGCCGCTCTTCATGCGCAGGCCGCAGGGATTCAGAACATCCGGACGCTCGTGCCGGTTGTTCTCAGCTCCGAGTTCACCTCTTATGCCTAGTGGCGTGATATGGTGCTCCTCACGCTGAGGCGCTACTGCCTCGACGACCACGTCCTCCAGGACGAGTCTTCAGTACAGGTGTCCTAGATTAGCATGGACAGCCTGGTACTATCCTGGATCCTTGGCTCCCTGACAGAGGAGCTACAGGACATCGTCAGGCAGCGCGGTGGTGGCATTACTCGACTGGCCTGGCTAGTCCTTGAGCAGTGGTTTCTAGGGAACCGCGTGACTCGAGCCCTCCACATTAGCACTCAGTTCCAGAACACTGTCCAGGGTGATCGTTCTATCTCCACCTACCGTCGGGAGATGAAGGGCATGACGGATGCCCTACGTGACTATGGTGAGCCGGTCACCGATAGCGCTCTTGTTCTTTGGGTCCTTCAGGGCTTGAATGAGCGCTATTGTCAACTACGGACGTGGCTACTCCGGCTGGAGCCACTACCTACCTTCGAGAAGGTATGGTCTGATCTTGAACTTGAGGAGATCACTGCAGGAGGCTCTACTGGCTCCGGATCTGCCACAGCCTCCACGACCACCACGTCCCCAGCCGGCGTTCGCAGCTACCCCGGGCTACAGTGGACCAGCCCACAGTGCTGGTGCTCTGCCAGCTCAGGCATATGGTGGGCCTGGATACTCTTCTGGCGGACAGTCAGCCCTGACCTACGGAGTCACTGACTACCCTGTTGGGAACTCGGAGCCATCGGCACCTCTTCAGGAGCCCCTGTCAACGTGGGATCGACAGTTGCTTGCTTCCTCCTTCAGCACCATGCACCTTACTCCACCAGGTGCCGACTGGGTAGTTGATTCTGGAGCATCATATCATACCACTCCTAATCCCGGTATACTCTCTTCCACCCACCCTCCCATCCCTCTTTTCCTTCATCTATCGTTGTTGGGAATGGGTCCGTTCTTCCGGTCACCTCAGTAGGTGATTCCGGTCTTCCGGGTACTTTCAAGCTTAAAAACATTCTTGTCGCTCCGGATATCATTCAAAACTTACTTTCTGTTCACCGTTTTACCACTGACAACAATGTTTCCATTGAATTTGATCCTTTTGGTTTGTCTGTGAAGGATCTTTCCACCCGGCGACCTCTTTTCCGATGTGATAGCTCGGGGCCCCTATACACACTTCGGCTTCCCACTTCCGCTGCATCACCGCCATTTGCTTTGACTACGACAGCTTCATCCACCATCTGGCATCGCCGGCTTGGCCACCCTGGTGCAGATGCTATGTCGAAGCTGTTCAGTAGCTCGGTTATCTCGTGTTCTAGGGGTACACATGATTCCCTATGTCATGCCTGTCAGCTTGGTCGTCATGTTCGCCTCCCTTTTCCCACCTCTGTGACTCATGTTGAGCACCCATTCGATCTTATACATTGTGATTTGTGGACATCTCCCATTTCCAGCATATTGGGCTTTAATTATTATCTGGTGATAATTGATGATTTCTCTCACTTTTCCCAGACTTTTCCATTACGATTGAAGTCTGAGACTTTCGTTACTCTTTCTCACTTTTTCATTTGAATTTCTACTTAGTTTGGGCGCACCATTCGAGCTGTCCAGTGCGATAACGGACGCGAGTTTGATAACTCCGCGTTTCGTAATTTTTTCTCCGCACATGGGGTACAGCTACGCATGTCTTGTCCGTATACCTCTCCTCAAAACGGCAAGGCAGAGCGCATGATTCGCACCATCAATGATGTCATACGCTCCCTGATGTTCCAGGCATCTATTCCAGCCCGATACTAGGTGGAGGCTCTTCATACTGCCACACTTCTGATTAATCGTCTTCCCACCAAGGCGATTCGCGCCTCCACCCCCTACTTTGCTCTATATGGCACTGATCCTCTTTATGATCACCTTCGAGTTTTCAGATGCGCTTGCTACCCTAATCTTTCCGCCACCGCCCCACATAAGCTTGCACCCCGCTCGATACAGTGTGTTTTTCTCGGGTATTCCCTTGATCATAAGGGTTACCGGTGCTTAGATCTCATTACCCACCGTCTTTTGATCTCTCGGCACGTCGTCTTCGACGAGTCATCTTTTCCTTTCTCCACCACCTCTTCCGATTCCACCACAGAGCTGGACTCCCTTTTTCCTACTGACCTCGAGGCTGCCTCCCAGCTGCCTTGGCCTATTTTCTCCTGCAGGATCGACACGAGCTACCCCTCAGGTGCCCTCGACACCGACTGCTGCACCTCGTGTGGCATCGACGTCTCCGGCGTCACCTGCTGCACCCCGTGTGGCATCGACGCCTCTGACGTCACCTGCTGCGCCACGCGCGGCCTCGGCTTCCCCGACGTCACCTACTGTACCTTAGGTGCCCCCGACGTCACCAGCTGTACCACGTACGGCATCAGCACCTGCGGCGTCACCAACCGCCTCCCCGACGTCGCCTGCAGCGAGCACGACGCCACCAGCCGCGCCACGCGTGGCACCAACGACGACTTCTCGCTTTGCTGACCTCGCACTTGTCTACCAGCGACGAGCGCGGGGAGAGGCTCCTGCTCCAGCGACGCCACGCGCGGCCTCGAGACCCACTCTCGTCTACCCACAACGAGAGAAGATGGTTGTACCCGAGCGGCCGGTGTACAACCCCCCTCTCCATAGGGATCCTGGTCACGTCCACCCGATGGTTACTCCACGTGCGTCCGGGAGTCTTCGGCCAGTTGAGCGGTTCGATGGTGCCGATTTCTCGTCGATGACATCTCCACCGACCGAGCCTTCTTCGATCTCGCCCATACCTACTTCCGTGCGTAGCGCCCTCGCCGACTCTAACTGGCGTCGCGCTATGGAGGAAGAGTATGAGGCCCTGCTTGCCAACCGGGCCTGGGTCCTGGTTCCCCGTCCTGGTCGTGGCAATGTTGTCACGGGCAAGTGGGTATTCACGCATAAGAAGAAGGCGGATGGCACCTTGGAGAGATACAAGGCTCGTTGGGTACTCCGGGGTTTCACTCAGCGCCCTGGAGTCGACTACGACGAGACTTTCAGCCCGGTGGGGAAGCCGGCGACAGTTCGTACCGTACTGTCGCTAGCTCTCTTACGTTCTTGGCCTGTCCACCAGCTGGACGTCAAGAACGCCTTCCTCCACGGTACACTGACCGAGACAGTGTACTGCAGTCAGCCGGCAGGATTTGTAGATTCAGCTCACCCAGACATGGTCTGTAAGTTGAACAAATCTCTGTACGGACTGAAGCAGGCACCACGAGCCTGGTATAGCCGGTTCGCCTCCTTGTTAGTCTCGCAAGGCTTCGTCGAAGCCAAGTCGGACACTTCGCTGTTCGTCGAAGCCTGCTCAAAGCCTGAGTGCTGCTGCCTGCTGGTTGCTGACGTGAATAGCAAAAAAAAAACACAGAGCCTGGCGTGTGTCTAGGAGAGAACAGGGGACCCCTACTGCAGTAGAGAACAGAGCACAGGGATTGCTGTTGGTGCTGCTGTAGACAACAGAGCACTTTGATTGCTGGACGTGCTGCACAGGATGATCTGCTGTAGCAGATCGATTCTGCAGAGATTTTGCTATGCGCAGAACAGAGAGAGAGAGAGAGAGAGGCACAGGGCTTGACAGGAGAGGACGCGTAGGCGGATTAAGCGGCTATGAATTATTTCTGTAATGGATTGATTTACAGAGGTTCCAGCGCCTTTGTTTTATAGGCCTGTCACAAGACTCCTTGTTTAACACTACTTGACTCCTAGTAGACTTCTAACTTTATCTATAGGAGTATAATCTCCTGGACTCAACTAACAGGTGCTAGATGCACCTAGGACTCTTTTGGCCGGCCCCCCTCCCCCTGCAGAGTCCGAATTGGACTCTGGAGAGGTGCTGCCGGGCCAACTCTCCCCTGCTGCATGCCCCTGGACTTTCTGAGTCCTATTCAGACTGCTCTGTCCAGGGTGCCGCACCAGGGCAGATCAGGGTCAATCAATACTGTTGGGGCTAGGGGGTGCAGCTGAGGAGTCCTCTTCGTATTGGCCTAGGTATCTAGGTTTAGGAAAAAAATAAAGTCATAGGGATAAAAGTAGTTGCTGCAGTTTTGGAATAGATTTAAAGAGTCCTATTCGGACTGTGAGTCAAGTCTTAGTAGGACTATATATATGTACCCCTATATAAGAAAAGGAATAGAGGGGCAGCTGGACAATGAGAACCAGTGCCGGATTTCCAACATCTCTAGCCACTCTGAAAACTTTGTGATGCATGATGCTTCTGGCTTGGCCTCACAGGTTGAAAGATTGTTATCTTCAGAACAGAAGGCTACAGATTACCGATCGCCTGATGATGGAGCTGCACCAGATCATCGACCAACTAATGCTTGCATAAGGTGATCCTTCATACGATTTGTGTTTATCATGATCCAATGTAATTAAACAGCACCAGACCCCACAATGTATTTATCACTGAATGCACTGGGGATTATCATCCAATGTAATTAATTTGTGGCTTTTGGTTATTTCAGAATTGTAGCTTATCTCTCTCGCGTTCTTGAGGTTGCATTCAGTGCCCTAGAAGGTCTCAACAAACAGTCATTTTTGACCGAGCTGGTATGTTACTAATAGTGGATCTCTGTTTTCTATTTTATTTTTTGGCAGTCAACTGAATATTACAAATGGCAAAGTTAGGAAGAATTGATATATGTACTAGACTCGTGAGAACTGGACCATTTTTGCACTGTTGCACAGTGATCATGCAAAGATAGATGTTATTCTTTACATTACTGGCCCAACAATGTCCATTTTGTCTGTAGGTCTTTGACATCTTTTCTTGCTGTGAGAAGGAAATGAAGTCGTTGTTAATAATGCAAGAGGAGGGTTACATATATAGGCTATGAAGCCCAACCCAAAGGACCACAATACCCCTTGACACACACACAGTCTAACATCCCCCCGCAGTCGAAACTCTAGCTGCGTCAGATGTTGAGACTGGACAACAACACACTTACTACTTGAGTAAACACAAAGACACTCTAATAAGACCCCCTTGCAGTCACAACATCTAGCCGTGGCAGATGTTGAGACTGAACCAAAAGACCCTACATACATGAGTAAACACACACGTTAACAGCTTTCCGCGGAGAACACCGTAGAAGAGCCCACTCACGCTCCCGAGCAGTGGCGAGGACGGAGTGGGCCGCAAGCACCTCGCCATGAGGGGCACGGCCGGTAGAGATGGCCCAAGTGCGCGTGGCGGAGGGCGGCGACGCATGCGGAAGGTGAGGAGTAGGGGGATGGACGCGCGCGGAAGGCCGACAGCGTGGAGGAGGAGGAACGCGCGCGGCGAAGGCCGACGGCGTGGGGTAGGAAGGCAAGGACGCGTGCGGAAGGCCGGCAGCACGGGATAGGAGGGCAGAGACGCGCGCGGAAGGCCAGCAGCGCGAGGTAGGAAGGATGCGCGCGGCGAAGGCCGACGACGCGGGGTAGGAGGGCAGGGACGCGCGCGGAAGGCCGACAGCGCGGGATAGGAGAGCAGAGACGTGCGACGAAGGCCGACAGCGCGGGGTAGGAGGGCAAGGACGCGCGCGGAAGGCCGGCAGCGCGGGGTAGGAGTGATGCGCGCTGAAGGCTGACAACGCTGGGTAGGAGGGGTGCGCACAGCGAAGGTCGACAGCGCGGGGTAGGAGGGAAGGGACGCGCGCGGAAGGCCGACAGCGTGGGATAGGAGGAACGCGCGCGGTAGGCCGACAGCGCGGGGTAGGAAGGATGCGCGCGACGAAGGCCGACAGCGCGGGATAGGAGGGACGCACGCGGAAGGCCGGCAGCGCGGGGTAGGAGGAAGAGGGACGCGCGCAGAAGGACGACAGCGCGGGGTAGGAGGAGTGATACGCGCAGAAGGCCGACAGTGTTGGGTAGGAGGGGTGCGCGCGGCGAAGGCCGACAACGCGGGGTAGGAGGGAAGGGACGCGCGCGGAAGGCCGACAGCGCGGGATAGGAGGAACGCGCGCGGAAGGCCGGCAGCGCGGGGTAGGAAGGATGCGCGCGGCGAAGACCGACCGCGCGGGATAGGAGGGACGCGCGCGGAAGGCCGACAGCGCGGGGTAGGAGGGACGTGTGCGGAAGGCCGGCAGCGTGGGGTAGGAGGAAGAGAGACGCAAGTCGAAGGCCGGCAGCGCGGGATAGGAGGGGTGAAGGCGCCACGACCGCCATGGGGAGGAGCGGAGGCGCTGCTGCGGCCATGGGGAGGCGCTGCTGCGGCTTGGAGGGCGGAGCCATCGTGCAGTGCTCTGGTGGGTCTAGAGGCGCGGCAGCTGCGCGCGGGAAGTCGGCGGCGGCGGGCAGAGGAGAGGGGGCCAGCACTCCCAGATCGGGCCTCCACAGAGCTATGGAGAGGGGCGGCGACCCCAGATCCAGTCGCAAGGACGCCGGAGACGCTCCCCGGGACAGCCGCGCCAACGGCGCTAGAGGCGGCGGCGGCCAAAGGGGCGCAGTGGCGTCCGCGGCTAGAGGAGCGCGGCGGTGGCTTCCAGTGAGCAGGAGCGGCCGTGGAGGGCGGCGGAGGAGGTGCCTCACCCGGCGGGCAGAGGTGCGGCGGCAGATCTGGCCGCGCCGGGCCCGGGGAAGCCGGCGGCGGCGGGCGGAGGAGAGGGGGGCCGGTAGGGGCGTGGCCAGTCGAGGCGTGCAGAGGCGGCGGCGCTCGGGCGCGCAGGGGTGGCGGCGCTCGAGCGAGCAGAGGCTGGCGGCGCGGGGCGGCCGGCGGCGTGGCGGCCGGGCGTCCAGCGCGGCAGCTCGCGCGGGTCTGGCGGATCTCGGGGCAGGCCACGTAAGGTGGGCCGCCGCCGGCTCGCCGGTTGGCGGCGGCGGCGGCTCCTACATGGAGGATGGGGCGGCTGGTAGTGATGGGAGAGAGAAGAGGGAGGAGAGGGTGGCGGCGGGTGGGAGAGAGGCCCAGAAACCCTAACCCTAATCTGATACCATGTGAGAAGGAAATGAAGTCGTTGTTAATAATGTAAGAGGTTGGTTACATATATAGGCTATGAAGCCCAACCCAAAGGACCACAATACACCTTGACACACACAGTCTAACACTTGCGATTGGAAAATGGTTTGTTTTATGACATGATGGCCAGATTTACATTCTGTTAACTTATCAGGATTTGTTTTGGGCACAAAAGATATAAACTTCACTGGTGGACCCTAAACTTGTACGAGTATATCAAGTAGGTTCACAAACATGAAAATAAGATATCGAGGTGTTGAAAAACCGGCGTCCAAAAACACCAGAACTGCCTCTGATCTTCTAACTGCAGAAGTACAGAGGCTACACAGCTGTCCAGCAAGGAGTATACTGTAGCAGATCACGTGGTGAACAGATGCAATCTCCTCACGTGAAGACAAGAATAGCTTCACATGCAACCTGCCTGGTTGCAGCTGCTTGCTTACGTGCAGCACAGAAGCTACACGGGAGTTGCTGATGTCTAGAGACAAATTGATCTGCAATTGCAGATCACGCCTGGAGGCTAGGGCTGGTAGGAGGCGGCGGCTCCAAGAGAGGGAGAGGTGGCTGCGGCTAGGGCAGAGGCTAGGCTGGCGGCTAGGGCAGGAGGGAGAGAGGCGGCTAGGGTTAGAAAAGTGGAGGAAATTTTTCTGTATTGATCTCTCTCTAAATTTGGGGTGTTTTTGGCTTGTATATATAGCCCCCCCTTACAAGAGTCCTAATCTGTTACAAAGGATCTTTTAATCTATCTCTAAGAAGATTAAACTCAAAAACCTTCTAGAAAGGCGCCCCGGCCTGGGCCAGGGCTGACCAGCCCACTTGGCCCAGTTCTGGCCGCCCTGGGCCAGGGAGGGGCCGGCCTGGGCCAGGGGCAGATCAGCCCACATTCTCCTCCTGATCCTGACACTGGCCCATGTCTAGAATCCTGATCCTTCTTCTCATCTCCAAGAACTTCTGTCTTCCAAGAGCCTTGGTCAAGATGTCCGCCATCTGGTCTTGAGTGGAGATTTGCTCAAGCACAATAGTACCGCTGTCCACACACTCCCGTATGTAGTGGTACTTGACGTCGATGTGCTTGCTCCTGTCATGGTGTACCGGATTCTTGCTCAAGTCTATAGCTGACTTGTTATCAACCCGCAGCACCGGCGCCTTCGATTTTCCAGCTAAGTCCTCCATCAGCCGTGCCATCCATACACCTTGACATGCCCCTTGAGCTGCTGCGATGTACTCTGCTTCACACGAGGATAAGGCCACCACCTTCTGCTTGCTGGACTGCCATGAAACGGGGCTGTTTCCAAGACAAAACAGCACCCCGCTTGTGCTCTTGCGGTCCTCCACGTCTCCCGCATAGTCACTATCCGAGTACCCAATAAGCTCCATGTCTCCTCCTCTTGCATAGAAGACTCCATAGTTGATTGTACCGGCTATGTAGCGTACAATGCGTTTGACTGCAGCAAAGTGATCCTCCTTGGGCTCCTCCAGAAACCGACTCACGTACCCGACCGAGTAGGCAAGATCAGGACGTGTGTTCACCAAGTATCGCAGCCCTCCAACCAAGCTCCTATAGTCCGTTGCATGCACCAACGGGCTATCACTTGTCTTGCAAAGCTTGAGGCCTTGCTCCATGGGAAATGCACAGGGATTGCATCCTTCCAGGCCAGCTTTAGAGACAAGTTTGGAAGCGTAGGCCGCCTGCCCAACGCTTATCCCTTCTTCGGTCTGCCGCACCTCCAGGCCAAGATAATACGACAAGAGACCCAAGTCGCTCATCTTGAACCGCTTCATCATCTCCTCCTTGAACTTCTTGATCGTGCCGCCTCCTGTAATCACGAGGTCGTCGACGTATACACCGACGATGAGCTTCTCCTCTGCAGCTCCACGGAAGTAGATCCCGTGCTCGCTCGTACTCTTCTGGAAACCAAGTGATAGCAAGCTATCGTTAAGCTTGGCATTCCAGGCCCTGGGCGCCTGACGAAGTCCATATAAAGCTTTCTTGAGCCGATACACCTTGTGTTCGGCTCCGTCGATGATGAAGCCAGCGGGTTGGGAGACGTACACCTCCTCCATCAAGTCGCCGTTCAGGAAGGCGCTCTTCACGTCCATGTGGTGTACCTCCCACCCCTTGTGTGCAGCAACTGCAAGGAGCAAGCGAATAGATTCGCGACGAGCTACAGGAGCAAATACCTCGTCAAAGTCTATTCCTTGCCGTTGGACATAGCCTTTTGCCACCAGTCGAGCCTTGTGCTTCACCACCTCCCCATGCTCGTCCTTCTTCACCTTAAACACCCATTTGAGGCCAATGGGCTTGTGTCCTGCAGGAAGATCAACAAGTTGCCAAGTCTTGTTTTCTTCTATGGACTCCATCTCCTCGAGCATGGCCCGTTTCCAGCACGGGTGTTCCTCAGCATCGGCGAAGGACGTGGGCTCCTCCGCGGTGGTGAACATAAGCTCCCCCTCCTCCAAGCTTGGTGGGCGCTCAGCCCGACCAGGAGGGGTGAGGGTTCCCAGCACGTTGCGCATCGTGCGGAACCGAAGTGCAGCGTTGTCGTCGTGGTAGGCGTCGACGTTGCTGCCGACGTCCGTCGGCGGCGTGGCGAAGCGGATGGGCCGTGGAGGATTCCGGGGCGTGACGAAGGTGCTGGAATCTTCAAGTCCGGAATCCCCCGCTGCTGCTGACCCCCGTGCAGGACTGTCCCAGCCCTGATTTGCGCTGGACAGTCCCTGCAGGGGCCCTTTGGGCGACGCTGCAGGTGCTGGACCCTCTCCAGCAGGTCTGGAGGCTGGCGTAGGAACTCCTAGGGTCTGTACAGACCCTTCTGTGCCCCTCCTGGGCACTACAGGGGTGCTGTTCGGCCCCTCCGGACCCTGCAGCACTTCTCCGGGTGCTGAAACAGCAGGTCCAGCACCTGCTGGACCTAAGGAGTCGACGTGGAAGGTGGTGTAGTCCTCTTCTCCTGCTCCTTCTCCCCAGTCCCACTTGGCCGCCTCGTCGAATATCACGTCACGTGATATGTGTGTACGCCCATCAGCCGGATTATACATCCGATATCCCTTCGTCCCTGCAGCATAGCCAAGAAAAATCATCGGAGTACTCCGGTCTTCCAACTTTTTCAGGTGGGGGTGCGTGTTCTTGACATGCCCCACGCACCCAAAAGTTCGGAAATAATTGACGGCTGGTCGCTCTCCATGCCAAGCTTCATATGGCGTCTTCCCGTCAAGGCCGCGGGTAGGGGATCGATTCAGGATATAGACAGCCGTGATAACTGCCTCACCCCAAAATATCCCGGGCATACCCTTCGCCTTCAACATGCTCCTCGCCATGCCGACCACCGTCTGGTTGCGCCGCTCCACAACCCCGTTTTGCTGCGGCGTATACGGGGCTGTGAGCTGACGTTGTACTCCGTGCTGAGCGCAGTACTCGCCGAACTCCTGTGAGGTGAACTCCCCTCCGCGATCAGTACGGAGTAACTTCAGCCTCCTCCCGGACTCTAATTCAGCTGTTGCCTTGAATTGCTGAATTAAGTCTGGCGCCTTGTCCTTGGTTGCTAGAAGATAAAGCCACATATAGCGGCTCATGTCATCCACAAGCAACAAGAACATCTTCTTGCCACCTGGAGTCGTCGGCGTGATAGGCCCGCAGATGTCGCCGTGGACAAGGTCGAGCGCGCCCTCCGCGCGCCGCCGAGCTTGCTTGGGGAAGCTGGAGCGCCTCTGCTTCCCGACCAAGCAAGCTTCGCACAATTGATCGACATGATCAATTTGCGGAAGCCCGAGCACCATCTCCTCTCGCGCCAACTTCCGAAGCGCCTGGAAGCCGACATGTCCGTAGCGTTCGTGCCAACGCCACGCAACATCATCACGCCTCGCGGTTAGGCAAACCGGACGTGTGATGTTGAGCCTGATGGAGTACAGCTTGCTATCGTCGCGCTGAACTCGTGTGAGGAGACGCTGCTGCTCATCCCGTATGTGCATCACTCCTCCTTGCACCGTGATGCTGTAGCCATCCTCATCCAGCTGGCCGACGCTGATGAGGTTGGTGGTGAGGCGTGGGATGAGGTAGACGCCGGTGAGCCTCCTGTGCTCACACGTCTTGGCGGCGAATAAAACCGTACCCTTCCCCTGGATACGTACGACGGAATTATCGCCGAACTTGATGGTTCCGACGACGTTTTCGTCAAGCTCGGAGAAGACGGCGCGCGAACCCGTCATGTGGTTGGTCGCGCCCGTGTCGAGGTACCAACGAGTGTCATCAAAGTCATCGTCGTTGCTGCGGTGAGCGAAGACACGTCCATCCACTATCTCCAGTGGGCGCATAGGACGTTCCTGTACAGGCTCCTCCTGTACTGAGGCCACCCTTGTCATAAACAAGGCGCCCTCCTCCTCCGCCTTTGCCACGAAAGCCTGCTGCTGCGGCTCCTCCTTAGGCTTCGACCGACACTCCCTGGCCCAGTGGCCCTTCTTCCCGCACTTCCTGCACTGGTCCCGCGGAATATCCTTCCCGGAACCTCCCTTCTTGCCTCCGTTCTTCTTGGGCGGGCCCTTTCGGCCGCCCCTCTTAGAAGAACCCGCGGACTGGGTAGACCGCTCCTCCTTCCGCTGTGCCTCCCACTCCTCCCGAGTGAGGTACAGCTGGCCATTGTGTACTCCTCCCTTCCGCTGCGTCGAGTCGAAAGCGTTCTCAGCCGCCGTGAGACGCCCCGTCACCTCCGACAAGGTGAGGGTCGACACGTCCAACAGTGTCGTGATCGCCACCACGATCTGTTGGAAGCGTTCTGGAACGCTTCGCAGGAGCTTCTCCACGGCCCTCTCTTCTCCTATCTCCTCCCCTAGCGACGCAAGCTGTGATAGCATGCTGCTCAGGCGGAGGGAGAAGTCCTCCACGCTTTCGCCATCCTTGAAGACAGCGTCTTCAAACTCCTTCCGGAGTTGCTGCGCCGTCGTCTTCTTCACGCGGTCGGCCCCGACCCGCATGATGGCGATCGTGTCCCATGCCTCCTTCGCCGTCCTCTTTTCTCCGATCGTCGTGATCATCTCCGGCGGGACAGCGCTGACCAAGATGTCAAGCGCCATCATGTCTTCCTGCTCGCTCACGTTCCCCTCCTCCACGGCCTTCCAAAGCAGCCGCGCCTTCAGCTTGATCTTCATCATGACAGCCCACTCCGCGTAGTTGGTCTTGGTGAGCACGGGGAACCCCGTCCCGATGTTCACCTCACGAGCTGCCGGTGAGGGTGTGCCATGGCTGATGGCGCTGCCGCTGCTTGTAGGTGTAGACGACATCTTGCAGAATTCAGCCTAGGGTTGAAACAGGCTCTGATACCACGATTGTTGAAAAACCGGCGTCCAAAAACACCAGAACTGCCTCTGATCTTCTAGCTGCAGAAGTACAGAGGCTACACAGCTGCCCAGCAAGGAGTATACTGTAGCAGATCACGTGGTGAACAGATGCAATCTCCTCACGTGAAGACAAGAATAGCTTCACATGCAACCTGCCTGGTTGCAGCTGCTTGCTTACGTGCAGCACAGAAGCTACACGGGAGTTGCTGATGTCTAGAGACAAATTGATCTGCAATTGCAGATCACGCCTGGAGGCTAGGGCTGGTAGGAGGCGGCGGCTCCAAGAGAGGGAGAGGTGGCTGCGGCTAGGGCAGAGGCTAGGCTGGCGGCTAGGGCAGGAGGGAGAGAGGCGGCTAGGGTTAGAAAAGTGGAGGAAAATTTTCTGTATTGATCTCTCTCTAAATTTGGGGTGTTTTTGGCTTGTATATATAGCCCCCCCTTACAAGAGTCCTAGTCTGTTACAAAGGATCTTTTAATCTATCTCTAAGAAGATTAAACTCAAAAACCTTCTAGAAAGGGGCCCCGGCCTGGGCCAGGGCTGACCAGCCCACTTGGCCCAGTTCTGGCCGGCCTGGGCCAGGGAGGGGCCGGCCTGGGCCAGGGGCAGATCAGCCCACACGAGGTTCCTAATTTTTGCATATGTGGTTCAAGTTGCTCCGCTTGCACGAGATGTTGATGTAAGATTGATATGGAGACATCCCTCCTTTGAATGTGCAGGTGTAATGACATGGCACATTTCCTTAGATAATTAGCAATTATGCCAGCATGTACTTTGCCAACCTGCTCATGCATTGACATGAACTGCCCCCTGCTTTGAGTGTTTATGACATGGTGCATTTGTGAAGTCAACGAGCAATGATGCCGATCTGTACTTTGCCAACCTGCTCATGTATTGACACGAGCAGGTCCCTTTTCCCTTCCGGTATGGAGCCAGACATTTCGCTTCCACAGAGCACATCTCCTTGTTTGGTCTAGCCTTTCACATGGTTCAACAATTCTTCATGATCAACATTCTTAGGTCACTCCATGTGCCTTCCCCAGTCCAACTAATAGCAGAAAGATCGTGCTGTGGCAAACGTTTCTACATGCATCTAATTTATATTAGAAAATCTTCCTGGATTGCAATTTGTTTCCCATAATCCACCAAGTTAGTTGGAATTCTTTTATGCAATCTGGATTGCAATCAAGGCATTATGTGCACATACTTGGTATGCTTTCAATGTCACAGGGAAGGATGTAGACGTGTTGGCGGTGGGTCATTAGGTTGCATGAGTTCCATGGATTCTTGGACTGTGGCCCTGTCAACTGCCTGCTTGTCTGTCGTGTATTTCAGTCAAAATTTGCAAACTGAGTCCTGTCAACAACTGCTACCACTGCCTCTCATGCAGAACCACATTGGCAACCAAGTTGCAGATGACACGCAATATGAAAAAACACAATACAAGCTGCTGGGGCAGTGGAAGAAACTCTCGTGTGCATGCTCCTGCATGTATAATAGGCGCCTGTTGAAACCTAAATGAGTGGTGCCACATTGATGTTGATGTAGCAGATATGCAATATATAGGGTGTGTCAGTAAATGAAGGAATGTTTTAACCTTTGAATCTCACATCATACATGCGCGAAATAGGGAATGGGGATCCTTTTTCAAGTTTGTGGACTTTGTTGAATAACCTCTGAAAGTTTTGGACTGCATTCTGTGTACTAAAAATGATAATAAAAGAAAATACATGGTGGTATATGAACAACATGTTTTCTGGTGCTAATATTATATTGGTAATGTTGATTGCATGATATGATTCTATGCAATATTCTTTTGACATGTAAAATATGTACTTTTAATAAGCTGAACCGTGCCTTTAGGGAAATCGCTTGCACAAGGGGCTGCTAAGTCACTGGCAGAAATTCACGTTCAGTCCAAGGTACTCTTCTGCCATTTCAGATAAATAATGTTATACATCTTTTTTTGGCTTCTGATTTATTTTTCTGCAATTCATGTTTTTGGTGCATAACTTTCTTGTACTACAGTCGTATTCATCTTTTATTTGGGTCAATTCACACTAGGGATATTAGATTCATTAAGTATCTATCAAATGATAACTCTAGCATGCAAATAAACAACCTTTAATCAGTCGGATTGTAGTATAGTTCCTTCAGACTATAATGTTTGACGTTCTGACAGCAAGTGCAGTGCCATCTGGAGGGGATATCTGATTTTTTTATGGTAATGTAGTGACAAGATATGATGTTTGTTTGTTAGATTCATCACTATCAAATCTGTCAAATTGCAACTTGAGTATATGCTACAGGTAATCTTATTTTTGAAATATTAGAGATAGAGAGTTATTTGCTGCAGATTAGATCAGATAAAAGAGTTCTAGAGATAGAGATAGAGTTATTTGCTGCTGATTTCGATAAGGATTAGAGAATCTTTTAGAGATAATATTTGGCTCTAAGTTGGGCTATAAATAGCCCAGCACCCCCATGGAATAAACAACCCCTTCTAGTTTAATATCTTGTTTTTGAATTTCCAACATTTGGCATCGGAGCCTTAGATTGAATATCCAATCCGCTGTTGTCGGAGTGTTTGCTTCGACACTCCCCTCGGTCCGCTACTGGAGCAGCCCGCGGAGGTTCTTTGATTGGAGGGGCTTGACGTCCCTAGAGCGATCCAACTCGAGAGAGTGGGTGGTGGACCAACCATTGAGGATGGTGGACCTCTCGGATGAAGTCTGCATCGAGCAGCTTCCTGATCTCTTCACGGATGAAGTCTTGCCGCTCGATGGATTGCTTCCGAGACTCCTGTTGGACCGGCCTGGCGTTGGGGTAAATCTCCAGTTGGTGCTCAATCACCTCCTTGGGATCTCGGGCATTTCTGACGGTTGCCATGCAAACACGTTGACAATTGCCCGGAGGAAGGTGACGAGCGCGTCTTCCTATTTGTCACCCAGACTCCTGGCGATTCGGGTGGTCTGAGCGGCATCGGAACCGACTTGGACGATCTTGACAGGAACGTCCTCGCCGTCCGGGGGTTGCACATGGGGTGCAGATGTCATCCCTCGCTGACGCATGCTTGGAGGCGGACGACTAGCTTCTGCGTGACCGGAGGCAGCCTCCTGCGCAGCCGCCAACACTTGGAGCTTCTCCAGCACTGAGACAACCGCAGTGCAGTCTCTGCGGATCTTGAGGACGCCACTCAGGGTTGGCATCTTCAGGACCAAGTAGTCGTATTGGGCTACTGCCATAAATCGGTACAGGGCCGGCCTACCGATTATGGCGTTGAAGGGGAGGCCGACCTCCGCAACGTCAAAGACGACGCTCTCCGTGCGGTAGTTCTGAGGCATCCCGAATGTCGTAGTGTTTGCTTCGACACTCCCCCCGGTCCGCTACTGGAGTAGTTCGCGGAGGTTCTTTGATTGGAGGGGTTTGATGTCCCTAGAGCGATCTAACTCGAGAGAGCGGATGAACACCAGGATTTACGTGGTTCGGGCCGCTGTAGCGTAATACCCTACGTCCACGGGAGTGTTTGTTGTATTGCTTGCGCGTATGTTGCTAGGGTTGCTAATGTGTGGGAACCAACGGTGGATACCCCGGTCCTTTTATAGTCCAAGGCCGGGGTGGTTACAATGCGGCTCGGGGCCCGAGAGGTGGCCCCAAGGCTGTCCAAAGCCTATACATTATCTAGGGTTTTACATCCTTAGTACAGTTGTTAACGGGGGAGTTAAACCCGTCGCCTGGCGCGCTGAACGCCTCTGACCACGCTGCAGGTGATGATGATGACGTCATCTTGTCGCCGCGTCACCTCGCTCTGCAGGACGGTACTGTGCCGTTCAGCAGCACTGTGCCGTTGTCACGCCCCGCCGCCCTGTCTTGTCACCGTAATGGTGAACGGGCGGAGGACGGAGGCGTGCGCTATGCGCCATACTTCTGGGGAAGGCGCGAGTCTTGAATGCACGGCCTGACAGCGCACCCACGGCCCACGACGGATCGTGGGACCCATGGCGGCTCCGAAGCCCTCCTAGCGGGGAGAGGGCCCAGAGCTCGGCTACACGTGGCAGCTCCGGACCTCACCTCAGCGGGGAGGCTTGGTCCGGGGCCAAGGGCATGTGCCGGCTCCGGAGCCCTCCTCGGTAGGGAGGAGGTTTGGAGCCCAGGTACACGTGGCAGCTCCGGACGTCACCTCAGCGGGGAGGCTTGGTCCGGGGCCAAGGGCACGTGTCGGCTCCGGAGCAGGGAGGAGGTTCGGAGCCCGGGTACACGTGGCAGCTCCGGACCTCACCTCAGCGTGTGTTGCAACTCCGGTCCTGTTTCCTGCTGAAACAGCGTTTGATCATGCTGTATAATCAGATCTGAACTAGCAAATCAATCTGCCCTCCAAGGAGACAGACCAGAATTGATCTACAGCAAGAACGGAGGCTAGAACAGAATAAAACCAGGGGTTTCTAGTTCTGTCCTGGACAGAACAGAAACAAGGAGAGGGGAAGAATACACCCGGTTCTGTTCCAGCTGAACAGAACAGAGAGGGCAGAGTCGCCGGCCTGTTCCTGAGTTGGAGAAGTGCAAAACAGGGGAGAAAACACGGGCGCAGAGCAGGGAGATCAGGGGCGGCGGCTAGGGTTCTGACCCTGGTGGCGGTGGCTAGAGGGACAGGTGGCGGCTAGGGTTGAGGTGGAGGAATAATTTCTGTATTTTGATCTGAGTAAAACTGGGGTATTTGGCTTCTTTATATAGCCCCCGTTACAAGAGTCCTGATCTAGTACAACTCAATCTCTAGTCTAACTTTAATTCTATCTCTAAGAAGGGCAGGCCTGGCGCAGTGGTAGAGTCTCTCCACTTGTGTCCTAGAGGTCCTGGGTTCGAATCAGCCTCCTTGCAAAATAAGCAAGGGGAAGGCTGCCTAGAAATCCCTTTCCCCTGACCCCACAAAGTGTGGGATCTTTCAGCACTGGGTATGCCCCTTTTTTCTAAGAAGACTAATCTCTAATCTCTCTAGAAGGAGGATCCGGCCCTGTTCTGGCCGGCCAGGGCCAGCGGGCAGATCAGCCCACATTCCCCTCCTGATCCTGACGCTGGCCCACGTCTAGGATCCCGATCCTTCTTCTCATCTCCACGAACTTCTGTCTTTCAAGAGGCTTGGTCAAGATGTCCGCCATCTGGTCTTGGGTGGAGATTTGCTCAAGCACAATAGTACCGATGTCCACACACTCTCGTACGTAGTGGTACTTGACATTGATGTGATTGCTTCTGTCATGGTGTATCAGGTTTTTGCTTACGTCTATAGTTGACTTGTTGTCAGCCCGTAGCACCGGCGCCTTCGATTTTGCAACTAAGTCCTCCATCAGCCGTGTCATCCATACATCCTGACATGCCCTTTGAGTTGCTGCAATATATTCTGCTTCATATGAGGACAAGGCCACCACCTTCTGCTTGCAGGACCGCCATGAAACGGGGCTCTTTCCAAGACAGAACAACAGCCGCTTGTGCTCTTGCGATCCTCCACGTCTCCCACTATCCAAGTACCCAATAAGCTCCATGTCTCCTTCTCTTGCATAGAAGACTCCATAGTTGATTGTACCCGTTATATAGCGTACAATGCGCTTGACTGCAGCAAAGTGTTCCTCCTTGGGCTCCTCCAGAAACCGACTCACGTACCCGACCGAGTAGGCGAGATCGGGACGTGTGTTCACCAAGTATCGCAGTGCTCCCACCAATCTCCTATAGTCCGTTGCATGCACCAACGAACTATCACCTGTCTTGTAAAGCTTGAGGCCTTGGTCCATGGGGAATGCACAGGGGTTGCATCCCTTCAGGGCAGCTTTAGAGACAAGTTTAGAAGCGTAGGCCGCCTGCCCAACGCCTATCCCTGCATCAGCTTGCCGCACCTCCAGGCCAAGCAGTGTTGCGAATCCTCGCCTGGACGTCTAGGCGGTCGCCAAGTGAGGAGGGGAGGCGGCGGGCGCAACGGAGGCAGGCGGGCGCGGCGACGGTGGCGAGCGAGCGGAGGCAGAGGCAGCGGGCGGGCGATCTAAGCCGTCGGATCTAATCCAACGGTGACATTTCCACGTCAGCGCATATAAAATACCTCCCACCCCACCCTAACCCTAAACACGATCCCTGTCACCCTCACTCTCCTCTCCACTAGCACCGATGGCGGCGGCGGCGCGGCGAGGGCCGGCGGCGGCGACCGGTGGTCGGCGGCCTGCAGGCGAGGCGACCTCTCCAGGCGTCGCCTCCGGACCGACTGGACGCCTAGGCGGCGCCTAGGCGACACCTCAAAAAGGTTGAGGCCAAGATAATATGACAAGACCCAAGTCACTCATCTTGAACGTCTTCCTCATCTCCCCCTTGAATTTCTTGAGAACGCCCCCTCCTATGATCACAAGATCGTCGACGTACACACCGACGATGAGCTTCTCATATTCAGCTCCACTGAAATAGATCTCGTGCTCGCTCGTACTCTTCTGGAAACCAAGCGATAGCAAGCTATCGTTGAGCTTAGCATTCCAGGCCCTGGGCACCTGACGAAGTCCATATAAAGTCTTCTTGAGCCGATACACCTTGTGTTCGGCTCCGTCGATAATGAAGCCAGCGGGCTGGGAGACGTACACTTCCTCCATCAACTCACCGTTCAGGAAGGCGCTCTTCACGTCCATGTGGTGTACCTCCCACCCCTTGTGCGCAGCAGCTGCAAGGAGCAAGCGAACAGATTCGAGACGAGCTACAGGAGCAAATACCTCGTCAAGATCAATTTCTTGCCGCTGGACATAGCCTTTAGCCACCAACCGAGCCTTGTGCTTCACCACCTCCCGACGCTCGTCCCTCTTCACCTTGAACACCCATTTGAGGTCAATGGGTTTGTGTCCTGTAGGAAGATCAATAAGTTGTCAAGTCTTGTTTTCATCTATGGACTCTATCTCCTCGAGCATGACCTGTCTCCAGTACGGATGTTCCTCTGCATCAGCGAAGGACGTGGGCTCCTCCACGGTGGTGAACATGAGCTCCCCCTCCTCCAAGCTTTGTGGGCGCTCGGCCCGACCATTAGGGGTGAGGGTCCCAAGCACGTTGCGCATCGTGTGAAACCGTAGTTTCGCGCCGTCGTCGTAGTAGGCGTCGACGATGTTGCTGCCGGGGTCTGACAACGGTGTGGCGAAGCGGATGGGCCGTGGAGGATTCCGGGGCGTGACGAAGGTGCTGGAATCTTCAAGTCCGGAACCCCCTGCTGTTGCTGACCCCGTGGAATCTCATGAGGTCGAGCATCATTTCGCTGATTTGCGTCGTGGTGATTGGCTTGGACGAGTCGCATGAGACACTACTGGTGTGAGGAGCGGCTTGCGGAGGATGATGGGATGGTGCTACTTGCATCGGGGGGAACTTTGTTATGATCTTGACAAAATTGAGGTGTGCTCGAGATGAAGTTGTGCCCATCCGGATTTTGAGTGCAGTGTGTAAAAATTGTGTTGTCATCCTGGGATGAAGATGTGTCCATCTCAAAATTGAGTGCAGAGTGTTCAGGTGTGTCGTCATCTAAGGGTAGAATAGGTGTGTCATCCTGAATTAGTGCAAGTGAGTATGGAACGATGAAGGAGTGCTCATCATTCTGGAATATTAGAGAGAGAGAGAGTTATCTGCTACAGATTAGATAAAAATAAGAGTTATAGAGATAGAGTTATCTTCTGCATATTTAGATGAGTATTAGAGAACCTTTTAGAGATAAAATTTTTGGTTGCAAGTTGGGCTACAAATAACCCCCCTCCCCCTCCGCCTTGGTCAAGCATCATTTCGCTGATTTGTGGCGCGGTGACAGGCATGGACGAGTTGCATGCAACGCTGCTGGTGAGAGGAGCAGCTTGTGGGGGATGATAACATGGCGCTACTTGCATTAGAGGGAACTTTGTTATGATCTTGACAAGATTGAGGTGTGCTCAGAATGAAGATGTGTCCATCCCGAGTTTGAGTGCAGTGTGGAAAAATTGTATTGCCATCCCGGGAATGAAGATGTGTCCATCCTAAAATTGAGTGTAGAGTGGATAGGTGTGTTGCCATCCTAGGGTGTAATAGGTGTGTCGTTATCCTAAATTAGTGCAAGTGAGTATAGAACGATGGAGTGTTCATCATTCTAAGTAAGATGTGTCCCAAAATCAAGATTAATAGGATGATTGTTAGAGGTAATCCTGTTTTTGAAATATTAGAGATAGAGATAGATTTATCTGCTGGAGATTAGATAGATAGAGGTAGAGTTATTTGCTGCCGATTTATATAAGGATTAGAGAATCTTTGAGAGATAAAATTTGGTTGTCAGTTGGGCTATAAATAACCAGCAACCCCCCCCCCCCCCCTCCCGGGAATAAAAAACCCTTCCAGTTTAATCTCTCGCCATGATTTCCAACAGTGTAAGAATTAAAACCATTGGATTTGTTTTTCTGCATGTAACTCCGCCTATGCCTTTCTAGGTATAGCCGGTCCCAAGCCTGGATAAAGGAGGGTTGTGATAGGCTTGGCGAGCCAGCATTAAAACCAGCCATTGCTATGGATATGAAACTCAGTTTGGATTCATATCTAGCCTACCTTAACGTGCTTGACACAAAGGCTTTGTTGTTGTTGGATTTGTTTTTCTGCATCTGACTGATGAATAAATAGGGTCAACTTCACCATTTGAGCTCCTATTATTCAATAAATCTGAACATCATTCTTTTTTTTAGATAATTAGCTGAACCTCGTTCTTGACCTCTAATCTGGAAAACTACAGCCCTGCACTCAGTATTGACATTAAATGTTTGTTGATTTTTCAATGTTCTGTTTGTTGAAATGGCCATATCTAGTTCCAGTTGGGTGACATCTAACATGCAATGTAGCAATATGAGCATTCTAGTAAATACAAAGTGGATGTCCTGGCTGAGCTTTACTTTACAATGATGCATTTTTATTTGTAGTGGTGGCCTGCGGTTGAAACGTGACATCACAGAATATGGGGAATTCATCCGTAGCTTTAATGCTCCGTCTATAGATGAGAAGTTTGAACTCCTTGGAATGTAAGTGTACTAGTGTAGTATTTTTCTTAATGCTTGTGTCAATTTGTTGCTAATATTTATTGGTGTTGTGTGTCTGCAGCATGGCAAATGTCTTTATTGTTGCTCCTGAAAGCCTGTCATCCTTGTTCGAAGGGACACCCAGCATACGAAAGGATGCTGTGAGGTTGTGTCTGCTTGGAATGCTCAATGTGATTTCTGCAGTCAATCACTATTATTTGGACAAACTGACTTTTGGGGTCTTGCAGGTTCATTCAGCTCAGGGATGACTATAAAACGGCAAAGATTGCTTCAATGCTTAACAGTATCGCGTCTGAATAATTAGTACTCGAAGCACATGGTGTTTTAGTGCCGTACAACTTTGTTGCTATAATCTGGCAGTGCAACAGAATGCTCCATGGTTCTCCAAATTGTTGACATTTGATCCCGTGTGTATAGCAGAGCTTTAGATTATGTTAATTCTTTGGGTTCTGTTTATTTGCTTATTTTTCTTTTGGCTTGCCCAGTTTGAGTTGTAAATGTGGTCCAGGTCATTACGACCTCTGTACTTTGTTGAAGGGTCGATTTTATAGATACATGGGAGTTATAACTTCCTACGCAGAACATGTAGTCTTTAAACCAGCTGAATTTTCATTCTGACCTGGCCCATTAAACAGCTCGTGCTTAGTACTATCCTCATGGAGTATGCTGCAGCGTCCAAGATACTTGGTGCTCTCGCTTTTTATATAAAGGAAAATAAGAACTGCTGGATCTGAATTTCGAGCTTGTTTGGACTTGAGAACTTGTCCGATTTGTGAAGCCACTTTGTAGTGTTCATTTCATGCACATTTCAAATAGCTTTGGCTTGACATGGTACCTGTTTGTGCCTGGGAATGGCCATATTTGGCAATGCATGGTCTGGATTGACATAGTACCTCTTTGTGCCTGGTTGACATGGCACCTGTTTGCGTCTGGGAATGGCTATATTTGGCAATGTAGGGTGTGGCTTGACATGGTACCTGTTTATGTCTAAGAATGACCATATTTGGCAACGTATGGTCTGATTTAACATGACACGTGTTTGTGCCTGGGGATGGTCATATTTGGCAATGTACGGTCCTGGCTTGACATCTTACCTGTTTGCACTTGGGATTGACCATATTTGCCATTGTATGGTCTGGCTTGGTATCTGTTTGTGCCTGGAAATGGTCATATTTGGCAGTGTATGACCTGAAAGGTAACTTAGTGGAATGTTTAAACTCTTTCTGTTTCGAATTATTTGAGGTTAGTTTGAACTAGCCAGCGTCAAATAATTTGAAACGGAGTATCTGTTTATGTCCAATAAAATAGATCAATCAGCCTGTTGAGGTGGCACTTGAATTTGGTATTCCTATTCCATATCTTCTGACATGGTACTCGTAAAATGGAAGCCAGCTTCTCTCATGGGCTTCAGGGTACCCTCAAAACCATCTCGATCTCAATCCGAGTCTATAAATTTATTCCTGAGTCAGCCAAATACTTATTACTGACGTGTAGAATATTTTTGTGAGCTCGAGGACCTGAGGTTTATTGGCCAAGGTTTGGCTTGTCGGGGATATGATGAAAGTGAAGACTCGCTAAATATATTAAGTTTTGGTGAGCTTTTGGAGTGGATCTGAGAATTTTGAAGAAGTTAATAAAGTGGTTCTGAAAATGCACCAAAGAAAAAGCTCAAATGACTTTTCCAGGAATACAGAAGGACCTTATAAATTCTTATGCTATAGAAACCACTAGTTATCCCGCAGGACCTTGGTGTGGCTCAAGCTCAACAGGTTCTACAAGCATTGGATTTGGGTGAAGTTGAAACTGGTCGAGGCTTGAACCAAGAGATGGGACTATAGGCAGACCATGTGATACAAGATGGGGATCTCACTATAAAAAGGTCATGCATGTTATCTTATTGCATCCTACCATCAGAAATATTTCTCATCATGGTTGGAGATGATCACTCTCAAGATGCTGAAGCTGTGAATGCTCAAACGATATTGATACATTTTCAGTCATTTGAGTTTGTTTTCATGGTGCACTTTCTATTTGACTATATTTGGATACACAAATAACTTGAGCGATGTTTTGCAACGGAGGGATCGAAATATTGTCAACGTTATTGATCTCATTTTCTCGAGAAAGGGTGAATTGGGTGCCTTACCGGACGACAATGGATGGAAAACATTTCCTGAAGAAGTCACTACCTTTAATTTTGTACTACCGGACGACTGTGGAAGCCTCAACTTGCACGGATGGTGATGAGCGAGTTGGAGTTTCAATGCGGTCCGCCCAGCCTGGGCTTTGCTCCTGTGAACTGTAGTTTCTCGTCATGATGGGATGTTATGAAATTAAACTGATTGTGTTCGTTCAGGTCAAGGTGTGTGTGTGTGTTCATGTGTGTTAGTTCGTGTCGAACCAGAATGTGTTTATTCCCGTTTTGGGTCAGTTTGTCAGCTAGGGTCTAGGATTCTAATCGGCGTTCGAGTCGAGTCATGAAGGCAGGATGCAGAATGAGCATGTCTCACGATCATAGCTGGAGACCAAGTGTCCACGAGGACATGCGTTCAGCGCGTGGAGCGTTAGCGAGCGTCCGCGCATGCAGCAACCATTTCTTCAGGTATACCCCAAGCTGCGTACGTGCATGTCTGCGTGCACGCGAGCCAGGTATAAAAACACAATGCACTCAGACGTTGAGCCACATGATAAAAGCAACATGTGACTATAAAATCCAAAATGGCATGTAAAATACGAGGCACCATAGGAAATTTAAAAATTAAGGCCATTTTTATAAAAAATATGATTACATAATATAATATAATATACTAATATCTTACATAACAATAGGATATATCAAGAAACATATATGTTATTGAATATTTGTCTCCTGGATATGTAATGTTCATCTGGATAACATTATTCTTTTGGTGTTCTTTGAAATTAAATCTCCAATTATATGGTCATATTTAATCTTTTCCAAAATTTCACTCTCAAATGATATTGTGGTCAAATCAATATGTCTTTGTTGTATCATTGTAGAATGCGAATAGGACTTCAATAGATTATAGCTTAATATGGTATCAGCTAGGTAATCAAGGATTAGGGCTTAACCCTAATCCTCCTCCCCTGATGGCTGCGCCGCCGCCGCCGGCGCGTCTCCAGCCCGCGCAGCCGCGCCCTGGGGCGCAGCGCCCTGGGCTGCCGCCGGATCTGCGCCCGGGCCGCCCGATTTCGGTCAGAGCCGGCGTACGCCCGGGCCGCCCGATTTCGGTCAGAGCCGGCGTACGCCCGGGCCGACAGGGTCTGGGCTTGAATGGCAGGCGCCCAAGGGCGCCACCATCGCCTCGAGGAGGGATGGCGTGGCCGCCACCACCCCCTGGCCAGATGCCGCCGCGTCACCACCTTGGGCCACCGCGCAGCCGCATCTGGCCGCCGCCGGCGCTCTTGCAGCCCCCACCGCCCATCCAGCCCCCAGCGCTGCCACCCCTCGAGCCGGGCTCGCTGCTGCCGTCTGGCCCACCGCCGTCGCCTCTGCAGCACCCCACGACAGCGCCGCTGCTTGGCCCGCAGTAGCTGCAGCCGGCCCTTGGGCCGCCGGTCCTGCAGCCCCCCACAACAGCGCCGCCTGATTCGCAGCCGCTGCCGGCCCCTGGCCCACAACCGCTAGTGTATCTGGATCGGCTGTTGCCTACTCGCTTGGCACGACCGTCGAGGGTCCACGCGTGTTGTCTTCCTTCCCGGCGCCACCACCGCCGGGGCATGTCGCGACCCGTTCAACACCGTCGGTCTATCTGCGGGGTCTCACGCCGTCTGGCCCTGACTGGGTGGTGGACTCCGGTGCCTCGTACCACACCACCCCTGACGTCGGTATCCTCTCCTCTACCCGCCCTTCCCGTCCCTCTGATCCTTCATCTATCGTTGTTGGGAATGGGTCGACTCTCCCAGTCACCTCAGTAGGTGACTCAGGTTCGCTGGATTCGTTTCAGCTACGTGATGTTCTTGTTGCCCCTGACATCATTCAACATCTTCTTTCCGTTCGTCGTTTTACTACTGACAACCATGTTTCCCTTGGGTTTGATCCTTATGGTGTAACTGTGAAGGATCTTACTACTCGACGCTTTCTTTTTCGTTGTGATAGTACGGGTCCCTTGTACACGATGCGTCTTCCTGCTTCCGCTCCGCCTCTTGCCCTGACTACGACAACATCTTCGACCATTTGGCATCGTCGGCTTGGCCACCCCGGTGTTGATGCTATGTCGAAGTTGTCTGGTAGTTCAGCGATTTCGTGTACTCAGGGTACTCATGATTCTCTTTAACATGCTTGTCAGTTGGGTCGCCATGTTCGACTTCCTTTTCCGCACTCTGTCACTCGTGTCGAGCACAAATTTGATTTGATTCATTGTGATCTTTGGACTTCACCTGTTCTTAGTGTCTCTGGATGCAAGTATTACTTGGTGGTCGTGGATGATTTTTCGCACTATTCATGGACTTTTTCCTTGCGACAGAAGTCTGATACTTTCGGTACTCTTTCTCACTTCTTCGCTTGGGTGTCCACCCAGTTTGGGTGCACGATTCGTGCGGTCCAGTGCGACAACGGGCGCGAGTTTGACAACTCTACGTTCCGTGACTTTCTGCTTTCTCGCGGTGTTCAGTTACGCATGTCATGTCCGTACACTTCCCCCCAGAACGGCAAGGCTGAGCGCATGATTCGGACCACCAACGATGTCATGCGCTCCCTGATGTTTCGGCTTCTACCCCTGCTCGCTACTGGGCGGAGGCGCTTCACACTGCCACCTACCTCATTAATCGCCTTCCTACTAAGGCGATTAGTGCTCCCACCCCTCACTTCGCTTTGTTCGGCACCCACCCTCTTTACGACCATCTTCGGGTCTTCGGGTGCGCTTGCTACCCGAACCTCTCTGCCACAACTCCCCATAAGCTTGCGCCTCGTTCGACTCAGTGTGTTTTTCCTTGGGTACTCCCCTGACCATAAGGGGTACAGGTGCCTTGACCCCACCACCCGTCGTATCTTGATCTCCCGACACGTCGTCTTCGACGAGTCTTTCTTTCCCTTTTCCACCCCGTCCTCTAACTCCGTCACTGAGTTGGATTCCCTCTTCTCTACTGACCCCGAGGCCGCTCCTGTACAGCGACCTTGTCGGTTACCTCTTGCAGGCTACCCACCCGCTACGCCACGCACGACTTCGACGTCTTCCACGCCACCTGTTGTGCCTTATGTGGCCCCAGCGTCCCTGACGCCACTTGCTGCGCCACGCGCGGCACCGGCGTCCCTGACGCCACCGGCTGCGCCACGCGCGGACTCGGCACCCCCGACATCACCCACTGCAGCACGCGCGGCCCCGGTGCCCCCGACGACGCCTGCTGCGCCAAGCGCGGCCTCTGCGTCCCCGACGTCGACTACTGCGCCACACACGGCCTCAACTTCCTCGACATCACCTGCAGCAAGCCCGACGTCACCAGACGCACCAGGAGCAGCACCGACGACGACTTCTCGCTTCGCCGACCCCGTACTTGCCTACCAGCGACGAGCACGGGGGAGGGGGGGGCTACTTCAGCTGCACCACGTGTGGCCCCGAGACGAGAGAAGGTCGTTGTACCCGAGCACCCGGTGTACAACCCTCCTCTTCTCCACAGGGATCCTGGTCACGTCCACCCGATGGTGACTCGACGTGCATCCGGGTGTCTTCGTCCAGTTGAGCGCTTCACCAGAGCTGCCTTATCGTCGACGACTTCTCCGCCGACCAACTCTTCTTCGATATCACCCATACCTACTTCCGTGCGTAGTGCCCTCGCCGACACTCACTGGCGCCGCGCTATGAAGGAAGAGTATGAGGCTCTGCTTGCCAACCGGACCTGGGACCTGGTTCCCCGTCCTGGTCGTGGCAATGTTGTCACGTGCAAGTGGGTGTTCACGCACAAGAAGAAGGCGGACGGTACCTTGGAGAGGTACAAGGCTCGGTGGGTACTCCGGGATTTCACTCAGCGCCCTGAAGTCGACTACGACGAGACCTTCAACCCGGTGGTAAAGCCGGCGACGGTTCATACCGTTCTGTCGCTGGCTCTCTCACGTTCTTGGCCTGTCCACCAGTTGGACGTCAAGAATGCCTTCCTCCACGGTACACTGACCGAGACGGTGTACTGCAGTCAGCCGGCAGGGTTTGTTGATTCAACTCACCCAGACATGGTCTGTAAGCTGAACAAATCCCTATACGGACTTAAGCAGGCACCGCGAGCCTGGTATAGCCGGTTCGCCTCCTTCTTGGTCTCACAGGGGTTCGTCGAAGCTAAGTCGGACACTTCGCTGTTTGTCTATCGACGTGGCAGTGACACTGCTTATCTCCTACTGTACGTCGATGACATTGTACTAACAACGTCTAGTCCGGCTCTGCTTCGGCGCACCATTTCTGCTTTACAGCAGGAGTTCGCTATGAAGGACCTGGGCCGTCTTCACCACTTCCTGGGCATTGCGGTCGAGGACCGACCAGGCGGCTTATTCCTTCACTAGCGATAGTACTGCCTGGATATCCTCCAGCGAGCGGGCATGACTGAATGCAAGCCTTGCTCCACTCCAGTGGATACTCAGGCGAAGCTCTCCGCTACCGACGGGACACCCGTCTCTGACCCCACTACTTACAGGAGTCTTGCAGGTGCTCTTCAGTACCTCACCTTCACGAGGCCGGATATCTCGTATGCAGTTCAGCAGGTGTGCCTCCACATGCATGACCCGAGGGAGCCGCACCTCACCGCTGTGAAGCGGATTCTTCGGTACCTACGAGGTACTCTCGACTACGGCCTCCTCCTTCGACGTGACACGGCCTCCGAGCTGGTCGTGTACACCGATGCTGACTGGGCAGGCTGCCCGGACACACGACGTTCTACTTCTGGGTACGCCGTCTTCCTGGGCGGTAACCTCGTCTCCTGGTCCTCGAAGCGACAGCCCGTGGTGTCGCGTTCGAGTGCTGAGGCGGAGTATCGCGCCGTGGCTAACGGCGTAGCTGAGGCATCCTGGCTCCAGCAGTTGCTTCAGGAGCTCCACACTTCCGTCGCTAGGAGCACCCTCATCTACTGCGACAACATCAGCGCCGTGTACCTCTCCACCAACCCGGTCTAGCATCAGCGCACGAAACATGTGGATATCGACCTCCACTTTGTTCGTGAGCGGGTTGCACGCGGCGAGATTCGGGTACACCATGTCCCGACGACGACGCAGTTCGCCGACATCTTCACGAAGGGCCTCCCGTCGTCGCTGTTCTCCGAGTTTCGGTCCAATCTCAACATCTGCAGTGGCTAGATGTTGTGACTGCGGGGGGGTGTTAGACACTTTTATTATGTGTGTGTCACAGGGGCATATTAGTCATTAGTGAGGGATTAGGGTTAGGGGTAGTTTAGTCCTTTTCCCCTCCTAATCCCTCTATATAATCAGACCTGTACCTCAGTATTATTATTATCTAATACATCCCACTATTTCTCCTCTAATAGATTCAATTAGACAACTTTGTTCTGCTGACACATTAACCACTAGAATGATCAATAGAACTCTATATGCAATACTTCCGTTTATAAAAAAAATCATGCCGCTTTAAAAACTTTAGAATTTTAAAAGGTCCTATATTTTCTTTTGGCATGGAATCTTGAAGAAACTTTAACTCCATATATAGTTTATTGGCATTAATATAGGATTTTCCATCTTTTTAACGGCAACCTCTAGATTATCGAAAAAAAAGAAAACTTTAAGCTCTTACTATCCAATGATTGTAGTTCTTCAAAAGTAAGTAATAATCCAAAATCATTCTGAAAACCCTGATATTGTTTAGAATACTTGTAAGTGGGAAATTGTTTGACCAACAATAGTTATAAAAATGGTTGATTCTAAATAATTTTTCCATGAACTGTAATTCTTTAATAATTAATATACATAGCCACTTTTCGAGAGTGAGTTATATTATCTTTTATTTGTTTTTTCTTACGCTTTTAAAAACTCGATTTATATTTCCTAGAAGACATGACTTTTACTAGATCTCTATATAAATTGGTGCACATGTATACAATATAAATTAGAAAATGGTGAAATAATCAAATTCATCCGTCAACTTTAGTCGAAAACTCAACTTAGTTCTTCAACTTCTAAAACGTCCAATCTAGTCCTAAACTATGATTGGTGGGGTTCTTGTAGTCCGAGTAGTTGTCCATGTGGCACGCCACGTCAAGTTGGAATTCAAATTTCAATTATTTTTTCTTTCAAATCATAATTTTATTTTCAAATCTGTTTGAACAATTATGTTTCAACAAAATGATATCCAATATGGATATATTTTTTATTCTAGATTTTTTAATTTAATTTTGGACATATTATTTCCACATAAGATTGAAGGTATCTTATATTTTTTAACATTTTATGTGTCGGTTTAACATATTAACAAGAAAAGAATAGGGACCACTGTAAAATGGAAAATAAAAGTCCTCTATGGTCGCCCGACCGCACTGCAGTGAGCCCAGGCCTGCACGAGGGCCTCCATCTCAACCCTAGCCAGCCCTGACGACACACCCAGTGAACCAATCAAGGTTTGCCTCTCTTGTGCTCGAAAACCTCTTATCTCTAATGTCAGTTTCTTAACACACACGGTTCTAAAAAAACTGCAAGGACCTTTCCCTTCGAACAGGAAATGAAGGCATGGTTTTGCCTAATTTCAACCGGACGGAACATTTAAGATCGACTGCAAGTTTGAACGTTTTCTTGCAGAATTACAATTTTAAAAGTAGAAAAATGAAGATAAACAACGTTAGATAAATTAATCCGTACAAGTCCAAACATTCCAGTTGCAATGTTAACAGAAGTACATTATCGATATCCTGGGTGATCTGCTTCTACAACAGCAGGGGACTTTTCCTGGGGTTCTGCCTCTTCGTCTCGGGCAAACCACCGATGCCTGAGCGCGTCCGCCGCCGTGAGCTCCTCGTCCTCCTCGAAGCACAACAAGCCGCACAGGACCTCACCGCACCAGCAGCCTGCGCCAGCTCCGGCAGACCTTTGAACGCCTGCAGCCCCACCGAGTCAATCTCGTGTCGTAGGTGGAGCACCTCCATGAGCATGTTGCTCCGTGTCCACATGCTCGAACAGGAGCTCGCCGGTGAGGAGCTCGACCATAACGCAGCCGAGCTCGTACACGTCTACGGTCGCCCCGTAGCACTAGCTGCCCATCAGCTGGTCCGGCGAGCGGTACCACAGCGAGCCGACGCACCCCTCCTTGTACGGCGCCCTTACCGGCGTGGCCATGCCGAAATCACAGAACTTGAGCGCGCCGCCGGGGCTGACAAGGACGTTTTCGGGCTTGATGTCACGGTGGACCGTCCAGGTGACGTGGATCCCCTCCAAGCCGTGAAGGAGCTGGAGCATGAACGCCCGTGTCTCGGCCTCGGAGAAGAGGCGTGTGAGGCTGCTGCGGGGGGCATGGTCCGACCAGCTCCGTGAGGCCTTGTTTGGCTAACAAAAAATAGAGTGGATTGGAGTATAACAGAGTGGACAACCTCACTCAATCCAGTCTAATGAAGAGTATTCGGCCCCAGCTCCCTCATCCGTGAAGACGTCCCTGATCCGCAGGACCGATGGGTGGCCGCGAGGCAGCCGGCCTCGTGGACGACCGTGCAGAGATCAGGAGCACCTCCGTACGTGCCCTCCACTACTACAAAAATATTATCACATGCACCTCGTTTTTCAGACTCAGACGGTTCTTAAAAAAATAGAACTTCGATGTCGAATGAATTAATAGCCGACTGTGATGAATGAACATCACAGACGGCTCGCAAAGGCAAACCGCCTGTGTAAACATATCAATTTTCACATGCGAACCGTGAAGTAGAAGCCGCCTGCACTATTGGCTATTAATACAGGCGGCTGAAGCGACCGTACGTCCACGACCTTTGCAGTTACAGAGGGGAACGCGCCTTTGAATTCAATTCGAAGCCACCAAACGTCGCGGCCCGCTATACATCAACCACATTTAGCATCCGTCGGAGTGTGAGCTGCCACACTCCTCCCGCCCCGCTCAGAAGCAGCCCTCGAGGTTATTTTTTCCGGAGGGGGCTTGGCGCCCTACGTGACCTGGGCTCAAGGGAGCGGATGAACACAAAGATTTACGTGGTTCGGGTCGCCGGAGCGCAATAACCTACGTCCACGGGTGTGCTTGTTCTATTGCTTGAGCGTGAGCGCTTGTGCGTTTTGTGATCTGGAGAGCAGGGAATCAGAATCCCCTACAGGGTGGTCACCTCGGTCCTTTTATAGTTCAAGGCCGGGTGGTTACAATGAGGCTTGGGGCCTGACAGGTGGCCCCAGAGCTATCTTAATCCTATACACGATCTAGGGCTTCGTCCTCTGAGTAGAGTGGCCGGCGGGAGAGTTAAGTCCCTCCGTCCGGCGTGGTGAGCACCCCTGACCGCGTATCAGGTGATGATGAAGACGTCGTCTTGTCGCCGCGTCTTCTCGCCTTGCTTGGGTGGCTTCGTGCCGTTGGGCGGCACTGTACCGCTGTCACACCTTTGCCCTGTCCTGTCACCGTAATGGCAAACGGGCATAGGACGGAGGCGTGCGCAGCGCACCATGCTTCTAGGGATGGTGTGGGCCTTGAATGCGAAGCCTGACAGAGCACTTCCTTCTTGACTTCGTTGACCACCAGCCCACGACTGGTCGTGGGGCACGTGGCGGCTCTAGAGCTCTTGTTGACGGGCTTGGTACCTGGGGACACATGGCAGCTCCGGACCTCGCCTCAGCGGGGAGGTTCGGGCCGGAGCCCGGGGCACGTGTCTGCACCGGAGCTGTCCTAAGCGGGGAGGCGGCTTGAAGCCGGGGGATACGTGGCAGCTCCAGACCTTACCTCAGCGTGGAGGCTCGGACCGGAGCCTGGGGCTCGTGTCACAACCGGAGCTCTCCTCAGCGAAGAGGCTGCTCGGAGCGAGGGGGGCACACGGCAGCTCTGGAACTCACCTCAGCGGGGAGGCTCGGGCCGGAGCCCAGGGCACGTGTCAGCTCCGGAGCTTAAGTGCACGCGCCAGCCCCAGGACTGACCATGAGGCCAAGGGCATGTGGCTTACGCTGGGGCCTGCCTCAGCAGGGGGACGGTGCCTAGGCTATCTTTTACCCACTACGCGGGATACCCGGTCTACAGGTGAAAGCATCTAGGCCCCCGTGAGGTATGGTTTCGGTGATTAATGACAACCGTTCGTTATTACTAATGAGTTTGTGGATGCAAGGTTTCACGTATATCACATCAAACGTTAATGAACTATCTATTCACACCATCTACTGCTCATTGGATACAAATGGAGACCCCTCAACGATCTATTCTAAGGGGTTATTCGATACTCATGAAGACTAAATGAAGAACTCATACAACGACTCTATTCTATCAAAATTGGCAACACAAGAAGCTTACACTTCATCAAAATATCATTTCAAACAAGTGTCAAAGAGGTCACTCAAGAAGAATCCAAAAGATCAACTCAAAACAACTCGAAGCAAACAAGTTGCACTCACCGGATCATCTGATGTCTTGCAAAATGACTACATCGGTCGAGTTTGAGTTGGCATAAGAAGAAGACCTCAGAGCCCAGTACACACCGGATCATCCGATGTGAAGGAAGTGACACATCGGTTGATTTCAACAGAAGGATGATTTCTGAGTTATTCTGAAGAAGTACACACCGGATCATCCGATGATGAAGTAAGTGTACATCGGTCAATTTCAACCGAGACATTATTTCTGAACCAATTCTGAAGATCAACCCACCGGATCATCCGATGATGAATTGAAGTAACATCGGTCGATTAAAAGATCTAACGGTTATATCCAACGGTTACATCTGACACATGACATCAGCTAATTTGGAATTCGACCGATGCTCATATAAAGGGGTGCATCGGAGGATCCAATGTTCACTGAAAAAGTCTGCCTACTTTTCCAACGGCTATCTCGTGTGGGCTAGCTATAAATACCCCTCCAACCGGCCATTTCGTCAAGTCTTGATCACCAGAGCCTCACTACACATCCTCAAGCATTCAAGACCAAGAGCTACCACTTCCACACTTCAAAACCTCTTGTACTCCAACTATAGGTTATATCTAGCTAGAGAGAAGCTTGTGTGCGTCCATTCTTGGTGATTGGAATCTCTAGGCTAGTGAGAGAGAGTGTCTTGGTGACTTCTCTCACCTTGTAAAAGTTGGAGGAAGAAGAGATCGCTCCGGAGCTTGCCAAGACGTTTGTGGAAGCCCGGAGGATCACCACTGTACAAGGCTTGAGCTCCACCTTGCCGGAGAAGGCGAACGGAGAAAGATAGTGGATTCCCTTATCTTGGTGACTTGGGAGTGGCTATACCCTTTGGTGGGTGCCACAACATGGACGTAGGTAGATTCTTGTGATCTTACCGAACCACGGGAAAAATCGCAGTGTCTCCGAGTCTCCGCGGGAGTTTACATCTCTCTCCTCACCCCCTTACTATTACACATTTACTATTCCACACTTAACACTCTTGCTTGCGTAGTTAGTTCGCATAGGGAATTGGGCTTCAACCATTAAGTTTTAAATTGCTCTAAAATTTGAGAAAGCCCAATTCACCCCCCTCTTGGGCGTTTCGATCCTTACAATTGGTATCAGAGCAAGGTTGCTCATTGGATCATTCTAGCTTCACCGCTAGAGAGCGAAAATGGCCAAGAATGGGGGTTCGGTTCCTACCTTTGAGGGCAAGAATTTTGCTTATTGGAAAGCACGCATGCACGCTTACCTTGAGGCAATTGCTCCCGAAATGTGGGAAGCGACCCATGCGGGGTTTGGAAATCTTGACTATGTTGGTGACCAATTAAAATGGGATGCTAAGGCTAGAAATGCCATATATGAATGCATTAGTCAAGATGTCTTTGCTAGGATTGCCAGTAAAGAAAAAGCATGTGAAATTTGGGCATGTCTAATTGAAATACATGAGGGCTCATCTCGTGTTAAAGAACTCAAATATCACATGCTTAAATCAAAATATGATGAATTTAAGATGTTTCCTCATGAGAATGTTAACCAAATGTTTTCTCGTTTAAATGTGCTCATTGAGGAAATTAACGCACTTGACATTGCTTCTCTTGGCAAGGGACTTATCAATCGCAAGATCCTCATGCTTCTACCCAAGCCCAAGTACAACATTATCAATTCAATGCTCCAAAAAGAGTCACTAGACAACATTGAAGTTTCGGAGCTCATTGGAGAAATCCATGCTCATGAGATGAGCGTACTTGGAATGATGGAGGAGTCATCATCAAAAACCATTGCTCTCAAGGCTTCAACCAAGAAGACAACTCCCAAGAAGAAGAAAGTGGTTGAGCCTAGCTCAAGTGAAGAAGAGCAAGAAACAAGCGAAGATGATGATGAGCTTGCTTTGATGATGACGAAATTCTCACGCCTCAACTCCAAGATTGCAAAGAAGGGATACTCTTATGATCCCAAGAAGAAAGCCTTCTTGCCAAGAAAAGATGAAAACAAGACGTGCTACAATTAAGGTGATCTAGGCCACATATCATATGATTGTCCAAGACCGGACAAAAGGAAGGAAAATGGCAAGCATCATAAGCTAGAAGAAAGTGATGATGAAGAGGAGGTCAAGCCCAAGCGCTCTTTTGGAAAGAAGAAATTTGACAAAGGCAAGAAAACCAAGCTCTTTCCAAAGAAGAGAAGAGGGCCTCAAAAGGTCTTCATGTGTGAAGCCAATGAGTGGATCACGGATGAAGAGTCAAGCGACGAAGATAGTGAAGATGAAGAAAACTTGGCGGGCCTCGCCATCGTCAACAAGGATGACTCACCTCTTCGTCCACCCCCTATGTGCCTAATGGCGAAAGGTAACTCAAAGGTATGTGAAGATTCTAGTGATGATGATGATGAGCTTTCACCCGATGAATTAGCATCTATGATTAATGAATATCATGCCGTTATAAAAAGTGAAAAGGCTAAGGTTAAGGCTCTTGAGCTAGCTCGTGCTAAGCTTGAAAGTGCTAACCTCGATTTTCATGACAAGTATGTAACCATACTTAAAGAGCATGACACGCTCAAATCAAATGTCAAGCAAATCGAGGAGGAGAATGCTCAAATCAAGCTTAAGTATCATGAGCTTGACTTAGCTAACTTAGCACTCTTGGCAAAGCACAATGAGTTGGTTCAAGAACATGAAGTGCTTAACCTTGCTTATGAAGCGATTGAACTTAAAAACACAAAGAAAGAAACCCTTGATGGCAAAATATCATCTAATTCACATGCAACTAATATTTTGGATAAGTCTTTGCCTTTGAAAGCAAGCCCTAGGGAGAAGGAGCTAATGGACGAAATTGAAAGTCTTCGCACTAGTGTGGCAAGACTTTCTAAGGGGGAGGACAAGCACAAGGAAATCCTCTACCAAAAAGCTAAAGGCTTCCACAAGAGGGGACTTGGATCCTTCCCGGTGCCCAACAAAAGGAAAGGTGCCCTCACCGGAGCTTAGGACAAGCTTCATCAAGGAAGTTGGTTCCTATTGCCAACATTGTGAGGTCACCGGACATCACACGAGGGAGTGTCCTCTTCCCAACCGTCCTTCTCCCAAATTGCCTCCTAACTACAAATCTACTTTTAATGATTATCACTATCTATTGAGCAAAGTAGGTGGAAAGGTGAAGGCAAGGTTCATCGGCAAAGACATCAAGGGCATGAAGGGGAAGCTCCCCAAGCAACTTTGGGTCCCAAAATCACTTGTATCACACATACAAGGACCTAAGCTGGCTTGGGTTCCTAAACTCAAAAACTAACTTCATGTGTGTAGGTGAACTACGAAGCCGGAGGAAAGCATTGGGTACTCGATAGTGGGTGCACTCAACATATGACCGGCAATGATGGTATGTTTACCTCCATAGAGAACCCCGGCAATCATGAACAAGTCACCTTTGGTGATAACTCAAAGGGGAAGGTAATTGGTTTGGGTAAAATTGCTATTTCTCATGATTTGTCTATCTCTAATGTGCTTTACGTTAAGTCTCTTAGTTTCAATTTACTTTCTATTGCACAATTATGTGATCTTGGACTAACGTGCACATTTGACAAGAATGGTGTTGTGGTGACTAGTGAATCAAGCAAAGAACTAATATTCAAAGGTTTTCGGCATGGACATCTTTACTTGGTGGACTTCTCCAACAAGGATGCTAGCTTGACCACTTGTCTTTTCACCAAGACAAGTTTGGGATGGCTATGGCATCGACACATTGCTCACATTGGGATGAGCAAGCTCAAGAAGTCATTCAAGCTTGGGATGGTGACCGGCGTGAAGGATGTCACATTTGAGAAGAACAAGCTTTGTAGCGCATGTCAAGCCGGGAAGCAAGTTGCCTCACACCATCCGATGAAGACAATGGTGTCAACCTCCAAGCCACTTGAACTACTTCACATGGACCTCTTCGGACCGTCCACTTATCAAAGCCTTGGCGGTAACCTCTATTGTCTTGTCATTGTTGATGACTACTCTCGCTATGCTTGGACATTGTTTCTAGGTGACAAGGGTGAAACTCCGGAAATCTTCAAGACCTTCGCTAAACGAGCTCAAAGGGAATTTCAACTTCCCATCATCAAGGTCCGGAGTGACAACGGCACCGAGTTCAAGAACTACAACAATGGGGAGTGGTGTGATCGTGAAGGCGTGAAGCACGAGTTTTCGGCCACATACACCCCTCAACAAAATGGTGTCGTTGAAAGGAAGAACAAGACTCTCATCACCCTTGCAAGAGCGATGCTTGATGACTATGGCACGTCGGAGAAGTTTTGGGCCGAAGTAATCAACACGGCGTGCCATGCCGCAAATAGGGTCTATCTTCATCGACTACTTCAAAAGACCCCATATGAGCTCCTCATTGGGAGAAAGCCCAACATCTCCTACTTCCGAGTCTTCGGGTGCAGGTGCTACATCTACCGCAAGAAAAGGCTCGGTAAGTTTGAAAGAAGGTGTGATGTTGGTATCTTTCTTGGTTATGCGTCAAACTCAAAAGCATATCGAGTATTCAACCAAACCTCCGGGTTAGTTGAAGAAAGTTGTGATGTTGAGTTTGATGAGACTAATGGCTCCCAAGAGGAGAGTTTTGGTCATGATGATATAGATGATGAGCCACTACGAGAAGCTATGAAGAACATGACCATAGGAGACATCAAGCCCGAAGTTGAGGAGAGCCATGATCAAGGGGGAGCCTCAAGTTCCAACATCAACACCTCCATGGCGCCTCAAATTGATGAAGAAGAAGAGAAAGATGATCCATTGCCAATGCAAGATTCACATGCCACACAACACCAAGAAGAAGAAGAAGTCCAAGGTCAAGTCCAACCACAAGACGAGCGAGATGCCTCACCACCGCCAAGTGCCTCACAACCTCTTATGAGGCATGGGCGCATCTCCAAGGCACATCCGATGGATCAAATCATCGGAAGTCCGTCACGGGGAGTAAGTACTCGTTCTCGCCATGTTGCTTCATTTTGTGAGCACTACTCTTTTGTTTCGTGTGTAGAACCCACAAATATTGAGGAAGCACTCCAAGATCCCAATTGGGTGATGGCTATGCAAGAAGAACTCAACAACTTCACCCGCAATGAAGTTTGGGTATTGGAGGAGCGACCTAAGGACAAGAACGTCATCGGAACGAAGTGGGTGTACCGCAACAAGCAAGACGAGAATGGCGTGGTGGTCCGCAACAAGGCAAGGCTTGTGGCCAAGGGTTTTTCACAAGTTGAAGGACTAGATTTTGGAGAGACATTTGCCCCGGTCGCACGGATTTCAAATCAAGCAACTTCAAGAGGGGACTTTCATCTACCAAGAGAAGTACACCAAGGACCTCTTGAAGAAGTTCGAAATGGAAGATTGTAGCTCAAGAAGTACTCCAATGGCGACAAATTGTCATCTCGACGCGGACATGGACGGTAAACCTATTGATCAATCTCATTACCGTTCCATGATTGGTTCATTGTTATATCTTACCGCATCTAGGCCCGATATCATGTTTAGTGTGTGCTTGTGTGCTCGCTTTCAAGCGGCACCTAAAGAATCGCATCGTAAGGCGGTCTTTAGGATACTTAGGTATCTCAAGCATACCCCAAGTGTAGGTTTGTGGTACCCCAAGAACGCTAGTTTCCATCTCTTGGGTTACTCGGATTCGGACTTTGCCGGATGCCGTGTGGATCGCAAGAGTACCTCCGGTGGGTGCCACTTACTTGGGCGTTCCCTAGTATCTTGGTCGAGCAAAAAGCAAAACTCCGTGGCTTTGTCCACCGCGGAGGCAGAGTATATAGCGGCCGGTGCATGTTGTGCCCAAATTCTATATATGAAGCAGACCCTTTTGGACTTTGGAATTAAATTTGGTTGTGTGCCTCTCCTTTGTGACAATGAAAGTGCGGTTAAGATAGCTAGAAACCCCGTTCAACACTCCCGCACTAAGCACATTGATATTCACCATCACTTCTTGCGGGACCATGAGGCTAAAGGAGACATCTCTTTGCAAGGTGTTAGGTCCGAAGAACAATTGGCGGATATCTTCACTAAACCACTTGATGAGAAAACTTTTTCTAGACTTAGAAGTGAATTAAATGTGCTAGATGCATCTAACGTCATGTAAGTTGCCATGTTCATGTAAGGTTGCATGTCAAATAGGTCTTGTCTAACTCCCAAAGGATAGGGGCGAGCTAGAAATAGTTTTCCCTGAGGAAGCCTTTGGAAGGTTTAAACTTGGCAAGATATATTTACATTATGCTTTGCATGATTCCTGCCATATAGACTTGCACTCATTTAATATCTTGCATTATTTTGTTTGGCATTGCATACGGTAGATTGTCACAAAGGGGAACCCATATCATGAGAAGGAGACTTGTTCAAAATGCAATATCTCAACTCATATGATGTGGATAGAGCAAAATTCTAAAGGTACATGCTTTAAAGAGATAGAAGTTTTCCATACTCTAGCTCACGAAGCATGGGCCTTACATTTTCGTGGTTTCCCTCCTAACCTTGTGTGTTCTCTTTGCTTAAGGGCTTAGCCAATATGTGGCACTATATTTGAAGCCTACTATTTAGAGGTTAGGGGTTGCCCAAAAGGTCCTAGGACCCATCCTTATCTTTGTGTGTTTAAGTCCAAGGACACATATGGGCAGTCTTAGGTTTTCTGTAGTCATCGGATTATCCGATGCTAGGGCCAGCAGATCATCGGATCAATTGGTGCTTCAGTTCAGTGCTCAGATCAAGTCACATGTCACAAATCAACCGATGAGTTCATTTCAGAAGACATCGGAGCATCCGGTGTTCAGTTTTCTGGTGCCCTGCAGAAATCGACCGATGATCGCCACCTCAACGTCGGTCCATCCGGTGATCAAATAGAGTTTTTGGAACAACTCTCTGTTGAACTCGACCGATGCATCTTCCGATGATCATCGGTCCATCCGGTGTTTTGTGCGCGGCTAGGGTTTGCCCGTACGGTTTAAAAAGCGGTTCGGCCGCCCTTCGTTTTTTTCCTTCTTCTCGACCTCCGCCGCCGCCCGTCGCCCTCGCCGCCGTCCTCGCGCCCTCCGGCTACCCCCGTGCTCGCCGCCGCCTCCCAGGCGCCGCCGCCGCCGCCCTTCGGCCGCCGTCGCCTAGGCGCCGCCTCTCCCGCGCTCGCCGCCGCCGCCTCCCAGGCGCCGCCGTCGCCGCCCTTCGGCCGCCGCTGCCTAGGCGCCGCCCGTGCCCGCGCCGCCGCCGTTCCACCGCGCCGCCGCAGTTTCCTCCTCCGCCGCGCCTCCCTCGCCGTCTCCCCTCCACCACCGCGCATCACCCTCTCCGCTAGGGTCTCGCCGTGCTTCGCCGTTCGTCGCTAAGGTTTGCTCCGTGCCGCGCGACGTCCTTCGTTGTTTTTCGTCGTTCATCCTCACCGTCGCTAACCCTAGCTCTCAATTGCATCAAGATGGGTCGCGATCGCAAAGGAAAGGGCAAGTCTATTGAGGAGCCCGCCGCGAAGAAGCGCAAGATGTCCAAGGACGCTCGTCGTGCGGAGTTGGCCGCTCGCGCCGCCGAGGAGCGTGAGCGCGGCCATCGCGGTTCCTTACGGATCCGCGAGTCCCGGCAGAGGCAGGAGCAGCCTCCGGTCCAGCCGGTGCCTCCCGAGGGCTCCGACGAGGAGGAGACCGAGGTGCCACCTCTCATCCGCCGGCGCACCCCGAGGACTCGTGGGGGTGGACAGACTCCTACGGCGAGTCGGCGCCCCTCTGCGGCTGACCGCGCCGAGGACAGAGAGGCCGAAAGGGCCATCCACCTGATGGACACAGCAGTCCGAGTTGCCGAAGATGTCAGACTCACCGACTATAGGAAGATGAAGGCAAGGCAACTGAAGAAGCTCAGATGGTCAGAGTTGCTTGAGGAGTGGTTCCCGCGGCCTAGGGACGCTCGAGTTGACTCCCGCTTCTGGACCCTGACACAGGCGTCCCTGTACGAGACTTACAGGCGTCGGGGCCACAAGCTCTTCCAGCACAACAACATCGACTGGGATCAGCTTGCAGTGGCAGCGGGACACGGGATCAGGCCACTTTTTGAGAGATACAGAGGACTGGTGGACTTGCTCTCGCACCAGAGGAGTGCCTACGTCGAGGAGTGAGTCAGGTTGTTCTATGCGACACTCTACGTCTCTGAGGGCCGTCGCTCGATTCACTTCATGTTCATGGGGCGGATCCACGACGTGTCTCGAGACTTGTTGGGCAGACTGCTTGGTGTGGAGCTCTCTTCTACGTGCCTGCACCAGATAGTCTACGGAGACGCAGATCCGCCGAGGAGGCCACTGACTGGAGGAGTGGCATCGCCTCTCGAGGAGATCAGAGGTCTGTTCACCCAGCCGTTCACTCCTGACCAGCCGAGGGTGCCAGGGCTTCTCACCCGAGCAGCTCGGACAGTTCACCACGTCCTCAGGCGTACCCTACTACCGAGGTCTGGCTACTTGGAGGGCTTCACGAGCCTTCAGCAGACCATCCTGTTCTATGTGATGAACGGGATGGAGTTCGACATCGTAGATATTCTGATCTGCGAGATGGAGGACGTGATCACCGACGAAGTTGGGATGCTTCTACAGTTGGTCTTCGGTCACTGGATCTGTCACCTTCTCCACCAGCTGGTTCCAGAGGACACTCCAGGAGTTTCTCAGCTGACGGAGATGCACGTGACCCGGTTCAGCCACTACCGAGTCCCCACTCCGGGAGACCGCCGCCTTAGCCGTCCCGTCGAGCGTGAGGTTCGAGCCAGACTGTCAGAGGAGGACTGGGCAGAGCTGACTCAGGAGGACGCAGAGCTGGCACAGGCAGAGGCTCAGGGAGGAGACCTACAGCACATATGGTCGGACAGCGACACCAGCGACAGTGTCGAGGAGTACTTCCCTCCTGCTCCTCCTTCACCGAGGCAGCACGACGCAGAGGCAGGAGGCTCAGCAGCTCCACCACCTACACCTCCTCTTGTGTCAGAGGCTCAGGTGACTCAGCCGTCAGAGCTCACTGCTTTACTTCAGCGGATGGCTCAGCAGCAGGAGCAGCAGGCAGCTCGACAGGAGCAGCTTCAGAGGCAGCAGCAGGAGATGCAGCTGGAGATCGCCCGTCAGAGGCGAGAGGACATCGATAGGTACGCCAACCTTATCGACCAGATGACGAGACGCACTCTGGACCAGCAGCAGCAGACTCAGCAGATGTTGTTGGGCGTCCTGGGGTTGGTCACCAACCTCTACCAGCAGACGGGAGTCGCCCTTCCACCTCAGCACTCGGGACTCAGTCAAGCTCCAGGTGCACCGCCACTGGCACCAGCTCCAGTACTGCCGCCGACGTCGTTCCAGTCCTCACCTCTTCCGGCAGTACCTTCTCCACCGGCGCCAGCAGTCTCAGCGGATCTCCCAGCAGCTCCAGCTCCAGCTCCAGCTCCAGCTCCCCCCGCTCCAGCTCCAGCGCCAGCGACCTCCACCTCCAGCAGCTCCGGCGACAGCACCGTCGACGCCGACCGCTTCACCATCGCCAGGAGCGCGCCTGATTCGTAGGCACTCGACTTCCCTTTTTGGTGTCTTGATGCCAAAGGGGGAGAAGAGTTAGAGTCAGGGGGAGGGTTAGCTCAGTTCTAGGGGGAGTGTCTATCCTTTTGCTACTTATTGTTATCTATTTGAGATTGTCTGTTATTATTATTTGCTGTTATTGTACTCCGGGTGCTACTTTGTGCTCTTGCGCTTTATTGTTTATTATTTGATCCTTCGAGCCACTTGTGTTGCAATTTGTACTTGTTATATTTCCTTTTTGAGCATTGCGTTTTAATTCCATTAATTCTATGCCCTACTCGTTGTGTTGTCATCAATCACCAAAAAGGGGGAGATTGAAAGCATCTAGGCCCCCGTGAGGTATGGTTTCGGTGATTAATGACAACCGTTCGTTATTACTAATGAGTTTGTGGATGCGAGGTTTCACGTATATCACATCAAACGTTAATGAACTATCTATTCACACCATCTACTGCTCATTGGATACAAATGGAGACCCCTCAACGATCTATTCTAAGGGGTTATTCGATACTCATGAAGACTAAATGAAGAACTCATACAACGACTCTATTCTATCAAAATTGGCAACACAAGAAGCTTACACTTCATCAAAATATCATTTCAAACAAGTGTCAAAGAGGTCACTCAATAAGAATCCAAAAGATCAACTCAAAACAACTCGAAGCAAACAAGTTGCACTCACCGGATCATCCGATGTCTTGCAAAATGACTACATCGGTCGAGTTTGAGTTGGCAGAAGAAGAAGACCTCAGAGCCCAGTACACACCGGATCATCCGATGTGAAGGAAGTGGCACATCGGTTGATTTCAACAGAAGGATGATTTCTGAGTTATTCTGAAGAAGTACACACCGGATCATCCGATGATGAAGTAAGTGTACATCGGTCAATTTCAACCGAGACATTATTTTTGAACCAATTCTGAAGATCAACCCACCGGATCATCCGATGATGAATTGAAGTAACATCGGTCGATTAAAAGATCCAACGGTTATATCCAACGGTCACATCTGACACATGACATCAGCTAATTTGGAATTCGACCGATGCTCATATAAAGGGGTGCATCGGAGGATCCGATGTTCACTGAAAAAGTCTGCCTACTTTTCCAACGGCTATCTCGTGTGGGCTGGCTATAAATACCCCTCCAACCGGCCATTTTGTCAAGTCTTGATCACCAGAGGCTCACTACACATCCTCAAGCATTCAAGACCAAGAGCTACCACTTCCACACTTCAAAACCTCTTGTACTCCAACTATAGGTTATATCTAGCTAGAGAGAAGCTTGTGTGCGTCCATTCTTGGTGATTGGAATCTCTAGGCTAGTGAGAGAGAGTGTCTTGGTGACTTCTCTCACCTTGTAAAAGTTGGAGGAAGAAGAGATCGCTCCGGAGCTTGCCAAGACGTTTGTGGAAGCCCGGAGGATCACCACTGTACAAGGTTTGAGCTCCACCTTGCCGGAGAAGGCGAACGAAGAAAGATAGTGGATTCCCTTGTCTTGGTGACTTGGGAGTGGCTATACCCTTTGGTGGGTGCCACAACGTGGACGTAGGTAGATTCTTGTGATCTTACCGAACCACGGGAAAAATCGCCGTGTTTCTGAGTCTCCGCGGGAGTTTGCATCTCCCTCCTCACCCCCTTACTATTACGCATTTACTATTCCGCACTTAACACTCTTGCTTGCGTAGTTAGTTCGCATAGGGAATTGGGCTTCAACCATTAAGTTTTAAATTGCTCTAAAATTTGAGAAAGCCCAATTCACCCCCCCCTCTTGGGCGTTTCGATCCTTACAATAGGGTACCGACATTGGCCCTCGGGACCATCTCGGGGGAGGCATCGAGCACACGAGTGGGGCCCCTGTCTCTCCCGCGTGGTGGTTTTGAATCTGTGCTTCAGAAACCGAAGCGGTTGCAAGTTTTTCGCGCAGTGGTTGAGTGGTTGTACCTGGGAGACCGAAAGGCTGCCCGTACTTAGCATAATGGGCGCATTCAGTCAAAGCAGCAGCGTGTCGTTGCGTGTACTCCTGATTTGACGGGTCACGACGATGCACTCGAGGGGTTGCCTCGGGGTAATTACTGCGACAGCCCATGGGCTGCAGGAATACCGTGCTGCTTCTCTCGGGAACCGCCTGACGTTCCTGAGTTTTTACTTGCCTGTCCCGCTAGTGTCTGACCGGTGGACCTAGGTCCTACCTGTCATTGGTGGGGGCGAGTGCTAAGGCGACGTGCTCGAGGGGTTTCCTTGGGGCACTTACTGCGGAACAACCAACTGGTTGGTTGTTGTAGCTCCACCACGCCTCTTTTCTCGGGGACCGCCGGACGTCCCCAAGATGCTACTCACTTGGCCCCCGGTGTATGACTGGGGGACCTGGGTCCTACCCATCAACGGGGAGGTGACTGTCGAGGCGTCGTGCCCAAGGGGTTGCCTAGGGTCATTTACTACGACAACCGATGAGTTGGTCGCACCATTCTCCTCGGGAACCGGCAGACGTTCCCGAGAGGTTATCCTCCCAGCCCCTAGTGTCTGATGGGTGGACCTGGACGCTACCCATCGTTGGGGAGGCGAATAATCCGCGGTGCAGAGGTGGAAACCCAATCGCCGCGCCTGTTACCCTGCCAAAGGTCGTGGTTGAGTATAAAAGGAGGCCTTCGGATGTTAGATGCACCCTACCTCACCATGTGGCCTTTGTTCTCCTCTTGCGCGCTGGAAGTCTCTGCTTCTCGTCACTCTCGCCCACCAGATGCTTTCACACTGGTAGCCGTCTTCGTTCACTTTTGCGAGATGTTCGTGTGTGTGCGGCCTTCAGTGAGGCTCTCTAGGGCATCCTTGTCCTTGACGGCCTCGGATAGAAGCACAGGCCATACTGATGGTGTGTCGGTGGTAGGGGAGGTCGTTGGGGACTGGGTCCTCGACCCACAGTGAGTCCCTATGCCAGTGTCGAGTGGGGCATGTTCTCTAGGCGCCTCGCCGAAGGAGGGCTACCTGCCGGTACCAGAGGAAGGTTAAATCCAGAGTGATCAATCCTTCCTCCAGTTACTGTTGTGGACAACAAAATCTGCCATAGATGGCGTTTGGCCCACATGACACTGGATGTCACTGTTGCCTCGGTCCAACATGAGTTGCTGTCATCCTCGGTCTTATAGCAGGTGACTGTCTCACTGCGCAAAGACCGGCTTGGGGGACAACAAAGCAGACCACAGAGCAGGAGATTGCTCGACTTGTAGCTGATGAGTTCCTTAGTTATCTTGTATTCCCGTTTGTATGCCAGAACTCTGTTATTAATGGAAGCTTCTTTGTTTCAAGTCTTTCATTGTCCTATGATGTCGATGTAGACTTTAGACCCTTAGCAGCGCAAGGGTCCGGGATGACTTAGCCGATGTGAGTAGCTCTTTGCCGATGTCTCGAGCTTGTTCCTCTGGGTCCTTAGCGACGTAAGGACCTAGGGAGCTACGGCAATGTGGCTACCTCTCCATCCGGATCCTCGGCAGCACAAGGATTTGAAGGAAGTTTGGCCCTTGTCTTTAGCTCTTTCCAGGGATACACATGGAAGCCCTAGACTTTTCCTTAGAGAGGAGACTCTGCCCGGAGCCCGGGGCACGTGTTAGCACCGGAGCTGTCCTCAGCGGGGAGGTGGCTCGGAGCCTAGGGACATGTGGTAGCTCCGGACTTCACTAGCAAGGACAACCGGACAGGAGCCCGAGGCACGTGTCATCACTGGAGATATCCTCAGCGGGGAGGCGTCTCGGAGCCGGGTGATGCGTGGCAGCTCCGGGATCCACCTCAGCAGGGAGTGTTAGGATCGGAGCCTAGGGCACGCGTCGGTTCTGAAGCTCAAGTGCACGTGGCAGCCCCAGGGCTGACCTTGGGGCCTAGGGCACATGGCTTGCCCGTTTATAGTTGATATGCTTGAGGAAGCACAAACTGTAAAGGGGGTATGCCCATGGCATGTGTGTGCTCTGGAGCTATCCTCGGCGGGAGGAGGTTCTGAGCGAGGTGACGTGTGGCAGCTCCGGGTTCCACCTCAGCAGGGAGGCTTCAGACCGGAGCCCAGGGAACGCGTCGGCTCCAGAACTCAAGCGCATGTGGCAGCCCCAGAGCTGACCTTAGGGCCAATGGCACGTGGCTTTGCTTGTTTACAGTTGGTATGCTTGAGGAAGCACAATCTGTAAAGGGAGAATGCACAGAACAAGGAAAAATTTCCTCACTTTAGGCTCTTTTTGATAGGAGGAAACATGCCGTTTTAAGAAGGCAGCGACCCGCCCTAGATGAAAGGAGTAGCAGGACCCCTCTGGGGCTTAGCTGTTCTAAGCGTTGTTCCTGGACGCTATGACACCCTTTTAGAGAAAACATAACCCTACCGCTGCGCTAAGGATAGAACTTATGGAGGTGTTATCTGTTCCATGGATTGGGTAGAGGTACCCCATCCTCTATGGCTAGTCGCACGCACCTGGTACGTCATACTTGTGTCACTCGGAAGGGGCCCTCCCAGTTGGGGGAGAGTTTGTTCCCTCCTTCTCAAGAAAGTATCCGTCGTAGCACCAGGTCGCCCACCTCGAGCAATCTACTCCGCACGAACCACTGCTGATAACGCCGGAGCGCTTGATGGTATCAAGCGTTTCGGATAGCTTCTTGCCACCTTCGCTCATCGACAAGGTCGATATCTTCACGCCAGAGCTGGTCCTGCATGGCTTTGTCGTACGCTCGGACACGGGATAAGCCCATGGTGATTTCCGGGGGAGGACGGCCTCATCTCCATACACAAGGAAGAAGGGTGTTTCCCCTGTCGAGCGATTGAGGGATGCCCGGCTATCCCACAGTGTACACGGAAGCTCTTAAACCCAATTAGCACCATGTTTTTTTCAAGCTGTTGTAGGTGCGCGTCTTGAGTCCCCTGAGAATCTCAGTGTTTGGATTGATCATCAGGTCCGAGACTGCATTCTGGGAGCTCGGACCTAGATGCATGCCGGTTGCCGGGTCTAGATGGCTGAGACCCAACTAACTTCTTGGGATGGTCCGAGACCCGAGGCCCCCAGGCCCCCGGGTCTGGGACTGCATAACGGGAGCTTGGACCCGAGTATGCATTGATCATCAGGTCCGCCTTCTTCGGACCTGATTACTTCCCCATCCCAAGGGTTTCCTGCAGGGTCTGAGCCCTAGGGCTTTAGACCGACGACAGTTAGAGCCTCTTCTGGGACTTGAGGTCAATGGAGTTCTGACCGCTCCGCGACCAAAACCATGCTCATGACCTCGGTTGTGGAAGTGATGTAGAGGAGTAGTGGCTCGCCTTGTTCAGGGGCCACCATGAATGGCAGCGTTGTGAGGAACTTCTTCAGCTCCTGGAACGCCTCATCCACCTCCTTGGTCCATACGAATGGACCAGTTTTGCGCAGAAGCTTGAAGAATGGAAGAGCCCGCTCAGTCAGCCTAGAGATAAACATACTGAGCGCAGCCAAGCATCCGGTAAGCTTCTGCACGTCCTTGATGCGGGCAGGGGGCCACATTAGTTATATCACCTTAATCTTCTCTGGGTTAGCTTCGATCTCTCGGTGTGAGACCAAGAAACTGAGCAACTTCCCAGCATAGACCCCGAAGACACATTTGTCTGGGTTTAACTTCGTCCGTGTGGAACGGAGTCTGTCGAAGACTAGGGCTAGGTTGTCGAGCAGTGATGCTTGCGACTTAATCTTTACTACAATGTCATCGACATAAAATCGACCAGGTCCCAAATGAGGTTTTTGAACGTCTTGTGCATTGCACGCACAAAAGTGGGAAGGGCATTCTTAAGACCGTAAGGCATGGACACATAGCAGTATAGACCATCTACTGTGATGAAGGCAATATGCTCTTCATCTTCCCTAGACATAGGTATCTGGTGGAAACCTGAATATGTGTCTAGGAAACACAGTAGATCACAGCCAGACGTAGAGTCGACTATTTGGTCTATACGGGGGAGAGGGAACGAATCCTTTGGACATGCCTTATTGAGGGTGGTGTAGTCGATGCACATACATAGCTTCCCGCCAGCCTTGGGGACGACAACAGGGTTGGCCAACCATCGTGGATGGTGGACCTCTCAGATGAAGCCGACATAGAGCAACTTCTTGATTTCTTCACAGATGAAGTCATGCCGCTCGATGGATTGCTTCCAAGGCTTCTGTTGGATTGGCTTGGCATCGGGGTAGATCTTCAGTTGGTGCTCAATCACCTCCCTAGGGATCACTGGCATTTCCGACGGTTGACAGGAAAACACGTCGACATTGGCCCAGAAAAAGGTGACGAGTGTGTCTTCCTATTTGCCTCCCATGCCCCCGACGATTCAGGACCAACTTGTACGACCTTGACTGGTACGTCTTCACTGTCCGAGGTCTGCACACGGAGTGCAAATGTCACCCCTCGCTGACGCATGCTTGGAGGCGTCCGACTAGCTTGAACGTGACCGGAGGCTGCCTCCTGTGCTGCTGCCAGCGCTTGGAGCTTTTCCAGCACTGAGACAGTCGCGGTGCGGTCATTGCGAATCTTGAGGACGCCACTCGGGGTTGGCATCTTCAAGACCAAGTAGCCGTAGTGGGCTACCGCCATGAACCGGTACAGAGCTGGTCTGCCAATTATGGCATTGAAGGGGAGGCTAACCTCCAGAACGCCGAAGACGACACTCTCTGTATGGTAGTTCTCAGGCGTCCCGAATGTCACCGGGAGGAAGATACTACCGCACGGGAAGATGGGGTCCCAACCTACCCCCGAGAATGGTCTCGAGGGGGTAAGCTGGGACATAGGGATTTGTATCTTCTTGAAAGCTGCAAGACTGATGATGCTGAGGGCCGCCCAGCCATCAATCAACACGTGGTAGAGCTTCACGTTGGAGATGGTCGGGGCGACAAGGAGAGGCAGCTGCCTGGCACCTGCCATGTTCTTGGGGCAGTCAGAGGCGTCGAAGCTGATCGACGTCTCCATCCATTTGCAATGTGGCGCCGGCCCTGGGACTGGAGTGGTGGCTGCCACTGCTCGACGGAGGGTCTTGACGGCTCGCCTGGATGAGACATCGGAAGAACCCCCGTACATCACACAGAGTGCGCCGACTGCTTGCCTGCTCTGGAGTGGGGGGTGGCCTCATCGTCTCCTGCCCTGAGACGATGGTGAGCTGGGCAAGAAGGCTCGCCATGAGAAGTGATGTTCACCATGGTCGCGAGGAGAGCATGAAAAGCCCCCCTACTTGGTGTGCCAATAGTCGGAGTGTGAGCTGCGCCACTCCTCCCGGCCTGCTCGGAAGCAGCCTGTGAGGTTCTTTCTTTCCGGAGAGGGCTTGGCACCCTACACAACCTGGGCTCGAGGGAGCGGATGAACACAGAGATTTACGTGGTTCGGGCCGCCGGAGCGTAATACCCTACGTCCACGGGTGTGCTTGTTCTATTGCTTGAGCGTGAGCACTTGTGCATTGTGTGATCTGGAGAGCGGGGATTCGGAACCCCCTACAGGGTGGTCACCTCGATCCTTTTATAGTTAAACGCCGGGGTGGTTACAATGAGGCTTGGGGCCTGACAGGTGGCCCCAGAGCTGTGTGAATCCTATACACGATCTAGGGCTTCGTCCTCTGAGTAGAGTGATCGGCAAGAGAGTTAAGTCCCTCCGTCCGGTGCGCTGAGCGCCCCTGGCCGTGTGTCAGGTGATGATGAAGATGCCATCTTGTCGCCGCGTCTTCTCGCCATGCTTGGGCGGCCTCGTGCCGTTGGGCGGCCAGGTGATGATGAAGATGCCATCTTGTCGCCGCGTCTTCTCGCCATGCTTGGGCGGCCTCATGCCGTTGGGCGGCACTGTACCGCTGTCACGCCTTTGCCCTGTCCTGTCACCGTAATGGCGAACAGGAAGAGAATGGAGATGTGCGCAGCGTGCCATGTTTCTGGGGAAGGCGTGGGCCTTGAATGCGAAGCCTGACAACACACTTCCTTCTTGACTTTGTTGACCACCGGCCCACGACTGGTCGTGGGGTACGTGGCGGCTCTGGAGCTCTTGTCGACGGTCTTGGGACCTCGGGACACGTGGCAGCTCTGGACCTCACCTCAGCAGGGAGGATCGGGCCGGAGCCCGAGGCACGTGTCTGCACTGGAGCTGTCCTCAGCGGGGAGGCGGCTCGGAGCCAGGGGACACGTGGCAGATCCGGACCTTACCTCAGCGTGGAGGCTCAGACCGGAGCCCGGGGCACGTGTAAGCACTGGAGCTCTCCTCAGCAGGGAGGCGGCTCGGAGCCAGGGGACACGCAGCAGCTCCGGACCTCACCTCAGCGAGGAGGCTCGAACCGGAGCCCAGAGCATGTGTCAGCTCCGGAGCTTAAGTGCACGTGCTAGCCCCAGGCTGACCATGGGGCCAAGGGCACTTGGCTTAAACTAGGGCCCACCTTAGCAGGGGGCGGGGCCTAGGCTGTCTTTTACCCACTACGTGGGGATAACCGGTCTGCAAAGTACCGACAGTGGCCCTCGGGCCCATATCGGAGGAGGCATCGAGCTCGCGGGTGGGGCCTCCGTCTCTCCCGCGTGGTTGTTTTGAATCTGTGTGTAACACCCTCATTTCCATAATCATGCATTGCATCCATTCTCATGTAGAGATCACTTAAAAAGAGAAGAGAAATGGGATAAAAGCCCTGGCCACACCTTAGAGATAATGCTTCTAGAAGAATTTTAGAGATAAAGCTTCTAAAAGAATTTCAGAGATAAAGCTTCTAGAAGAATCTTGGAGACAAAGCTTCTAGAACAATCTTAGAGATAAAGCTTCTAGAAGAATCTTGGAGATAAAGCTTCTAGAAGAATCTTGGAGATAAACCTTAGAGATAAAGCTTCTAGAAGAATCTTAGAAATAATCCTTAGAGATAAAGCTTCTAGATGAACCTTAGAGATAAAGCTTCTAGATAACCTTAGAGATAGAGCTTAGAGATAAAACACCCTGCTGGCCGCACCTCTTAGGGATAGAGTCCTTCTCCTCCAAACTGAGTAGGATATTGCATTTCTTGGTGATATAGTCCTTCTCCTCCTCTAAACTGAGTAGGATATCTCCCCCCCTTATAAATACAGCCTTCTCTGGCCACCACCCCTGCCAAAACAAGCCTGTCGCCCCCTGCTGCCAATCCCTGTTCGCCACCCCTTTGCTGCTGCCTTGGCCGCCGTCGAAGCTCTGCCCCGCCTCGTCGTCGCTGGAGAAGAAGACCCCTGCTGCCAAGCCCCCTATTCTTCTTCAAAGTAAAACCCCAGCTTCTATCATTGCAAGGGAAAAATTCCAGCTGCAAGGAGGACAGGAGGAAGAAGAGAGGTAGGTCCCCGTTACCCATCTTAGCACGTCGCCGCTGTTTCTACGCACCCGTTTTCTCCACCCCCCCCCCCCCCCCCGTGAGCAGAAATTTCTGCATGTGGACAGACCATGTTTTGGTCAATTTATGACGGTGGAATTGATCTACAAATTGTGTCAAGAACATAACCACGTCCACACTTGATCTCAGCAGTCTTGTTCATCATAAAACCCCATGGAAGCCTACAAAAAATTGCGAGAACACGTGCAAACTGATTTTTATAAACTGCACCAAAGGAATTGCATTCATCCACCTAATTGCATCTTGAGTAAAGTTTGTGCATGATAATTGATTGCTGTAAATTTTGTATGTGTGTTGTCGTGAGTAGAAGGACACGCTCAAGAGTCCGTCTATGAGGAACTACAGCGCCAAGACTTCGAGACGCTTGAGCAATCCGAACCACGGGAGAAGGGCAAGTGCCCCTTGACCATATTGATCCCATGTTTTTGAAACTCTTTTGCTTGCAAAAAATTGTATGCTTGTGTCAACTTGATGGGACACCCCTTTATAGAAGTTTACTAGTTTTGTTAACCATCCTTGTCGCCGGGAAAGTTGATAAATCGGGTATGGTTGTTTTTCCTTTTTGCTTCGCTTAACTTACGGGATACGGGAAGCTGAAATAAAACTTGTTTAGCTACTGCACTCATGAGATTAAAGATGATGTGAACTTGATACTGTTAATGAGCATGGAATTGGGGAAATCTAGGCGAGCTTGGTTTGTGGATGATGCTGAATGATATGGTGGTTTGCTTCCCATAGATCTAAGGACTGGTTTATGCAAGAACATGCCAGGAAAACAGTGTCACCACAAGGCCAAATATGGGTGCGGCTTAGCTGACTAATTAGGTGTGTTGCTATCTTGTTATGGACCATTGGATGGCGTGGGGAATGGGAGTCGAGAAGGACTACCGTGGGAACTGCGTGGCACACGAGGGGGCCCGTGGGTGGGAGAATGAAAATTCGAGCCTGCCGGCGAAACCTCAGTGGATCCGTACATCCTAGTAGCCCCTTTGTAAAGGCTATTTTGTGATCTCTTGTCCATACACCGACTGTTGTGTTCTGGTATAATGGAGGTTTTTTCTAGTCACCGGTGGGTGACGAAATCACGAACTTGTGTGTAAAGTGGTGTGTAACACCCTCAATTTCACTACCATGCATTGCATACATTTTTCATGTCGAGAAGCATTTAAAAAAGAATAAGAAAGGAATATAGAAGCTACTTAAATGATAAAAGGAAATAGAAATGGAAAATAATGAAGATAAAATAGCCAAATTGAGCCACCCCAATTTTTCCCCAAATTTCCCCCTTCCCTAATCTTTCCAAAATTTTCCCAATTTTCCTGATTTTCCCTAAAATTGCCCTAGGGGGAATTTCCCCCACATTTGGGGGGGGGGGGAATTTTTCCCCAAATTGGCAGCACCAAATTAGGGGGGAAACCCTAATTGGGCACAACCCCCTTGGCCGCAACCCATTAGAGGGGGGAACCCTAGTCTCCACCTCTAGGACTCTTGGGTTAGTCCCCCACCTCTAGAAACTCTTTGGTTAAGTCCCCCATCTCTAGGACTCTTTGGTTAAGTCCCTCACCTCTAGGACTCTTTGTCCCCCACCTCTAGGACTCTTTGGTTAAGTCCCCCACCTCTAGGACTCTTTGTCCCCCACCTCTAGGACTCTTTGGTTAAGTCCTCCCACCTCTAGGACCCTTTGTTCCCTACCCCTAGGACTATTTTCCTCCCCTTATAAATATAACTCCCCCCAGCCGCACACCTCTTTCTTTTTGGCCGCCCCCCCTGCTGCAAGTTGCGCCCCCTTGCTTCCAAGTTGCTGAGTCCCCCCTCGCCGGAATTTGGCTGCCGTCGAGCCCCGTCACGCCTCGCCGTCGCCAGAGAGGAATCCCTTGACGTTCTGCCCTATCCGCAGCCCCTTAATTCTCCACGGAAAATCCTCCGCTGCTGCAATTCCTAGGAGGGAGGCCCTGCCGCAAGGGAGAAGTGAGGTAGGTCTTCGTTACCCCTCTTGCGATGTCGGAGCTGTTTCTACGCACCCGTTTTCTTCGCCCCCTTCGAGCAGAAACTTCTGCGTGTGGACAGACCATGTTTTGGTCAATTTTCGACGGTGGAATTGATCTACAAAGTGGGTCAAGATCATCACCACATCCACACTTGATCCCAGCAACCTTGATAACCATAAAACCCCATGAAAGCCAATTAAAACATGCAAGAACACGTACAAACTGGATTTATAAAACTGCACCATAAGAATTGCATTCATTCACCTCATTGCATCTTGAGTAAAGTTTGTGCATGATAATTGATTGCTGTAAATATTTTATGTGCGTGGTCGTGAGTAGAAGGACAAGCTCAAGAGGCCGTCTATGAGGAGCTACAGCACCAAGACCTCAAGACGCTTGAGCAACACAAGCCACGGGAGCAAGGCAAGTGCCCCTTGACCCTATTGATCCCATGTTTTCGAAACTGTTTTGCTTGCGAAAACTCATATGCTTGAGTCAACTTGATGGGACACCCATTTATAGAAGTTTACTAGTTTTGTTAACCATCCTTGTCGCCGGGAAAGTTGATGAGTCGGGAATGGTCGTTTTTTTTGCTTCGCTTAACTTACGGGATATGGGAAGCTGAAATAAAACTTGTTAGCTACTGCACTCATGATATTAAAGATGATGAGAACTTGATGATGTTGATGAGCATGGAATCGGGGAGATCTAGGCAAGCTTGGTTCGTGGATGTTGCTGAATGAGATGGTGGTTTGCTTGTCGTAGATCTAAGGACCGGTTCATGCGAGCACATGCCAGGAAAACAGTGCCACCACAATGTCAAATATGGGTGCGGCTTAGCTGACTAATTAGGTGTGTTGCTAGCTTGTTATGGACCGTTGGATGGTGCGGGGAATGGGAGTCGAGAGGGACTGCCCTGGGAACTGCATGGCAGAAGAGGGGGGCCGTGGGTGGGAGAATAGAGATTTGAGCCTGCCGGTGAAACCTCAATGGGTCCGTATATCCTAGTAGCCCCTTTGTAAAGGCTATTTTGCGATCTCTTGGCCATACACCGACAATTGTGTACTGGTATAATGGAGGTTTTCTCTAGTCGCCGACGGGTGACGAAATCAAGAACTTGTGGGTAAAGTGGTGCCACCTCTGCAGAGTGAAACTATCATGATAGCCGTGCTTCCGGTTACAAGCACCCGGCCAACTTCCATGATTAGAGGCAAAACTTGGGATGTTTATTCGGGATGGTTTTGGTATGGTCATTAGGATTGGTTTTGGTACTGTTTTGAGTCATGAAAATGACTTTGGTTTCGATTCTATGAAAATGAGATGGTTATGAATATTTATGAGTACGAGATGAACTTGAGACATATTATTGGCTGGTTGAGGCTTGATAAATGTTGAATTATGATGAAGGAATGTTGATGAAATTACTTGGTTATGATGGGATTAAACTCACCTATAAATAGTTGCTGTTTTTACCATATTTGTGAAATAAAATTTGCTTGCTGCAATGAACCTTTTTATTCCCTACCTTGTTGTATGCTACATGTCATACTTTTCCCGCACTTGCTGAGTAAGACATGTACTCACCCCTGCATTCCCACATATACATCAGCTACAGGAGAAGAGTACTTCAAGGAACATGTGGAGTACTAGGCATGCGCACTACCGTCAACATGCTTGTGGAGTTGAAGTTGGAGCCTGTGTGATGAACATCTTGGGCACACATATGCATTCACTTGGTTCATTTTCGGGACCGGGTGTCATAAATTGGCATCAGAGCGACGTTGACCGTAGGATGCAAGTCTAGGTAGAATGGACACTCTAAAACACATAGGAACACCCCTCTAAACTGCTATTTTTGAAAATTGCTTGCTTCTGCACTTTACTTGTCAATTCAGCCACCGCAAAGTGCTATTTTCAGCCCCTCTTTTCTTCTTTTCTTGTGGGCAGCCACACTTTCTGTTTCCTTGCTTCATAGATTCTGATGTTTTGGAGTTATTTCCTTTTTCTATAAAAATTCTCATGTATTATTTATAGATGCCGGTCACTAGGAGCACAACACGCATGAGAACTCGTCCAGCACCCCTCAGGAGTGCACTTAACCCCATCGAGGTATCCAATGGACTGTATTGGGAGGAAGTGAAGATGGAACCTCATGAGAAAGATGAAGTCAGTAGCTCTATGTATGAGGAAGAAGATCCAAAAGAGGTGGAACCAATCGAAGATGGCATGAAAGACGATCCACAAGAAGAACAACATTGGTACGCGCCTCAGGAGGAATTTCATGCGGGTTTACACCCAGTGGAGCCTCATGAAGCCATGTCGGAAGGAGATGAATCTGAAGAGGAGCCACCCCCTGCTGAGGTCGAGAATGAAGGTGAAGAGCAGGCCATCCGTCCAGTTCAAGAATTCCTGTCCGACGGGATGGAGGGAGGACACATATCCAGGGAGCTTAGAGGGTTCCTTGATTGCTGCAGCTTATACCCGGAGTATCTCCTCAAGAAAGTCTATCGTCTCGGACATGAAGAGTGGAAGGCTGAAGTAACCATCCTATCCAACGGTAGGGTTGTCATCCGGCACTTCACACCCACATGGAGAGCTACAAGGGCAGAATCTATTGATGATGCTGCATGGGATGCACTCATCGGATTGTGATACGCCTTCCGTGAGCAGCTTGAGAACATTACCTTTGAGCTGCACCCGTATCGGAAGAGTGGTACAAGGGAGATCATTGGACCCCATGGAGGAGCTCTTTCCAACCCACAAGCTGCTGACAAGTCTCAGAGGTTGCTCGTGGAGTTAGGAAACTGCTATGCAAGCACACAAGACGAGATCCGTTACCTCCGCAAGAAGCTGTACTTGCTGGAAAAACAAGAGGAGACTCGTGCCAACACGGGAACAAATGGAGCACCAACGTCATCTACTCCTACATGTACTGCCGACTCACCATGGCGTGCGCCCATGTATGGACCACCCCCTTCACACGGCGAGAACAGCACCGGTTCTGACGATTAGGTTTCCCATTAAATAAAGTTGTAATAAAAACACTTAGATCGTGGAAGCTTGAATAAGAGTGGTGTGCTGAATTATGATTGCTTGTGTTTGTCTGCTTGGGTGTGAGTTGTGGGACGCTTCGGCGAATGTCCACATCCACACATAGTAGAGAGGTTTGAGATGCTTCGACACTTATTCACATCCTCATATAGGCTGAAATTAATAAAAGAAGCTGCTTAGTTCATACACCTTGATGCATCTAGTTGGGGGATCAATCTGAATTTCTATTTCCAACTCTACTCTCTCACAGATGGCGAGGGAAAATTCCAACCGCCAACAAAGGAACGCTCATGGTAACAACGAACCACATGAGGATGACAATGTGGAAGTTCCTGAAGAGACCAACCCCAGGGCTGATGCAAGCAACCCTGAACGGTTGATGGCTATGCAGAATCAGCTCATGCAAACTATGATACAAATGGGCCATCTGCAGGCCAACAACAACAACAACCCTAACCCCGTTCCTGCACCCCCACCGCCGCCATCGCCACCACCACCGGCTCACAATAGATTGGGAGAGTTCATGAGGACTAGGCCGCGTACTTTTGCACAAGCCAATGATCCTATGGAGGCTGATGATTGACTGAAGTATATGAAAAGAAGCTTGCTATTGTTGAGTGCAATGATCAGGAGAAAGTTCTTTTCGCATCACACAAGCTTATGGGAGCACCCGCTGATTGGTGGGACACTCTTTGCAATGCTCATGTCAATCAGGAGACAATCACTTGGGCTGAATTCAAGGAGAGTTTCCGCTCTCACTATGTCCCTGAAGGAGTCATGATGCTTAAAAGGAAGGAGTTTGAAGGTCTCCGGCAAGGGAGGAAGAGCGTGAATGAGTACCTCAACAAGTTCACGCAGCTGTCAAGGTATGCTCCAGAAGATGTCAACTCGGATCATAGAAAGCAGTACTTGTTCATGAGAGGATTAAACAATGAAATTCAAGTTCAGCTGCTCAACAATGATTATGCAAACTTTCAAAAGCTCGTTGAATAAGCTATAGTGGTGGATAGCAAGATCCGTGAGATTGAACAAGAGGGCAAGAGAAAGATGCCATATCAAGGACAGCCACAAGAAAGCAATTTACGTCCCCACTTCATGCCACCAGCTGCACCATACTATGGCTCGTCTGCTTCTACTTTTCGCCCTGGAAATTCACCTCGTTCTAATCAGCCACCGCAGCAACGCCCTGCTATGCAAGCACCTCATTTGCCTATTCCTCCTGCGCCCCATCCCAACATGGGCACCTATGCTCAAAACTAGCCTCGCCCCAACATTCCTGCTGTTATGGGAAACAAGGCATGTTTTTCATGCGGAGAGTCGGGACACTTTGCAAATCAGTGCCCCAAGAAAGGTCTTGGACAGCCAAGCAATGCACCTAAACAGAACCCACGGCCGAATGGAGGAGCAATGCAAGGTAACCGTGGACAGCAGAACTATGCTCATGGCAATGTGAATCACGTCTCCGCCGAGGAAGCACAACAAGCTGATGACGTCATGATTGGTATGTTTCTTGCCAACTCCAACCCAGCCACTGTTTCATTTGATTCCGGAGCATCACATTCATTCATCTCATCCAAGTATGTTGTCAAGTATAACCTGCCCATATCCCATATGAAACAAACTATGTTGGTTAATTCTGCCGGTGGAGAGATGAGAACTAATATAGTATGTCCGAAAGTAAGCCTTAAAATAAGGGGGTAGACTTTCTTGCCAACCTTATCGTCTTGGATTCCCAAGGGATTGACATAATACTTGGAATGGACTAGTTAAGAAAGTACAACAGAGTAACTCAATGCACTCAAAGGATTGTGCAGTTGACGAGTGAGCACGGTACTCGTATTGAGTTTGAGGCAGCCCAACCTGCAACCGAGAAGGTAGTGCTGAACCACGTCGAAGAAGCGACAATGGAAAGCATTCCGGTGGTTCGAGAATATTCAGATGTGTTCCTGGAAGAACTTCCAGGTATGCCACTTGACCGAGACATCGGATTTGCTATTGATTTAGTACCCAGAACAGCACCTATAGCTAAGAGGCCATATAGGATGCCTGCTAATGAACTAGTGCAGCTCAAGAAACAAATTTAGGAGCAGCTAGATAAGGGTTTTATACGCCCAAGCTCGTCACCATGGGGAGCCCCTGTGCTCTTCGTAGACAAGAAAGATGGAACCCAAAGGATGTGTGTGAACTATAGGTCTCTCAAGGAAGTGACGATCAAGAATAAGTACCCGCTGCCCTGCATAGAGGGCTTATTCGATCAAATGAAAGGCGCCCGGATTTTCTCTAAGATTGATCTTCGGTTGGGATATTTCTAGCTGAAGATTAAGCCCTCTGACATACCCAAGACTGCATTTTGAACACGGTATGGTTCGTATGAATATACCGTTATGTCATTTGGGTTGACGAATGCACCTGCATACTTTATGTACCTCATGAATAAGGTCTTCATGGAGTACTTGGACAAGTTCGTCGTGGTTTTCATCAACGAAATCATGGTGTATTCAAAAAGTGAGGAAGAACATGAGGAACACTTGAGATTGACATTGCATAAACTGCGAGAGCATCAATTGTACGCTAAGTTCAGCAAGTGTCAGTTTTGGCTAAAGAAGATATCGTTCTTAGGCTACATCATCTATGAAGGAGGAGTATCGGTTGATTCCGGGAAAGTGATGGATGTTTTGAAGTGGAATCAACTGCAGAATGTGAGGGATATTTGGAGTTTCCTTGGGATGGCTTGATGCTACCGCCAGTTCATCAAGGATTTCTCTAAAATAGCGAAGCCTATGACGGAATTGCTGATGAAGGGGAAAGCATTTCAGTGGACACAAGCGTGTCAAAACAGCTTTGAGGAGCTAAAGAAGAGATTAACCACAGCGCCGGTTTTGGTATTGCTGGACGTGAGAAGGAGTTTCGATATATATTGTGACGCATCAAGACAAGGGCTTGGATGTATGCTCATGCAAGGAGGCCAAGTGGTAGCCTATGCATCGAGGCAAGTAAAGAAACATGAGCTGAATTACCCCACACATGACCTGGAACTTGCAGCCGTGGTACATGCCTTGAAGATTTGGAGGCATTATATCCTTGGTCACCGATGTGAGATCTACACGGATCATAAGAGCCTCAAGTATATATTCACGCAAACGGATCTGAATTTGAGGCAACGTCGATGATTGGAACTCATCAAGGATTACGATGTTGGAATCAACTATCACCCCGGAAACGCCAATGTAGTAGCTGATGCGTTGAACCGAAAAGGAGCATGTCACCAACTCATGGTTTGGGAGCTGCCACCCGAGCTGCATAAGGAATTCGAACAATTACATCTCGGGTTCTTGAACAAGATGGAGGTGGTAGAACTGAACTCAACGCTGGAACAATAGATACGAGATGTCCAAGCAACGGATGAGGAAATAAAGGAAATCAAGGAAAGAATCCGACAAGGGATAGAGAAGGATTTCAAGGAAGACGAGAATGGCACGCTTTGGTTAGGGAAAAGGATTTGTGTGCCTAACGTGAAGCACATCCGTGACACGATACTAAAGGAGGCACATGGCTCGCCTTATTCCATACACCCCGGCTGTAAAAAAATGAACAAGGACCTGAAAACTTGCTATTGGTGGGATGGTATGAAAAGGGATATCGCTGAATATGTTCCCTTATGCACATGTGCCAACGGGTGAAGTCTGAATGTCAAAGCCCCGCTGGATTATTGCAGCCATTGAAAGTACCCGAGTGGAAGTGGGAAAACGTCAGTATGGATTTCATAGTCGGGTTGCCATGTACTCAGTTGGACGACGACTCTATTTGGGTTATCGTGAACCGATTGACGAAATCAGCCCACTTTATTCCTGTTAGGACTAAGTACATCGTAGCACAATTAGCCGAGCTGTATATGGAGAAAATCGTGTGTCATCATGGGGTTCCAAAGAGGATAGTTTCAGATCGAGGTTCTCAATTTACCTCTAGGTTCTGGAAGAAGCTGCATGAAGCCATGGGTACACGGTTGAATTTCAGCTCTGCTTATCACCCACAAACTGATGGGCAAACTGAGAGGACAAATCAGATTTTGGAAGACATGCTGAGAGCTTGCGCCTTGAAACATGGGCGTAGTTGGGACAGGAGCTTGCAGTATGCTGAATCCTCATACAACAATAGTTACCAAGCCAACTTGAAAATGTCACCTTTTGAGGCACTATACGGTAGACGGTGTAGAACACCGCTGTTCTAGAATGAGACCGGAGAAAGCCAAGTGTTTGGACCCGAAGTTCTGCAGCACGCCAAAAAGCAAGTCCAAATAGTAGGTGAAAACCTGAAGGCCGCCCAGTCACGACAAAAAGGCTATGCGGACAATATGCGAAGCAGTTTGACCTTAAAAGTTGGAGACTTTGTGTATCTCATGGTGTCGCCTATCTGAGACCAATGACGATTCAACGTCAAAGGCAAGTTAGCACCTCGCTACATCGGGCCATTCAAGATTTTGGGCAAGCGAGGAGAGGTAGCCTATCAAATAGAGCTGCCGACACACCTCTTCGATGTGCATGATGTATTTCATGTATCTCAGCTCAAGAAGTGCCTAAGAGTGCCAGAAGAAAAAGTACCAATGGATGATTTAGAACTTCAGAAGGATCTAACCTATGCGGAACACCCCAACAAAATCCTGGACATGAAGGAAAAATTAATGAGGAACAAGGTAACACGTTGGTGCAAAGTACAATGGAGCCATCACACGGAAGCCGAAGCTACATGGGAGCGTGAAGAAGACCGCAAGACGGAATTTCCACATCTTCTCTCCACTCTATCGAATCTCGAGGGCGAGATTCATGTTAAGGGGGGTAGGTTTGTAACACCCTCATTTCTATCATCATGCATTGCATCCATTCTCATGCATATATCACTTAAAAAGAGAAGAGAAATGGGATAAAACCCTGGCCGCACCTTAGAGATAACGCTTCTAGAAGAATTTTAGAGATAATTCTTCTAGAAGAATTTTAGAGATAAACCTTCTAGAATAATCTTGGAGATAAAGCTTCTAGAAGAATCTGGGAGATAAAGCTTCTAGAAGAATCTTGGAGATAAACCTTAGAGATAAGGCTTCTAGAAGAATCTTGGAGATAAACCTTAGAGATAAAGCTTCTAGATGAACCTTAGAGATAAAGCTTCTAGATAACCTTAGAGACAGACCTTAGAGATAAAGTTTTTGAGATAAAACGCCCTGCTGGACGCAGCTCTTAGTGATAGAGTCCTTCTCCTCCAAATTGAGTAGGAGATTGCATCTCTTGGAGATAGAGTCCTTCTCTTCCTCCAAACTTAGTAGGAGATCTTCCCCGTTATAAATACAGCCTTCCCTGGCCGCCAACCCTGCCAAAACAAGCCTGTCGCCCCCTTCTGCCAAGCCCTGGTTGCTACCCCTTTGCTGCTGCCTTGGTCACCATCGAAGCTCTGCCCTGCCTCGCCGTTGCTGGAGAAGAAGACCCCTGCTGCCAAGCCCTGGCCGCAGCCCTATTCTTCTCCAAAGTAAAACCCCAGCTGCTGCCATTGCAAGGGAAAAAGTCCATCAGAAAGGAGGAGAGGAGGAAGAAGAGAGGTATATCCCTGTTACCCCTCTTACCACGTCGCCGCTGTTTCTACGCACCCGTTTTCTTCAACCCTGCGAGCAGAAATTTCTGCGTGTGGACAGACCATGTTTTGTTCAATTTTTGACGGTGGAATTGATCTACAAATTGTGTCAAGATCATAACCACGTCCACACTTGACCTCAGCAGCCTTGCTCATCATAAAACCCCATGGAAGCCTACAAAAACTTGCGAGAACACATGCAAACTGATTTTTATAAACTGCACCATAGGAATTGCATTCATCCACCTCATTGCATCTTGAGTAAAGTTTGTGCATGATAGTTGATTGCTGTAAATTTTGTATGTGCGTGGTCGTGAGTAGAAGGACACGCTCAAGAGGCCGTCTACGAGAACTACAACATCAAGACTTCAAGACGCTTGAGCAACCCGAACCGTGGGAATAAGGCAAGTGCCCCTTGACCATATTGATCCCATGTTTTTGAAAATGTTTTGCTTGCGAAAACTTGTATGCTTGTGTCAACTTGATGGGACAATCTTGTATAGGAGTTTACTAGTTTTGTTAACCATCCTTGTCGCCGGGAAAGTTGATGAGTCGGGTATGGTCGTTTTTGATTTTTGCTTCGCTTAACTTACGGGATACGGGAAGCTGAAATAAAACTTGTTTAGCTACTGCACTCATGAGATTAAAGATGATGAGAACTTGATGATGTTAATGAGCATGGAATCGGGGAGATCTAGGGGAGCTTGGTTCGTGGATGTTGCTGAATGAGATGGTGGTTTTGTAGGATCGAAGAGCACGTGAAAAGCTACCAGAGGGGGGGTGAAAGGTAGATTTAAGCTTTTTAGCGGAAGCAACAAAAACCCCCTCGGCAGAAAATCGATCTGTTAAAGAAACAGTGTATGGTGATGGATCTAAACGTGTTCAACCGTGACAAAAGTGGTATATATTATATAGAATCAAGTCACGAATACACGACAACCAAAATCACGGAAATCCCGTCAAAAAACACTCAAGTTATTATCGAAAGATCAAACGAGGGTCAATCTGTTCTACTCGAGTAAAAACCAGATCTGCAACACTGCTAAGAAACTCGTGTAGATCAGAAATTACAAATCCAATGACCATTACACAGATTATAGACAATCAAGTTTTGAAGACAACCAAAAAAGAATCACGTCAATTGGATCTGTAAAACTCAAGTTATGATCAAAACATCGAAACACTGTCATGCTGTCCACAAACTCGACGAGAAAGACTTGACAAAAACAAGTCGGACGAACAAGGCACAAAAACTCCTCTAAATTACGAATTTTATTGATCAAAACATAATAGGAACAGCCCAAAGTCACGTTCACCATGATCCTTGGCCTCCCTTGCTTATATAACCAGCCCTAAGGCCAACCCAATTCGAACTAGGACACCTACTCCTACTTGGATTCAAACTCGAACTTTCCAAAACTGCTCAAAACTCTTCTATAGGCAGATAGAATCAATCTTAAGACATCCAAACACCTTAGGAACGTCACAAACATTCCTAAAACAACTCTACTTCGTGCCTAACACGAAATCCTATCATAACCAACTCAAATCTTTCCATATTTGAGCCATAACCGACTCAGCCGCAGCCTGAGTCCATAATCCAGTCGGTTGGACCTTTCCTACCAATTCTTTACGTCCACATCTCTTCATCACGCCTTGGAACCATGTTGCCACGTCCATGCACTCCTTGCACACGTGCAAACACCTTCTAACGACGTCCACGATACCTTCATATGCATTGTTCTTGATCCAAACATGCTGCGCGACCTCCCAATCAACTCAACCACAATTCCTCCCGAACTTGGTTGTTGAACCTCATCTTCTCCCTAAGACTAGTTCAATGCATCCCGTCACCAGCCATATCTTGAACTCAAGCAACACCTGCACATGAATAAACAACCAATACTTTCGAGCACAAGTCCGTGACTTGACTCACGTTAGTTCCGATAACCACAACACACCTCACATAAGCATGTTGCAAACCATAGCAAAATGTTAACCACCGTAAACAGCCATAACACTTCAAAAACTTAGTAAAAGAATACTAAGCAGACTTTCCATAGATGTAAAGCAAGTTTGAAACATCTGCATAGTAAAAACAAAACCATTGCGATTTAGCTCTGGACCTTGCCAAAGCTAACCGGACCTTGAGCCGGAGCTTACCAAAGCTAGCAGAACCTAGCATCGGAACATACCAAAGCTAGTCGGACCTACCGCCGGAGCTAACCAAACACATGTCGTACCTAGCCATAGCAAGTCGGACCTTACGTCGGATCTTGTCGGAGCTCGGACCTAGAGTCGGACCTTGACAAAAGAGTGTTTTGGCAGAATTCAAAACTTTTATCGTCATAGCCAATGTATTCAGCACACATAGGTCTCACAGGATTGCTTGGCATAGATCTAAGGAATGGTTCATCCGAGAACATGCCAGGAAAACAGTGCCACCACAAGGACAAATATGGGTGCGGCTTAGCTGACTAATCAGGTGTATTACTAGCTTGTTATGGACCACTGGATGGCGCGGGGAATGGGAGTTGAGAAGGACTTCCCTGGGAACTGCATGACACACGAGGGGGCCCATGGGTGGGAGAATTGAGATTTGAGCCTGCCAGCGAAACCTCAGTGGATCCGTACATCCTAGTAGACCCTCTGTAAAGAATATTTTATGATCTCTTGGCCATACACCTATGATTGTGTACTGGTGTAATGGAGGTTTTCTCGTCGCCAACGAGTGACGAAATCACGAACTTGTTGGAAAGTGGTGCCACCTCTGCAGAGTGTAAAACTATCATAATAGCCGTGCTTCCGGTTGCAAACACCTGGCCAACTTCTATGAATAGAGGCAAAACTTGGGATGGTTACTCAGGTATGGTCATTGGGATTTATTTTGGCACTATTTTGGGTCATGACAATGAGTTTGGTTTCGGTTCTATGAAAATGAGATGGTTATGAATCTTTGTGAGTATGAGACAAACTTGAGAAAGAGTATTGGCTGGTTGAGGCTTGATAAATGGTGAATTATGATAAAGGAATGTTGATGAAAACTTGGTTATTTTGGGATTTAACTCACCTAGAGGCAGTTGCTGTTTTTATCATGTTTGTGAAATAAAATTTGCTTGCTGCAATGAACCTCTTTATTCCCTACGTTGTTGTAAGCTACATTGTCACACCCGGTTTCTTTGAAGAACAACCGAGTGAATATCACATGTATGCCAGGATCATTTTCTCATACATGTGATGACAAATAGTGAAGCATCATTTATTACAAGCCAGGTGTCGAATATAAATAAGTCTTACATAGCATATGTCTAGATGGACGATAATAAGTTCATAACATGTAAATAAAATAGCAGCGGAAATATTATTCTTGTGGGCTCCGTCACAGGCGTTGCCCGGGGGACTCCATGAACCTAGAATCCTTCTTCGGGTCCGATGTCTTGATCATTAAACACCACATCATTTTCTTGACCTGAACAGCAATATAAACCACCAAATATGCAAGGTTGAGTACCGATGGTACTCAGCAAGTGTGGGAAAGTTATGTCATGCATGGCTAGAACAAGGAGAGGTCGAACTCATGGTTAAAGCACTACGCAATTAATACCTATCACCTTAGCTTATTAAGCACCTACATTACTACATAGATGAAATGGTCCCAAACTCCCAACCCATCATCATAATCAAATAACCATAACATCATTTCCAATGTTAAGCTCCCCGCTTAACATCCTCAACTTCCAAAGCCATCCATCCTCTAATCATGAATAAGTCCAAGCCACTCTTGACCGTGAGCACGACTGTCATGACAATTTTGACTCTGCAGAGTTTGCACCACTGTACCCACATGTAGTGATTTCATCCCCCGTTGCCGGGTGGACTAAAAGAACCTTCATTATGCCAGTGGCCACGAACCACATTCACACTTCCCAGGTGTGTAGCCAGGAGATCACTACGAAGCCTTTACAAAGTGATTCCCGACAAGCATGGGCCCACTCAGGTTTCACCCCTAAACGCATACAAGAGGCTCCAACCCCGCTGCAGTGGCCCCCTCTTGAGCCTTGCGGTTCATATGGTAGTCCAGCTGACACCTACTCCCCGCACCATCCAACACACCCATTCTACACCGGGGATACACCTAATTAATTGGCCAAGCTGCCCCATCTCAGCATGTGGTTGGCACGGTAAAGCCAGGTTACATGCTCCATGAACCGGTCCTTAGGATCCAGGTAAGTACTAAACACAAACCCGAGTCTCGTGCACCCAGCACCAACCAAATCATCCAACTTGCCTCGATCCCTACCTCTACATAACTCATAATGTCTCATTCAAGAGTAAGGTAAACAAGTTGATAATATCATATCCCACTTATCCCATTCTAAGCATGGCTAAGCATAAGTAATATAAATGAATGACATAATAAAGCAAATCCCAACCCAAGTTACAAGGAAAACAAGGTAATGCAATTCTAGGGAAACTTCCTAGCATGGGTTTCATATTTCAATTGACAAAATAATTCTATCTACACATCCTAGCATAGGATCAAAGTGGTCAAGGACACTTGCCTTCTTCCTGCTGCTCTGGGAATGGATAGTCCTGATCTTGGAAAGGAAGAACTTGCTCTGGAGCAGGTTCTACTCATACCATCACACATAGCAAAAGAAAACAACAATCCATAAGACATAGTTCACACTTTCACTTCATACAAACCACACATTCACATCTATGAAAGTCATTCACATTTCTATGTGTTGTGGTTACTCTATGTGTGTTGATTTTCGGCTTACATGCACTTTTAAACATGTTCACATGTTTTCTAACTTTTGTATTCAGATTTTTGTTTGCACACTATATATGAATTTCCAGTTTGAACAAATTCCTTATATTCAATTGATGCACATCTTAGCTACCAAGTATGCATGGAAGGTATTTCCTACTCCAAATGGGTTTTTAGATCTTCTACCAAATCCTAAACTGAAATCTTTGGATTTGGAGACTTCATTTATCATTTTCTAGTTATGCATACATATTTTCCTATATTTTAAGATTTATTTTCTATACCTAATTGTGAACTTTATTATGAAAATAGTAAGACACATCATCTAACAGAATAGGTTCTGATCTAAAATATTAAATAATATATTTTTGAACTTCTCCTCTGATGTGAACTAATTTACATTTATTTTACCAAATTTTCAGAATTATTTTCTAACCTAAAAATGTGTCCTTATAACTAATAAATGTGAATAATCAATTAGACAGATTCATTTCAGCTTAAAATCTATGTTTAACTCACTCCAAAGTTTTCCAAGTGCTATGAGAGTTTAAATTTGAGTTTACAATGTGTTTGTCCCATCTTTTAAATTTTAAATACTAATCACATATTCAAATTCCTAAATTTAATATCATATAGGGTTAAAAAGGTAAACTCACCCCACTACAGGGTCTATTATATTATTTCATAAATTTCTAGGGGTCTAACTACACATAACAGAGGGGTTTTCCTAATTCTTATTAAGTCCAGGGACTAAAACTGATTTTTAATTGAATCTACATGAATTTCTGAAGTTCCAGGGGCTAGATCTGAAGTTTCTGGGGCTAGCTCGTATTTTCCGAGATCCCTAGGGGGTAGCGCGTAAGAATCCCGACCTTTATAACGCGGGGCTGACGTGGACCGTCCGATTTAAAACAGACGGCTGAGATTATAACGTCGAACCGGTACGCGGGGATTTAAATTCTACCGTGCAATTTAAAATAGACGGCGCACAAGCGGCCACGTCGCTCTGATCGAGCGCGGGCGGCGCTGCCCGGCGGCGGGAGGCGGTGATCTCGCCGGAAAACTTCGGATCTTCGTCAATTCTTAATAAAACTGGAATTTCATGGCATAGATCAGTAGAGGGGAGGTCGGGGATCTCACCTCGGGGGTTTTCTTGAGCTCGGAGGTCCTGGAAGGCGGTCGGCGACGAGGTCCGAGCTGGAACAGCGGCGAGGCTCGTTGGAGCTGTGTCTAGGGCGAAATCTACCGAGTTTTCTTCTCCTGCGTGATTCCCCGGAGGCGGTGGATCAAGATCAGCGCGTTAGATCAGAAATCCCGAGCGAAGATCGAGTGAAATTGGCCGGAGAAACTCGGGTTTCTCACCGGAAGGAAAATCGTCTGATCGTGGGTGCAAATCGGGACGATGCCGGGGTTTATATAGCTGGGGGAGGGCGGCGGGTTTGTTTAGATCGAGTTTGAGTCTTCTGGGACCGAGAGTCGGGCTGAGGGACGCGTAAATCCGGGTCAGTTACGATCGTGCGCGCGCGGAAGAGTCCGGGGTCGGCGCGAGCGGAAGGTCAGGGATGACAGGCGGGCCCCGCATGTCAGTGAGAGGGAAGCGGGCGCGCGGCTGCGGGCTGGCGTGGGGGGGGGGGTGAGGTGGGCCGGCTGGTGGGTTTCGGCCCACTGGCCGGGGAGGTTTGTTTTTTTCTTTTTCTTTTTCTTTTCTGTTTTGAGTTTAATTTGAATTCCAATTTGAATTTGAATTTCTGCACCACATGCAATACGTCCAAAAATTTTTAAATTCTCCTCTTAACAGGTTTTGGGGTGTTACAGCTCTACCCCCCTTAAAAGAAATCTCGTCCTCGAGATTGGTGGTTCTAAGAAAACAATTCTGGAAACTGTGCCTTAAGCTCGTCTTCTCACTCACATGTGGCTTCCTCTTTCGAGTGATGCTTCCACTACACTTTGCACATCCGGATTCTTTTATTTCTTGTGAGGCGTTCCATTGTCTCCAAAATCTTGGATGGTTGCTCGGCATAAGACAGATCCTCAGCTACGTCAACCTCATTCATGGGTAACATCTCTTTAGGTGTTCTCAGACATTTCTTGAGCTGTGACACATGGAATATGTCATGCACATCCGATAGGCGAGCCGGTAATTCTAGTTGATACGCCACTTCGCCTTTCCTCTCCAGAACTTGAAAGGGTCCGATGTATCGAGGTGATAACTTCCCTTTCACCTTGAACCGACGAAGTCCTCGGATAGGGGACACCTTGAGATAGACATAGCCCCCCACGTTGAAAACGAGCTCTCTTTTTCGTACATCGGCATAGCTCTTTTGTCGTGTCTGTGCTATCCTCAAGTTGTTGCGAATTTCCCTCACTTTCGCCTCAGCTTCTTGTAGTACTTCGGGTCCAAACACTTTGCTTTCCCCCGTTTGGTTCCAAAATAGTGGAGTTCTACACTTCCTCCCGTACAAAGCTTCAAACGGTGACATCTTCATACTAGCATGATAGCTGTTGTTATAGGAGAACTCTGCATATGGTAAGTTCTTATCCCAACTCCGATTGTTTTTGAGTGCACACGCTCTCAGCATATCCTCAAGGATCTGATTGGTTCTTTCCGTCTGCCCGTCAGTTTGGGGATGATAGGCAGAGCTAAAATTCAGATGGGTTCCCATGATTTCATGCAACTTCTGCCAGAACCTTGAGGTGAACTGTGTCCCTCGATCCGACACTATCTTCTTGGGCACTCCATGGTAACACACGATCCTTGACAATACAACTCCGCCAATTTGGATCCGCTGTAGCTTTCTTTCACGGGGATGAAATGAGCTACCATGGTTAGCCTGTCGATGATGACCCATATCGAATCATATCCTGATTGGGTCCTAGGCAATCCCACTATGAAATCCATACCGATTCCTTCCCATTTCCATTCAGGCACTTTGAGTGGTTGCAATAATCCCGCGGGTCGTTGATGTTCCGCTTTCACCAACTGACATGTGTCACATAGGGCAACATGTTCCGCGACATCTCGCTTCATGCCATACCACCAATACCTGCTCTTGAGGTCCTGGTACATCTTCGTACTCCCAGGATGAATGGAATAGTCAGAATCGTGAGCCTCCTTCAAAATCAATTCACAGATCTCCTTTATTTCAGGCACACAGATTCTTTTCCCGTGCCACACCGTACCTTGTTCATCCTCTCTAAAACCAGGGGCTTTATTTTCCTTGATGAGTTGTCGGATTTCTTGTATCTTCTCGTCATTCTTTTGACCATCGCGTATGTCTTGCTCTAGTGTGGAGTCCACTTCCATGGCGATGGCTTCACCACTATTCACCAGGCATAGATTTAGTCTTATAACATCGTCCTTCATTTCTGCAGGCATGTCCTTCAAGCTCAACCTATTGACCTGCACTTTCCGGCTTAAAGCATCCGCCACGACATTCGCTTTCCCAGGATGATAGTTGATTCCCACATCAAAGTCGTTAATTAGCTCTAACCATCTCCTTTGTCTGAGGTTGAGATCTGGCTGTATGAAAATGTATTTTAAACTCTTATGATCCGTATATATTTCTGTCCTCTTCCCCATCAAGTAGTGCCGCCAAATTTTCAACGCGTGTACCACTGTGGCTAGTTCTAGGTCATGTGTAGGATAGTTCTTTTCGTGTTTTCAGAGCTGCCGGGACGCATAAGCCACGACATGCCCTTCTTGCATGAGAACACATCCCAACCCGTTTCTAGAGGCATCGCAGTACACCGAAAAGTTCTTCTGCATATCTGGCATAACTAGCACTGGGGCTGTTGTCAATCTTTTCTTTAGCTCCTGAAAACTCGTCTCGCACTGCGGCGTCCATGTGAATGTGATTCCCTTCTCCAACAATTTGGTGAGGGGTCTCGAGATCTTGGAGAATCCCTCAATAAACCGTCGGTAGTATCCAGCCAATCCCAAGAAGCTTCGAACGTCCCCGACATTCTCAGGGGTCTTCCACTGCTGTATATCCTCGATCTTGGCGGGATCTACGGAGACTCCTCCCTCCGAGATTATATGTCCTAAGAAGGGAACTCTCTTCAGCCAAAACTCACACTTGCTCAACTTGGCATATAGTTGGTGTTCTCTCAGCTTCTGCAACACCAACCTTAGATGTTTCTCATGTTCCTCTTCATCTTTGGAGAAGACGAGAATGTCATCTATGAAAACCACCACAAATTTGTCCAGATATTCCATGAATACCTTGTTCATGAGATACATGAAGTATGCCGGGGCATTAGTTAGCCCGAAAGGCATGACATTGTATTCATACAGTCCATACCGAGATACGAAAGTTGTCTTTGGAATATCGGTTTGCCTTATCTTAAGTTGGTGGTATCCCGACCTGAGATCAATTTTCGAGAACACACAAGCTCCCCTCAACTGATCAAACAAGTCTTCAATGCGGGGTAATGGGTACTTGTTCTTGATGGTTACTTCATTCAAGGCACGGTAGTCTACGCATAACCTTTGGGTTCCGTCCTTCTTCGGCACAAATATCACTGGAGCTCCCCATGGTGAGGAACTAGGACGAATATACCCCTTCTCCGTTAATTCTCTTAAATGATCCTTGAGTTCTCCCAGCTGCTTGGAGTCCATCCGATAAGGTCTCTTGTATATCGGAGCTGTTCCAGGCACTAGCTCAATCGTGAATTCCACTTCACGATCGGGAGGCATATCTGGCAACTCCTCCGGAAAAACGTCGGGGTATTCCCTGATAATCCTGATCTCCTCCACTTTCACCTCAACTTGATTTAATTTAATGTCCCTCCTAGGCTCTTGTATTGTTATGAACTTTACTCTTGTGCCACTAGGGTGAGTTAGTTCCACCGTTCTGGTCGAACAATGGATGATTCCCTTATGTTTGGTCAACCAATCCATACCCAAAATAATATCTATCCCTTGTGAATCTATCACTATGAGGTTAGCAGTAAATACTACCCCATTAATGTCTAGGTTCACCTTGGGACACACTTATCTTGTCCTTATTTCTCCACCTGGAGAGTTTACTGCTAGCACATGGTTCATTTGTGTTGTTGCTAGGTCATGCTTCTTAACAAACCCTTGGGAAATGAACGAGTGGGTAGCACCAGAATCAAACAGCAGGGTTGCAATGTGTAAATTGGCAGGAAACTTACCAACTACCATGTCGGGTTGCCTCTTGCGCTTCTTCCATGGTCAGGTGGTTCACCCGTCCTCGCATCACATTCTGCTGTTGCGGCTGCACGGGCTTCTTCTTTGGGCACTTATGGGTGTAGTGCCCCACTTCACCACAGTTAAAGCATGGCACCCCAACCTTAGGTGCCTGGCCTTTGTTGTCTTGGGGTTGATTTGGGGGTCCTTGTACTGCTGGTCGGGGTTGGTATGTGGGTCGAGGCTGCTGTACAAACTGACGTTGTGGTGGTGCTGGTGCTGCCGGAGGCCTGAAGTTCGGGTTGTACCCTCTCGGTGCTGAGTAGGGTACCGCAGCACGGCTCGTCTGCCCTGCGGTTTGCTGCATCAGACGTGGGCGTGTGTTGCTACCCGAGGCTTGGTGTGACCACCCGGCCTTCCTCTTGTTTTCATTTTCCAAGGCCTTCAGCTTCCTTTATACAACAAATGCTCTGTCCACCATCTTTTGAAAGCTTTCATACTCGTTGGAGGACATTGCACACTGCATTTCTGCGGTAAGTCCTTCCCCGAAACAATCCTGTTTCTGCTCATCAGTCTCTATGTCCCGTGGGGCATAACGGGAAAGTTGAGTGAATTTAGTGAGGTATTCCCTCACGGTCATGTTTCCTTGCTGCAATCCCAAGAACTCCTTCCTCTTGTTTTCGAGTTCACACCTGGGTATGTAATGGTTGCGGAAGCTACGCTTGAACTCTTCCCAAGTGATATTCTCAGGGTCATGATGGGCGGCCACGTAAGCGGTCCACCAATCAGCAGCAGGTCCATGCAATTGGTGAGAGGCAAACAGCACCCTCTCATACCCTTGGCATTGTATAATCCTCATCTTGCTCTCAATGGTCTTTAGCCAATCATCTGCCTCCAGGGGTTCAGCAGCACTTGCAAACATTGGAGGTTGAGTTCCTAGAAACTCACTCAACCTTGGTTGGCGTGGTGCAACTTGTGGAGGTGGAGCTTGGTGCAAGTTGGCCACCACTTGAGTCAGGTTTTGGATGAGCTGATTTTGATTCTCAAGCATTTGGTGGATGGGATCAACTCCTTCACGGCGACCACCCCTGTCCTGGCCTCCAGAAAGATGAGGGTTGCCTGCCTCATAGTTGTTGTTGGCAGGGTTGGCAGCACGGCCCTTTCCTCTTCCGGCCATCTATCATGATTACCCAGATGTTAATTTAAAGCATTACGTATTAACTCACCAGTTTTTTCTTGTTTAAACTTTAAGATTTTGAGAACTTATTTCATTTATATTTTCTGAAGATTTCATGTCTTATGTGAACATAAATGCACTCTTAATTCATATGGGTTCACCCACCAAAGCAAAACAACCTGAAGACGAGGTTGTGGACAAACGCCCATGGCTTCCACAGCTCACGTCACACACCAAGCATTAACACACCATTAACTAAGGTAACGACTCGACTACTCGACATCCTGCTAAACTAATGGAAGGACTCTACACTACTCGTATCACTGAGCTGGCTCCTCGGGATCTTCCTCATTATTGCGGCTGCCTTCTGACTCCGCTTTGGATGGGGAGGCTGCTGGTGGAGAAGTGCGACGACGCCTGATCGCCCAGCGATCTGGGGAGTCAGGAGTCCATGTGTCATTTACGGTGACACACAGTTCATTCCCATCTCCTCTTTCTCTCGCCCTCAAGCAGGCTCGATGCAACGCCTCGGTTTCCTTCAGGGTGTCACGAACATCCTGAAGCTCCTGCTGACACTCCTGCAATCGAGTGCTGAGCATAGCAGCATCCTCCAAGCACAAGTCCATGTGCTCATGGGAAATCCTTTGCTGCACTGGCGGGTACTTGTACTCCGTGGTACCACTCTCGCGCTGGAGGACATACATGTACTCAGTCCTGTCCAGGTGAGGTACGTCAATCCTCCCACTGCCAATCCGTAGGAGAGGTACGTCACCAGACGGCTCTCCTCTCTCAGGGCAAGGGCAACTACGGGAACTCTCCCTCCGGTGGACTTGCGGGCGGTGCGGATTATGCGAACCATCTAGAACATAAAGCATTTAAAATTAAGTTAGATAAGATTTTAAACAAAAATCCTATTTTGAATAAAAGATGGGGTAAGATGAACAAAGTGACCCATTAAATAACACTTTTCAACCCACACCTTGTAAAATAGTTTTTAAGAAAATAGGGTCCTTAAATACGTCCATTTCTAACTAGGTCCACGTTCCTACGGGCAACCTTGGCTCTGATACCACTTCTGTCACACCCGGTTTCTCCGAAGAACAACCAAGTGAACATCACATGTATGCCAGGATTATTTTCTCATACATGTGATGACAAATAGTGAAGCATCATTTATTACAAGCCAGGTGTCGAATATAAATAAGTCTTACATAGCATATGTCTCGATGGACGATAATAAGTTCATAACATGTAAATAAAATAGCAGCGGAAATATTATTCTTGTGGGCTCCGTCACAGGCGTTGCCCGGGGGACTCCATGAACCTAGAATCCTTCTTCGGGTCCGAAGTCTTGATCATTAAACACCACATCATTTTCTTGACCTGAACAACAATATAAACCAACAAATATGCAAGGTTGAGTACCGATGGTACTCAGCAAGTGTGGGAAAGTTATGTCATGCATGGCTAGAACAAGGAGAGGTCAAACTCATGGTTAAAGCACTACGCAATTAATACCTATCACCTTAGCTTATTAAGCACCTACATTACTACATAGATGAAATGGTCCCAAACTCCCAACTCATCATCATAATCAAATAACCATAACATCATTTCCAATGTTAAGCTCCCCGCTTAACATCCTCAACTTCCAAAGCCATCGATCCTCTAATCATGAATAAGTCCAAGCCGCTCTTGACCGTGAGCACGACTGTCATGACAGTTTTGACTCTGCAGAGTTTGCACCACTGTACCCACATGTAGTGATTTCACCCCCCGTTACCGGGTGGACTAAAAGAACCTCCATTGTGCCAGTGGCCACGAACCACATTCACACTTCCCAGGTGTGTAGCCAGGAGATCACTACGAAGCCTTTACTAAGGGATTCCCGACGAGCGTGGGCCCACTGAGGTTTCACCCCTAACAGCATACAAGAGGCTCCAACCCCGCTGCAGTGGCCCCCTCTTGAGCCTTGCGGTTCATATGGTAGTCCAGCTGACACCTACTCCCCGCACCATCCAACACACCCATTCTACGCCGGGGATACACCTAATTAATTGGCCAAGCTGCCCCATCTCAGCATGTGGTTGGCACGGTAAAGCCAGGTTACATGCTCCATGAACCGGTCCTTAGGATCCAGGCAAGTACTAAACACAAATCCGAGTCTCGTGCACCCAGCACCAACCAAATCATCCAACTTGCCTCGATCCCTACCTCTACATAACTCATAATGTCTCATTCAAGAGTAAGGTAAACAAGTTGATAATATCATATCCCACTTATCCCATTCTAAGCATGGCTAAGCATAAGTAATATAAATGAATGACATAATAAAGCAAATCCCAACCCAAGTTACAAGGAAAACAAGGTAATGCAATTCTAGGGAAACTTCCTAGCATGGGTTTCATATTTCAATTGACAATGCAAATAATTCTATCTACACATCCTAGCATAGGATCAAAGTGGTCAAGGACACTTGCCTTCTTCCTGCTGCTCTGGGAATGGATAGTCCTGATCTTGGAAAGGAAGAACTTGCTCTAGAGCAGGTTCTACTCATACCATCACACATAGCAAAAGAAAACAACAATCCATAAGACATAGTTCACACTTTCACTTCATACAAACCACACATTCACATCTATGAAAGTCATTCACATTTCTATGTGTTGTGGTTACTCTATGTGTGTTGATTTTTGGCTTACATGCACTTTTAAACATGTTCACATGTTTTCTAACTTTTGTATTCAGATTTTTGTTTGCACACTATATATGAATTTCCAGTTTGAACAAATTCCTTATATTCAATTGATGCACATCTTAGCTACCAAGTATGCATGGAAGGTATTTTCCTACTCCAAATGGGTTTTCAGATCTTCTACAAAATCCTAAACTGAAATCTTTGGATTTGGAGACTTCATTTATCATTTTCTAGTTATGCATACCTATTTTCCTATATTTTAAGATTTATTTTCTATACCTAATTGTGAACTTTATTATGAAAATAGTAAGACACATCATCTAAACAGAATAGGTTCTGATCTAAAATATTAAATAATATATTTTTGAACTTCTCATCTGATGTGAACTAATTTACATTTATTTTACCAATTTTTCAGAATTATTTTTCTAACCTAAAAATGTGTCCTTATAACTAATAAATGTGAATAGTCAATTAGACAGATTCATTTCAGCTTAAAATCTATGTTTAACTCACTCCAAAGTTTTCCAAGTGCTATGAGAGTTTAAATTTGAGTTTACAATGTGTTTGTCCCATCTTTTAAATTTTAAATACTAATCACATATTCAAATTCCTAAATTTAATATCATATAGGGTTAAAAAGGTAAACTCACCCCACTACAGGGTCTATTATATTATTTCATAAATTTCCAGGGGTCTTACTACACATAACAGAGGGGTTTTCCTAATTCTTATTAAGTCCAGGGACTAAAACTGATTTTTAATTGAACCTACATGAATTTCTGAAGTTCCAGGGGCTAGATCTGAAGTTTCCGGGGCTAGCTCGTATTTTCTGAGATCCCCAGGGGGTAGCGCGTAAGAATCCCGGCCTTTATAACGCGTGGCTGACGTGGACCGCCCGATTTAAAACAGACGGCTGAGATTATAACGTCGAACCGGTACGCGGGGATTTAAATTCTACCGTGCGATTTAAAATAGACGGCGCACAAGCGGCCACGTCGCTCTGATCGAGCACGGGCGGCGCTGCCCGGCGGCGTGCGGCAGCGGGAGGCGGCGATCTCGCCGGAAAACTTCGGATCTTCGTCAATTCTTCCTAAAACTGGAATTTCATGGCATAGATCGGTAGAGGGGAGGTCGGGGATCTCACCTCGGGGGTTTTCTTGAGCTCGGAGGTCCTGGAAGGCGGTCGGCGACGAGGTCCGAGCTGGAACAGCGGCGAGGCTCGTCGGATCTGTGTCTAGGGCGAAATTTACCGAGTTTTCTGCTCCTGCGTGATTCCCCGGAGGCGGTGGATCAAGATCAGCGCGTTAGATCAGAAATCCCGAGCGAAGATCGAGCAAAATTGGCCGGAGAAACTCGGGTTCTCACCGGAAGGACAATCGGCTGATCGTGGGTGCAAATCGGAACGATGCCGGGGTTTATATAGCCGGGGGAGGGCGGCGGGTTTGTTTAGATCGAGTTTGAGTCTTCTGGGACCGAGAGTCGGGCTGAGGGACACGGAAATCCGGGTCGGTTACGATCGCGCGCGCGCGGAAGAGTCCGGGGTCGGCGCGAGCGGGAGGTCGGGGATGACAGGCGGGCCCCGCATGTCCGTGAGAGGGAAGCGGGCGCGCGGCTGCGGGCTAGCGCGGGGGGGGGGGGGGGGGTGAGATGGGCCGGCTGGTGGGTTTCGGCCCACTGGCCGGGGAGGTTTGTTTTTTCTTTTTCTTTTCTTTTTCTTTTCCGTTTTGAGTTTAATTTGAATTCCAATTTGAATTTGAATTTCTGCACCACATGCAATACGTCCAAAAAATTTTAAATTCTCCTCTTAACAGGTTTTGGGGTGTTACATACATGTCATACTTTTCCCACACTTGCTGAGTACAACATGTACTCACCCTTGCATTCCCACATATACATCAGCTACAGGAGAAGAATACATCGAGGAACAGGTGGAGTACTAGGCGTGCGCACTACCATCAACATGCCTGTGGAGTTGAAGTTGGAGCCTGCTGTCTTAGCCATTTTCCGCTGTCGTTTAGAGTCTTCCGCTGCAATAATAAGTTAGATATTCATGAGTGAGACAATGAGTCAATGTGATAAAGTATGTAAACATTATTTGTACGTTGTTATATTCTGAGTTCTGTTTGTGATAAAGCTGTGTATGTGTGATGAATATCCTTGGCACGCATATGCATTCACTTGGTTCATTTTCAGGGCCGGGTGTCACACTGTGCTTCAGAAACCGAAGCAGTGGCGAGATTTTTGCGTAGTGGACAAGTGGTTGTACCTGGGAGACGAAAAGACTACACTACCTTGGCATAGTGGGCGCATTCAGTCAAAGCAGCAGCTCGTATTCGTGTCTACTCCTTATTTGACAGGTCATGACGATGCACTTGAGGGGTTGCCTCAGGGTAATTACTGTGACAACCCATGGGCCGCAGGAATACCGTGCTGCTTCCCTTGTGAACCGTCGGACATTCCCGAGTTTTTACTTGCCTGTCCCGCTAGTGTCTGACCGGTGGACCTGGGTCCTACCTGTAATTGGTGGGGGCGAGTGCTAAGGCGACGTGCTCGAGGGGTTGCCTCGGGGCACTTACTGCAGCAACCAACGGGTTGGTTGCTGCAGCTCCACCGCGCCTCTTTTCTCGGGGACCACCGGACGTCCCCAAGATGCTACTCACCTGGCCCCCGGTGTGTGGCGGGTGGACCTGGGTCCTACCCATCAACGGGGGAGGTGAGTGTCGAGGCATCGTGCCGAAGGGGTTGCCTTGGGTCATATACTGCGGCAACCGATGAGTTGGTCGCACCGCTCTCTTCGGGAACCGCTGGACGTTCCCGAGAGGTCATCCTCCCAGCTTCCAGTGTCTGACGGGTGGACCTGGATCCTACCCATCGTTGGGGGAGGCGAATAACCCGCGATGTGCAAAGGTGGAAACCCAATTGCCGCCCCTGTTGCTCTGCTAGAGGTCGTGGTTGAGTATAAAAAGAGGCCTTCCGATGTTGGATGACCCCCTCCCTCACCATGTGGCCTTTGTTCTCCTCTTGCACGCTGGAAGTCTCTGCTTCCCGACACTCTCACCCACCAGATGCTTTCACATTGGTAGCCGTCTTCGTCTACTTTTACGAGATGTTCATGTGTGTGCGGCCTCCGATAAGGCTCTCTAGGGCATCCCTCTCCTTGACGGCCTCAGATAGAAGCACATGCCATCTTGATGGTGTGCCGATGGTAGGGGAGGCCGTCTGGGACAGGGTCCTCAACTCGTAGTGGGTCCCTATGCCAGTGTCGAGTGGGGCATGTCTTCTAGGTGCCTTGCCGTAGGAGGGCTACCTACCGGTACCGTAGGAAGGTTAAGTCCAGAGTGATCAAGCCTTCCTCCATGTACTGTTGTGGACAACAAAATCTGCCATAGATGGCCTTTGGCCCACATGACACTGGATGTCACTGTTGCCTCGGTCCAGCATGAGTTGCTGCCGTCCTCGGTCTTATAGCAGGTGACCGTCTCATTGCGCAGAGATCAGCTCGGGGGACAACCAAGCAGGCCACGGAGCAGGAGATTGCTCGCCTTGTAGCCGCTGAGTTTCTTAGTTGTCTTGTATTCCCTTTTGTACGCTAGAACTCTATTTTTAATGAAATCTACTTTGTTTCAAGTCTTTCATTGTCCTATGTTGTCGATGTAGACTTCGGACCCTTAGCAGTGCAAGGGTCCGGGATGAATTAGCCGACGTCGGTAGCTCTTCGCGATGTCTCGAGCTTGTTCCTCTGGGTCCTTAGCGGCGTAAGGACCCAGGGCACTCTAGTGGTGTGGCTACCACTCCTTCCGGATCCTCGGCAGTGCAAGGATTTGAAGGAAGTTCAGCCCTTGTCTTTAGCTCTTTCCAGGGAGACACATGGAAGATCCAGACTTTTCCTCAGAGGGGAGACTCTGCCTGGAGCCCGGGGAACGTGTTAGCACCGGAGCTGTCCTCAGCGCGGAGGCGGCTCGGAGCGTAGGGACACGTGGTAGCTCCGGACTTCACCCATGTGACGCCCTCAATTCTGTGGAAAACCACGGAACCGAGAACTAATGCATATGTGTGCCCAGGATGTTCATCACACATACACATATGTTCCACAAACTGAATTCAGATTATATATTACCACGAATAACAGAGTTTATTACAATATCTCATGAGTCTTGGACTCATGCTCACAGCGGAAGTCTTTATTTTTATGCAGCGGAAGTCTTTATTCTAATGCGGAAGCAATTTAACTAATGCGGAAGCAAATCTAAGCAGAAGTGGCTCCATCTCTACTCCCTCCACAGGCAAGGTTGAGAACAGATCACACGCCTTAATGCTCCACTTGGTCTTCATAGTAGTCTTCTCCTGCTGCTGATGATGAAACAATAATGCAAGTTTGAGTACAATGATGTACTCAGCAAGTGCGGAGAAAAAACATGATATGTAGCTCATAACAAGGTAGGTATAAAAAGGCTCATTTGCAGAAAAGCAGATTTATAAAACCATGATAAAACAGCAACTTAACTTTAGATGAATGTAATCCCAGCATGTATTAAATTACCAACATACCTCCATCACTTTCCATGTTCCACCCGAACATTAACCAACTTCATTCTAGCTCACGAATACCTCCTCGTATTCGCTACCATCTCACGAATACCTTCTCGTATTCGCTACCATCGCATCTCATAAACAACTTTGCCTCACACTGAGACCAGTCTGGTTGTCATGACTCAACAGTCATGCAACCATATTATCACCCGGACTCAACAGTCCCAAAACCAAACCATAAACATAATCAATAACCATAACCAAGAACCATCCCAACTAATCATGGTAGTTGGCCAGGCGCTTGTGACCGTAAGCTCGGCTATCATGATAGTTTTAAGAACCCTGCCGAGTTTGCACCTCTTTACCCACAAGTTTCTGATTTCGTCACCCGTCGGCGACTGCAGAACCTCCATTATACCAGTACACAACCGTTGGTGTATGGCCAAGAGATCACAAAATAGCCTTTACAAAGGGGTTACTAGATGTATGGACTCACTAAGGTTTCACCGGCAGGCTAGAATCTCTAATTCTCCCACCTACGGGCCCCCTCTTGTGCCATGCAGTTCCCAGGGCAGTCCTCACTCAACCCCCATTCCCCGCGCCTTCCACAGTCCATAACACTCTAGCAACTTACCTAATTACTCAGCTAAGCCGCACCCATACTTGGCCTTGTGGTGGCACTGTTATCCTGGCATGTGCATGCATGAACCAGTCTTTAGATCTACGGCAAGTAAACTACCATCTCATGCTACCTCATTCACAAACCCAGTCTTGCCTAGATCTCCTTCCGATCCATGTTCATTAACATCATTAGTTTCTCATATCATTACGAGTGCAGTTAGCTAGACACATCTATCTCGCTTCCCAATCCCATGGACTCAGCGAAGCATAAAGCAAAAATCATACCCGACTCATAAACTTCCCTGGCGACAAGGGTGGTTTAACCAAAACTAGTCAACTCCTATAAAAAGGGTTTCCCATCATGTTTGACTCAGCACACACACCTTTTCGCAAAATAAAAGTTTTACCCAAAACATAGGATCAATATGGTCAAGGAGCACTTGCCTTGTTCTTGTGGTTCTGGTTGTTCTTGGATCTCAAAACCTTGTTGCTGCAGCTCGTCGTAGACATCTCCCTGAGCTTGTCCTGCTAGGTAGGATCACGTGCATACAAGATTCACATCAATCAATATCATGCACAAACCTTAAACTAGATGCGATGATGCACATGCATGCTATCCTATGATTAGTTTTATTAGATTGGTTTGTACGTGTTCTTGCATGGCTTGCATGGACAGAGGTGTTCGGATCAAAGGTGGACGTGGCAATGATCTTGTCTTTAGATCAACCTGATCATCAAGTGATCTGTCCACGAGAAGGCTTCTGTTCGAAGGAACCAAAGAACAGATGCAAAGAAAACACAACGATGCCGTAAGGTGGTATTGGAGACCTACCTTACGTTCTTCTCGGTCTCGAGGTCCTCCTCAGATCGTTGGGCTTTCCTCCGGCGATCTTCCCTGCTGTACTCCGGCGATGGTTTACTCCGCGGGTTGGGACTAGGGCTCTAAGTCGTTGGCTCAGGAGTTGGAAAATAAGTTTGTGGTTTCGCCCAGAGGTTCTGGGTTCCATTTATAATCGGGAAGAGAAGAGTCCTAATCTGATTGTATCCCGAATAAGAGTCCTGTTCAAATTTGTCGTTGAATCTTACAACTTATCTTTAGTTGATTTGGTGCGGTATCATTGTGGAATTTAGGTCGGTTTCTGTTCCGGTATTTCTACGCGTACAAAATCCAAAAACCGTTCCTAGAACTCGTTACCTCCTCGGTGATGAGCTCCGGAGGCTCCACGTGTCCACCTATTTCTGGTCTCTTCTTCTCTGTAGGGACGAGCTCCGGTTGTGCCGCGTGTCAAGTGAGAAAGACTTCCCTCAGCTCTGTGTGCGCCACGTATCCTGGCGGTCGGGACCTCCTCTCTTACTCGGAGGTGGCTCCGCGCATGCCACGTGTTAGTGCTGGTCTTTCCTTCTTTCCTCAGAGACGTGCTCCAAGGTTGACACGTGTCCAACAGTGACGGATTTCCCGAAGATAAGCTCCGGTAGCGCCATGTGTTCAATAGAACCAGACCTCTCGGAGGTGAGCTCTGAGATCGACATGTATCCCGTGCGACTGGTCCTCTGATTTCCGTGGTGACTAGCTCCGAAGGTGACATGTGTCCTGCAGAAAATGCCTTTGCTTCTCCCACAGAGGCTAGCTCAGGGCAACACGTGTACCACAGGGTCGGACCTCTCCCCTTTTGCGGAGATGAGCCCCGAGCCTGCCACGTAGCCATTTTAGCGGCGGACCTCTCACCACTTCGCAGGGATGAGCTCCGAACACGCCACGTGGCCAGCGGGCCGCGAAAGTTGTCTTCGGCGCTCTCTGTGAACTGGATTCGGCTCTTACTGGCTATCTATTTGATGATTTCTCTGTTCCCACTTCTTTTAAAATGTTTGTTCTCTACATGAAATATGAATACATGCAGAAACCATAGATGAGGGTGTCACAAATCTACCCCCCTTAAATTGAATCTCGCCCTCAAGATTCGTTAGTAGAGAATAGATGGGGAAATTCTGCCTTGATATCCTCTTCACGCTCCCATGTGGCTTCAGCTTCGGTGTGATGGCTCCATTGTACCTTGCACCATCGAATCACCTTGTTCCGGGTGACCCTTTCCTTTACGTCCAAGATTTGGACAGGGTGTTCCACATAAGTCAGGTCCTCTTGAAGTTCAAGCTCTCCCATTGATACTTGCTCCTCTGGTACTCTCAACCACTTCTTGAGCTGGGATACATGAAACACGTCATGTACGTCAGAGAGGTGGGTTGGGAGCTCTAGTTGATAGGCTACTTCTCCTCGCTTGTCCAAAATCTTAAATGGTCCGATGTAGCGAGGTGCTAGCTTGCCTTTGACGTTGAAACGTCGTTGGCCTCGGATAGGCGATACCTTAAGGTATACGAAGTCTCCTACTTCAAAGGTCAACTTCCTACGCCTATTGTCCGCATAGCCTTTCTGTCGTGACTGAGCAGCCTTTAAGTTCTCCCGTACCGTTTGGACTTGTTTTTTAGCTTCTTGTAGTACTTCGGGTCCAAACACCTGGTTCTCTTCGGTCTCATTCCAAAACAGCGGCGTTCTACACCGTCTACCATATAATGCTTTGAAAGGCGACATCTTCAAGCTAGCTTGATAGCTGTTGTTATAGGAGAATTCGGCATACGGTAAACTCCTATCCCAACTACGCCCACGTTTCAAGGCGCAAGCTCTCAACATGTCCTCCAAAATTTGGTTTGTCCTTTCGGTTTGTCCATCAGTTTGTGGGTGATAGGCGGAGCTAAAATCCAGTCGTGTACCCATGGCTTTCTGCAGCTTCCTCCAGAATCTAGAGGTAAACTGAGAACCTCGATCTGAGACTATCCTCCTCGGAACTTCGTGACGGCACACGATCTGCTCCATGTACAACTCGGCTAATTGTGCAACATTGTAATTGGCCCTTACGGGGAGAAAATGGGCGGTTTTTGTCAATCGGTCCACGATAACCCAGATAGAGTCGTAACCCGACTGACTACGTGGCAATCCAACGATGAAATCCATACTGATGTCCTCCCACTTCCATTCGGGTACCTTCAAGGGTTGCAACAATCCAGTGGGTCTTTGATGTTCGGCCTTCACCCGTTGGCACGTGTCGCATAGGGAAACGTATTCACCTATATCCCTTTTCATACCATCCCACCAATAACAAGTCTTCAAGTCCTTGTACATTTTGGTACTTCCGGGATGTATAGAATAGGGTGAATCATGTGCCTCCTCCAATATCATGTCGCGGAGGTGTTTTATGTTAGGCACACAAATCCTTTTTTCCTAGCCAAAGCGTACCCTTCTCATCTTCTTTGAAATCCTTCTCTATTCCTTGTCTTATTCTTTCCTTGATCTCCTCATCCGTTTCTTGGCCATCTATTATCTCTTTCTCCAATGAGGAGTGGATCTCCATTATTTCCATGTTGTTCAAGAATCCGAGGTGTAACCGTTCGAACTCCTTACGTAGTTCGGGTGGTAGCTCCCGAACCGTGAGTTGGTGACATGCTCCCTTTCGGCTCAATGCATCAGCTACTACATTGGCCTTCCCGGGGTGGTAGTTGATTCCAACATTGTAATCCTTGATGAGTTCCAACCATCGACTTTGCCTCAAATTCAAGTCCGTTTGTGTAAATATGTACTTGAGGCTTTTATGATCCGTATAGATCTCACATCGATGACCAAGGATATAATGTCTCCAAATCTTCAATGCATGCACTACTGCTGCTAGCTCCAAGTCATGTGTAGGATAATTAAGCTCGTGCTTCTTTAATTGTCGTGAGGCATAGGCTACCACTTGTACTTCTTGCATGAGCACACATCCGAGCCCCTGTCTGGATGCGTCACAATATATGTCAAAGCTCTTGCTTACGTCTGGCAATACCAGAACCGGTGTTGTGGTTAGCCTTTTCTTGAGTTCCTCAAAACTTCCTTGGCAGGCTGGTGTCCATTGGAAGACCTTCCCCTTCATTAGCAACTCCGTCATAGGCTTTGCTATTTTAGAGAAGTCTTTAATGAAGTGTCAATAGTATCCAGCCATCCCAAGAAAACTCCAAATATCCCTCACGCTCTGTGGTTGGTCCCACTTCAGAACATCTCTCACTTTTCCGGGATCAACCGATACCCCTTCATTGGAGATAATGTGGCCTAGGAAAGATATTTCCTTTAGCCAAAATTGACACTTGTTAAGCTTGACATACAATTGATGCTCACGCAATTTCTGCAAGGTCAATTTCAAATGTTCTTCATGCTCCTCCTCACTTTTTGAATACACCATAATGTCGTCGATGAAAACGACGACGAACTTGTCCAAGTACTCCATGAAAACCTTGTTCATAAGGTACATGAAGTATGCGGGTGCATTTGTCAACCCAAAAGACATGACGGTATATTCATACGAACCATACCGTGTTCGAAAGGCTGTCTTAGGTATATCAGAGGGCTTAATCTTCAGCTGGAAGTATCCCGGCCGTAGATCAATCTTGGAGAACACTCGGACTCCTTTCATTTGGTTGAATAGGTCCTCTATACGGGGCAGAGGGTATTTGTTCTTGATTGTTACCTCGTTGAGAGACCTATAGTCCACGCACATCCTTTGGGTTCCATCCTTCTTGTCTACGAAGAGCACCGGAGCTCCCCATGGTGACAAGCTTGGACGTATAAAACCCTTCTCCAACTGTTCTTGAATTTGCTTCTTGAGTTCTACTAGTTCATTGACGGGCATCCTATAGGGTCTCTTGGCTATGGGTGCAGTTCCGGGTACCAAATCTATGGCAAACTCAATGTCCCGGTCAGGTGGCATACCTGGAAGCTCTTCCGGGAACACGTCTAAAAATTCCTGAACCACTGGAATGCTGTCCCATGTTGTTCCTTCAACGTGGTTAAAAATTGCCCGTTCGGTTGTTTGCTGGGCTGACTCAAACTCGACACGAATACCGTGCTTGTTTGTCAACTGCACACTCCTTTCAGCACATTGGATTACTCCGTTGTGCCTGCTTAACCAATCCATCCCGAGTATTATGTCAATCCCTTGGGAGTCCAAGACAATAAGGTTGGCAAGGAAGTCTACCCCCCTTATTTTAAGGTTTACTTTCGGACATACTATATTAGTCCTCATTTCTCCTCCGGGAGAATTTACTAACATAGCACATTCTAAGTGGGTTACGGGTAGATGATGTTTGTCAACATATTTGGATGATATGAAGGAATGTGATGCTCCAGAATCAAATAAGATGGTGGCTGGGTTGGAGTTGGCAAGGAACATACCAATTACGACGTCCTCAGCCTATTGTGCTTCCACAGCAGAGACATGGTTCACGTTGTTGCGAGCATAGTTCTGCTGTCCACGGTTTCCTTGATTGTCCCCTCCGTTCGGTCGCGGGTTCTGCTTGGGCACGTTGCCTTGCTGTCCAGGGCCTCTCCTCGGGCACTGGTTCGCGAAGTGTCCTATTTCTCCACATGCAAAGCATGCCCTGTTGCCGACGGCAGCAGGTACGTTGGGGCAGGTGTTTTGAACAGGAGCGCCATTGTTAGGTCGGGGCGCAGGAGGCATGGGCACGCGAGGTGCTGGTGCAACGAGTTGTTGCTGTGGTGGCTGACCAGGGCGGTATGCAGGAGTGGTTGACCTATACTGTGGTGTGGCTGGGGGCATGTACCGAGGTCATACGTTGCTCCCTTCGGGCTGGTATTGCATCTTCTTCTAGCCTTCTCGCTCGATCTCTTTGATCTTGCTTTCGATCACTATAGCCTTGTCAACCAGCTTCTGGAAGCTTACGTAGTCATTGTTGAGGAGCTGAACCTAGATCTCATTGTTCAACCCTCTCTTGAACAGGTACTGCTTTCTCTGGTCTGAGTTGACATCCTCGGGTACCGGGACAGTTGCGTGAACTTGTTGAGGTACTCATTCACACTTCTTTGTCCTTGGCGGAGACCTTCAAATTCCTGTCTCTTGAGCATCATTACACCAGCAGGGTTGTAATGAGAGCGGAAACTCTCCTTGAACTCAGTCCAAGTGATTGTCTCCGGGTTGACATGGGCATTGTATAGGGCATCCCACCAACCAGCGGCAACTCCCATAAGTTGGTGCGACGCGAAGAGAACCTTCTCTCGGTCATTGCACTGAACAATGGCAAGCTTCTTCTCCATGGATTTCAACCAATCATCGGCCTCCATGGGATCACTAGCTTGAGCAAAGGTGGGTGGCCGAGTCCTCATGAACTCTCCCAGTCTGTTGTGAGCCGGCGGTGGTGGTGGCGGTGGTGCCGGAACGGGGTTGTTGTTGGCCTGCAACTGACCCAAAGTTTGGATCATGGTTTGCATAAGCTGGTTTTGCATGGCCATCAACCTTTCCAGGTTGTTCTCGCCAGCTCCGGGGTTAACAGGAACTTCATCGTGGTCATCCTCTTGGTTGTCACGGATGTTCCTTCGGCCGGTGTTTCCCCTCACCATCTGTGAGAGAGGACAAAATAGAATAGAAGGTTAGGTAGGTCCCTTCAACTATATGCATCAAGGTGAGTTGGACTGTATATATATACTAGCCCATATGAGGATGTGAACAAGTGCCGAGACATCTCACACCTCTTTCTACTTACGTGTGGATATGGACAACGTTTGGAGATGTCCCACAACTCACACTAAGCACACAGTCACAAACAATCATTGCAAGGGCTCATACAACTCCTATTCAAGGCTGGTTTCCTATGCCAAGATAGTTTTAAAGCCAATCTAAGCGTCCTAGGGTGCTTCCTTTGGTCAGCGTGGCTTAACTACCAATCTGTGTCTAATACCAATCTATGATTCCTATTGAGGCGTGTAACCTACTGTTAACCTGTGGCTCTAATATCAATCTGAGGTTTCTATCTAGGCGTGTAACCTACTGTCAACCCGTGGCTCTGATACCAATCTGTGACGCCCTCAATTCTGTGGAAAACCACGGAACCGAGAACTAATGCATATGTGTGCCCAGGATGTTCATCACACATACACATATGTTCCACAAACTGAATTCAGATTATATATTACCACGAATAACAGAGTTTATTACAATATCTCATGAGTCTTGGACTCATGCTCACAACGGAAGTCTTTATTTTTATGCAGCGGAAGTCTTTATTCTAATGCGGAAGCAATTTAACTAATGCGGAAGCAAATATAAGCAAAAGTGGCTCCATCTCTACTCCCTCCACAGGCAAGGTTGAGAACAGATCACACGCCTTAATGCTCCACTTGGTCTTCATAGTAGTCTTCTCCTGCTGCTGATGATGAAATAATAATGCAAGTTTGAGTACAATGATGTACTCAGCAAGTGCGGGGAAAAACACGATATGTAGCTCAAAACAAGGTAGGTATAAAAAGGCTCATTTGCAGAAAAGCAGATTTATAAAACCATGATAAAACAACAACAACTTAACTTTAGATGAATGTAATCCCAACATGTATTAAATTACCAACATACCTCCATCACTTTCCATGTTCCACCCGAACATTAACCAACTTCATTCTTGCTCACGAATACCTCCTCGTATTCGCAACCATCTCACGAATACCTTCTCGTATTCGCTACCATCGCATCTCATAAACAACTTTGCCTCACACCGAGACCAATCTTGTTGTCATGACTCAACAGTCATGCAACCATCTTATCACCCGGACTCAACAGTCCCAAAACCAAACCATAAACATAATCAATAACCATAACCAAGAACCATCCCAATAACCATCCCAACTAATCATGGCAGTTGGCCAGGCGCTTGTGACCGTAAGCTCGGCTATCATGATAGTTTTAAGAACCCTGTAGAGTTTGCACCTCTTTACCCACAAGTTTGTGATTTCGTCACCCGTCGGCGACTGCAGAACCTCCATTATACCAGTACACAACCGTTGTTGCATGGCAAAGAGATCACAAAATAGCCTTTACAAAGGGTTTACTAGATGTATGGACTCACTAAGGTTTCACCGGCAGACTAGAATCTCCAATTCTCCCACCCACAGGCCCCCTCTTGTGCCATGCAGTTCCCAGGGCAGTCCTCACTCGACCCCCATTCCCTGCGCCTTCCACAGTCCATAACACTCTAGCAACTTACCTAATTACTCAGCTAAGCCGCACCCATACTTGGCCTTGTGGTGGCACTGTTATCCTGGCATGTGCATGCATGAACCGGTCCTTACATCTATGGCAAGTAAACCACCATCTCATGCTACCTCATTCACAAACCCAGTCTTGCGTAGATCTCCCTCGGATCCATGTTTATTAACATCATTAGTTTCTCATATCATTACGAGTGCAGTTAGCTAGACACATCTATCTCGCTTCCCAATTCCATGGACTCAGCGAAGCATAAAGCAAAAATCATACCCGACTCATAAACTTCCCTGGCGACAAGGGTGGTTTAACCAAAACTAGTCAACTCCTATAAAAAGGGTTTCCCATCATGTTTGACTCAGCACACACACCTTTTTGCAAAATAAAACAGTTTTACCCAAAACATAGGATCAATATGGTCAAGGAGCACTTGCCTTGTTCTTGTGGTTCTGGTTGTTCTTGGATCTCAAAACCTTGTTGCTGCAGCTCGTCGTAGACATCTCCCTGAGCTTGTCCTGCTAGGTAGGATCACGTGCATACAAGATTCACATCAATCAATATCATGCACAAACCTTAAACTAGATGCGATGATGCACATGCATGCTATCCTATGATTAGTTTTATTAGATTGGTTGGTACGTGTTCTTGCATGGCTTGCATGGACAGAGGTGTTCGGATTAAAGGTGGACGTGGCAATGATCTTGTCTTTAGATCAACCTGATCATCAAGTGATCTGTCCATGAGAAGGCTTCTGTTCGAAGGAACCAAAGAACAGATGCAAAGAAAACACAACGATGCCGTAAGGTGGTATTGGAGACCTACCTTACGTTCTTCTCGGTCTCGAGGTCCTCCTCAGATCGTTGGGCTTTCCTCCGGCGATCTTCCCTGCTGTACTCCGGCGATGGTTTACTCGGCGGGTTGGGACTAGGGCTCTAAGTCGTTGGCTCAGGAGTTGGAAAATAAGTTTGTGGTTTCGCCCAGAGGTTCTGGGTTCCATTTATAATCGGGAAGAGAAGAGTCCTAATCTGATTGTATCCCGAATAAGAGTCCTGTTCAAATTTGTCGTTGAATCTTACAACTTATCTTTAGTTGATTTGGTGCGGTATCATTGTGGAATTTAGGTCGGTTTCTGTTCCGGTATTTCTACGCGTACAAAATCCAAAAACCGTTCCTAGAACTCGTTACCTCCTCGGTGATGAGCTCCGGAGGCTCCACGTGTCCACCTATTTCTGGTCTCTCCTTCTCTGTAGGGACGAGCTCCGGTTGTGCCGCGTGTCAAGTGAGCAAGACTTCCCTCTCCTTCGAAGGTGAGCTCCGCATGCGCCCCGTATCCTGGCGGTCTGGACCTCCTCTCTTACTCGGTGGTGGCTCCGCGCACGCCACGTGTTAGTGCCGGTCTTTCCTTCTTTCCTCAGAGACGTGTTCCAAGGTTGACACGTGTCCAACAGTGACGGATTTCCCGAAGATAAGCTCCGGTAGCGCCATGTGTTCAATAGAACTGGACCTCTCGGAGGTGAGCTCCGAGATCGACACGTATCCCGTGCGACTGGTCCTCTGATTTCTGTGGTGACTAGCTCCGAAGGTGACATGTATTCTGCGGAAAATGCCTTTGCTTCTCCCGCAGAGGCTAGCTCCGGGCAACACGTGTCCCACAGGGTCGGCCCTCTCCCCTTTTGCGGAGATGAGCCCCGAGCCTGCCACGTAGCCATTTTAGCAGCGGACCTCTCCCCACTTCGCAGGGATGAGCTCCGAACACGCCACGTGGCCAGCGGGCCGCGGAAGTTGTCTTCGGCGCTCTCTGTGAACTGGATTCGGCTCTTACTGGCTATCTATTTGATTATTTCTCTGTTCCCACTTCTTTTAAAAAGTTTTTTCTCTACATGAAATATGAATACATGCAGAAACCAGAGATGAGGGTGTCACAACCCAGCGGGGAGGCCCGGACTGGAGCCCGGGGCACGTGTCATCACCGGAGCTCTCCTCAGAGGGGAGGCGGCTCGGAACCGGGTGATGTGTGGCAGCTCTGGGATCCACCTCAGCAGGGAGGCTTAGGACCGGAGCTCAGGGCACACGTCGGTTCCGGAGCTCAAGCGCACGTGGCAGCCCTAGGGCTGACCTTAGGGCCTAGGGCACGTGGCTTGCCCGTTTACAGTTGATATGGTTGAGGAAGCACAAACTGTAAAGGGGGTATGCCCAAGGCATGTGTGTTCTCCGGCGCTATCCTCAGCAGGGAGGAGGTTCAGAACTAGGTGACGTGTGGCAGCTCCGGGTTCCACCTCAGCAGGAAGGCTTCGGATCGGAGCCCAGGGCACACGTCGGCTCCGGAACTCAAGCGCACATGGCAGCCCCAAGGCTGACCTTAGGGCCAAGGGCACATGGCTTTGCCCATTTACAGTTGGTATGCTTGAGCAAGCACAAACTATAAAGGGAGAATGCACAGGACAAGGCAAAATTTCCTCACTTTAGGCTCTTCTTCATAGGAGAAAACAGGTCGTTTTAAGAAGGCAGCGACCCGCCCCAGATGACAAGAGTAGCAGGACCCCTCTGGGGCTTAGCTGTTCTAAGCGCTTTTCCTCTACGCTATGCCACCCTTTTAGAGAAAACAGAACCCTACCACTGCACTAAGGATAGAACTTACGGAGGTATTATATGTTCCATGGATTGGGTAAAGATACCCCATCCTCTGTGGCTAGGCGCACGCACCCGGGATGGTATACTTGTGTCACTCGGAAGGGGCCCTCCCAGCTGGGGGAGAGTTTGTTCCCTCCTTCTCGAGAAAGTATCCGTCGTAGCACCAGGTCGCCCAGCTCGAGCAGTCTACTCCGCACGAACTGCTGCTGATAACGCCGGAGCACTTGTCGGTATCGAGCATTTCGGATAGCTGCTTGCCACCTTCGCTCATCGACAAGGTCGATATCTTCACGGCGGAGCTGATCCTGCGTGGGTTCGTCGTACGCTCGGACACGGGATGAGCCCATGTTGATTTCCGGGGGGAGGACGTCCTCAGCCCTATACACCAGAAAGAAGGGTGTTTCCCCTGTCGAGCGATTGAGGGATGTCCTGTTAGCCCATAGTGTACACGGAAGCTCTTCAACCCAATTGGCACCGTGCTTCTTCAAGCTATTGTAGGTGCGCGTCATGAGTTCCTTGAGAATCTCGACGTTGGCTCATTCGGCTTGACCGTTACTCTCTGGGTGAGCAACGGAAGCATAGAAAACTTGGATGCCGAGGTCTTCACAATAGTCCTGGAATACTGCACTGGTGCACTAGGTCCCGTATTCAGTGACGATTCTGTTCGGGACCCCGAACCGACAGATGATTGACTTGATGAACTTGACTGCTGACTGCTTGTTGATGGTTACTACAGGGGTAGCTTCCGATCACTTGGTGAACTTGTCTACGGCGACGTAGAGTTACCGGTACCCTTCGAGGGGTCTAGGGAATGGTCCTAGGATGTTCAGCCCCCACACAGTGAAGGGCCACGAGGGTGGGATCATCTGCATAGTCTGCACTGGTGTGTGGATGTAACACACTCAATTTCACTACCATGCATTGCATACATTTTTCATATAGAGAAACATTTAAAAAGAAGAAGAAATAAAGAGAGGAATATAGAAGAAAATAAAATAGTAAAAAGGGAATAAAAATAGAAAATAATGGAAATAAAAAGAAAAGAAAAAGAAATAAAAAATATGAATAAAAAAATAAATAAAATAGCCATATTGAGCCACCCCAATGTTTTCCCAAAATTCTCTAACTTCCCTCCAAATTACCCCCTCCCCTAATTTTCCCAAATTTTTCCTATTTTCCCGAAATTCCCCTAGGGAATTTTTCTCCACATTGGGGGGGGGGGGGGGGGAAATTTCCCCCCAATTTTGGCTTCACCAATTGGGGGGGGGGGAACCCTAATGGGCCCCAACTGTTGGCCTCAGCTCATTAAGGGGGGAAATCTAGCCGCCTCCCTTTTTGATTTTTGTGGGCTATTATTTCTTAATTAATCTCAGCCATTGGTGGAAAATAAATAATTAAATCCCAGCCCCTAGCTCACACCTCTTTTAAAATTAAATCTCAGCCATTGGATAATTGGGTTGCTAGAATCCTAGCCACCCTAGCTCTTTTCCCCCCTTATAAATAAGCCCCCTAGCCGCCACCCCCACCTCTATTTTTGGCCGCCACCCTCCCTTGCTGCCAGCCAAGTCGCTGCCCCCCCCTAGCTGGAGTTTGGCCGCTGTCGAGCTCCGTCACGCCTCGCCGTCACTGGAGAAGAAGCCCCCGACATTCTGCCCTAGCCGCTGCCTCGTAATTCTCCATAGAAAATCTTCCGCTACTGCCATTGCAAGGAAGGAGGTTCTGCCGCCAGTAAGAGAGGAGGAACAAGTGAGGTAGGTTTACGTTACCCCTCTTACAACGTCGCCGCTGTTTCTACGCACCCGTTTTCTCCACCCCCTGCGAGCAGAAAATTCTGCGTGTGGACAGGGCATGTTTTGGTCGATTTTTGACGGTGGGACTGATCTACAAAGTGTGTCAAGATCATGACCATGTCCACACTTGATCCCTGCGGCCTTGTTCATCATAAAACCCAATGGAAGACTACTAAAACATGCAAGAATACGAATTACTTAGTCATGTTGGGATTTAACTCACCTAGAAATAGTTGCTGTTTTTACAATGTTTGTGAAATAAAATTTGCTTGCTGCAATGAACCTCATTATTCCCTACCTTGTTGTAAGCTACATGTCATACTTTTCCCGCACTTGCTGAGTACGACATGTACTCACCCTTGCATTCCCACATATAATCAGCAACAGGAGAAGAGTACTTCGAGGAACAAGTGGAGTACTAGACGTGCGCACTACCGTCAACATCCCTGTGGAGTTGAAGTTGGAGCCTGCTGTTTTAGTAATTTTCCACTGTCGTTTAAAATCTTCCGCTGCAGGAATAAGTTAGATATTCATGAGTGGGAAATTGAGTCAATGTAATAAAGTACTTAAACAATATTCGTACGTGGTTATATTCTGAATTTTTCAGTTTGTGGAATACATGTGTATGTGTGATGAACATCATGGGCACACATATGCATTCACTTGGTTCATTTTCGGGACCGGGTGTCACAAATTGGCATCAGAGACACGTTGACCGTAGGACGCAAGCCTAGGTAGAATGGACACTCTAAAACACATAGGAACACCCCTCTAAACTGCTATTTTTGAAAATTGCTTGCTGCTGCACTTTACTTGTCAATTCAGCCACCGCAAAGTGCTATTTTCAGCCCCTCTTTTCTTCTTTTCTTGTGGGCAGCCACACTTTCTGTATACTTGCTTCATAGCTTCTGAAGTTTGGAGTTATTTCCTTCTTCTCTAAAGTTTCTCATGTCTTATTTATAGATGCCGGTGACTAGGAGTACAACACGCATAAGGACTCGTCCACCACCACTTGGGAGTGCACTTAACCCCATTGAGGTGTCCGATGGACCATATTGGGAGGAGGTGAAGATGGAACCCCATGAGGAAGATGAAGTAAGTAGCTCCATGCATGAGGAAGAGGATCCAAAAGAGGTGGAACCAATCGAAGACGACATGGAAGATGATCAACAAGAAGAATAGCATTAGTACGCACCTCAGTAGGAGTTTCACACGGGCTTATACCCAGAAGAGCCTCATGAATCTATGTCGGAAGGAGATGAATCCGAAGAGGAGCCACCCCCTGCTGAGCCGGGAATGAAGGTGATGAACGGGCCAACCGTTCAGTTCAAGAATTCCGGTTCGACAGGGTGGAGGGAGGACACATATATAAGAAGTTTAAAGAGTTCCTGGATTGCTGCAGCTTATACCTGGAGTATCTCCTCAAGAAAGTCCCTCGTCTCGGACATGAAGAGTGGAAGGCGGAGGTAACCATCCTATCTAACGATACAGTTGTCACTCGGCACTTCACACCCACATGGAGAGCTACAAGGGAAGAAGATATTGATGATGCTGCATGGGATGCACTCACCGGACTGTGCTACACTTTCCGTGAGCAGCTTGAGAACACTACCATTGAGCTGCACCCGTATCGGAAGAGTGGTACAGGGGAGATCATTGAATCCCATGAAGGAGCTCTTTCCAACCCACAAGCTGCTGACAAATCTCAAAAGTTGCTCGTGGAGTTAGGAAACCACTATGCAAGCGCACAAGAAGAGATCCGTTACCTCCGCAAGAAGCTGTACTTGATGGAAAAACAAGAGGAGACTCGTGCCAACACGGGAGCAAATGGAGCAGCAGCGTCATCTATCCCTACATGGACTGCCAACTCACCATGGTGTGCGCCCATATATGGACCACCCCCGTCACACAGCGAGAACAGCACCGGTTCTCACGATTAAGTTTAGGTTTCCCATTGAATAAGCTGTAATAGAATAGTTTAGATCGCAGTAAGTCAAATAAGAGTGGTGTGCAGAAATTTTTATGATGATTGCTTGTGTTTGTGTGCTTGGTGTGAGTTGTGGGACGCTTCGGTGAATGTCCACATCCACACATAGTGGAGAGATGTGAGATGCCTCGGCACTTGTTCACATCCTCATATAGGCTGAAATTAATAAAAGAAAATGCTTAGTTCATACACCTTGATGCATATAGTTGGGGGATCAATCAAAAATTCTATTTCCTATTCAAGAAGCGAGGAAGAACATGAAGAACATTTGAGATTGACATTGCAGAAACTGCAAGAGCATCAATTGTATGCTAAGTTCAGCAAGTGTCAGTTTTGGCTAAAGGATATATCGTTCTTCGGCCACATCATCTCCAAAGGAGGAGTATCGGTTGATCCCGGAAAAGTGAGAGATGTTTTGAAGTGGAACGGACCGCAAAATGTGAGGGATATTCGGAGTTTCCTTGGGATGGCTGGATACTACCGCCGGTTCATCAAGGATTTCTCCAAAATAGTGAAGCCTATGCCGGAATTGCTGATGAAGGGGAAAGCATTTCAATGGACACAAGCGTGTCAAAACAGCTTTGAGGAGCTAAAGAAGAGATTAACCACATCGTCGGTTTTGGTATTGCCGGACGTAAGCAAGAGTTTCGATATATATTGTGACGCATCAATACAAGGGCTTGGATGTGTGCTCATGCAAGGAGGCTAAGTGGTAGCCTATGCATCGAGGCAATTAAAGAAACATGAGCTGAATTACCCCACACATGACCTGGAACTTGCAGCCGTGGTACATGCCTTGAAGATTTGGAGGCATTATATCCTTGGTCACAGATCTGAGATCTACATGGATCATAAGAGCCTCAAGTATATATTCACGCAAACGGATCTGAATTTGAGGCAACATCGATGATTGGAACTCATCAAGAATTATGATGTTAAAATCAACTATCAACCCGGAAAGGCCAATGTAGTAGATGATGTGTTGAGCCGAAAGGGAGCATGTCACTGACTTACGGTTCAGGAGCTTCCACCCGAGCTGCGTAAGGAATTCGAACGATTACATCTCGGGTTCTTGAACAAGATGGAGGTGGTAGAACTGAACTCAACGCTGGAACAATAGACACGAGATGGCCATGCAACGGATGAGGAAATAAAAGAAATCAATGAAAGAATCCGACAAGGGATAGAGAAGGATTTCAAGGAAGACGAGAATGGCATGCTTTGGTTAGGGAAAAGGATTTATGTGCCTAACGCGAAGCACATCTGTGACACAATACTAAAGGAGGCACATGACTCACCTTATTCCATACACCCCGGCTGTACAAAGATGTACAAGGACCTAAAAACTTGCAATTGGTGGGATGGCATGAAAAGGGATATTGCTGAATACGTTGCCTTGTGTGACACGTGCCAACGAGTGAAGGCCGAACATCAAAGACCCGCTGGATTATTGCAGCCATTGAAAGTACCCGAGTGGAAGTAGGAAGAAATCGTATGGATTTCATAGTCAGATTGCCACAAACTCAGTCGGGCTACGACTCCATTTGGGTTATCGTGGACCGCTTGATGAAAACAGCCCACTTCATCCATGTTAGAACCAAATACACAGTGGCACAACTAGCCGAGCTGTATGTGGAACAAATCGTGTTTCGTCATGGAGTTCCGAAGAGGATAGTTTCAGATCGAGGTTCTCAATTTACGTCTAGGTTCTGGAAGAAGCTGCATGAAGCCATGGGTACACAGTTGAATTTCAGCTCCGCATATCACCCGCAAACCGACGGGCAAACTGGGAGGACAAATCAGATTTTGGAAGGCATGTTGAGAGCTTGCGCCTTGAAACATGGGCATAGTTGGGATAAGAGCTTGCCGTATGCTGAATTCTCATACAACAACAGTTACCAAGCCAGCTTAAAGATGTCACCTTTCGAGGCACTATACGGTAGACGGTGTAGAACACCACTGTTCTGGAATGAGACCGGAGAAAGCCAAGTATTTGGACCCGAAGTGCTGCAAAATGCCGAAAAGCAAGTCCAAACGATATGTGAAAACTTGAAGGCCGCTCAGTCACGACAAAAGGGTTATGCGGACAATAGGCGAAGGAGTTTGACATTCAAAGTTGGAGACTTTATGTATCTTAAGGTGTCGCCTATCAGAGGTCAACGACGGTTCAATGTCAAAGGCAAGTTAGCACATTGCTACATCGGGCCATTCAAGATTCTGAGCAAGCGAGGAGAGGTATCCTATCAACTAGAGCTGCCAACGCACCTCTCCGACGTGCATGACGTATTTCACGCATCCCAGCTCAAGAAGTGCCTAAGAGTACCGGAAGAACAAGTACCGATGGATGAGCTAGAGCTTCAAGAGGATCTGACCTACGCTGAACACCCAATAAAAATCTTGGACGTAAAGGAAAGGGTCACGAGGAACAAAGTAATCCGTTGGTGCAAAGTACAATGGAGCCATCACACGGAAGCTGAAGCTACGTGGGAGCGTGAGGAAGACCTGAAGACGGAATTCCTTCATCTTTTCTCCACTCTATCGAATCTCGAGGGCGAGATTCATTTTAAGGGGGGTAGGTTTGTAACACCCTCAATTTCACTACCATGCATTGCATAGATTTTTCATAAAGAGAAGCATTTAAAAAGAAGAAATAAAGAGAGAAATATAGAAGTAAATAAAATAGTAAAAAGGGAATAAAAATAGAAAATAATGGAAATAAATATAAAAGGAAAAGAAATAAAAATTAAAAGAAAAAGAAAAAATAGCCAAATTGGGCCACCCCAATTTTTCCCCAAAATTTCCCAATTTTCCCCCAAATTCCCCTCTCCCCTAATTTTTCCAATTATTCCTAATTTTTCTGATTTTCCCCAAATTCCCCAAAATTCTCCTAGGGAATTTTCCCCACATTTGGGGGGGGATTTCCCCACAATTTTGGCCGCACCAATTAGGGGGGGCCCTAATGGGCCCCACCCCTTGGCCGCATCCCATTAAGGGGGGAAACCCTCCTTTGTGGATTTTTGTGGGCTATTATATCTCAATTAATCTCAGCCATTGGTGGAAAATAAATAATAAAATCACAGACCCTAGCTCCCACCTCTTTTAAAAATAAATCTCAGCCATTGGATAATTGGGTTGCTAAAATCCTAGCCACCATAGCTCTTTTTCCCCTTATAAATAACCCCCCTAGCCGCCTTCCCCACCTCTATTTTTGGCCGCCACCCACCCTTGCTGCCAGCTAAGTCACCGCCCCCCCAGCTGGAGTTTGGCTGCCGTCGAGCTCCGTCACGCCTCGCCGTCGCCGGAGAAGAAGCCCCCGATGTTCTGCCCTAGCCGCAGCCTCGTAATTCTCCATAGAAAATCTTCCTCTACTGCCATTGCAAGGAAGGAGGTTCTGCCACCAGGAACAGAGGAGGAACAAGTGAGGTAGGTTTCCGTTACCCCTCTTACAACGTCACCGCTGTTTCTACGCACCCGTTTTCTCCACCCCCTGCAAGTAGAAAATTCTACATGTGGACAGACCATGTTTTGGTTGATTTTTGACGGTGGGATTGATCTGCAAAGTGTGTCAAGATCAGGACCATGTCCACACTTGATCCCAGCAGCCATGTTCATCATAAAACCCTATGGAAGCCTACTAAAACATGCAAGAACACATACAAACTGATTTTTATAAACTGCACCATAGGAATTTCATTCATCCACCTCATTGCATCTTGAGTAAAATTTGTGCATAATAATTGATTGCTGTAAATTTTGTATATGCGTGGTTGTGAGTAGAAGGACACTCTCAAGAGGCCGTCTATGAGGAGCTACAACACCAAAACTTCGAGACGCTTGAGCAACACGAGCAACGGGAGCAAGGCAAGTGCCCCATGACCATATTGAACCCATGTTTTTGAAACTGTTTTGGTTGCGAAGACTCGTATGCTTGTGTCAACTTGATGGGACACCCTTTTATAGGAGCTTACTAGTTTTGTTAACCATCCTTTTCGCCGGTAAAGTTGAAGAGTCGGGTATGGTTGTTTTTCTTTTTTGCTTTGCTCAATTTATGGGATAGGGGAAGCTAAAATTAATCTTGTTAGCTACTGCACTCATGAAAATAAAAATAATGAGAACTTGATGATGTCAATGAGCATGGAATCAGGGAGATCCTGGTGAGCTTGGTTCATGGATGTTGCTGAATGAGATGGTGGTTTGCTTGCCGTAGATCTAAGGACCGGTTCATGCAAGCACATGCCAGGAAAACAGTGCCACCACAAGGCCAAATATGGGTGCGGCCTAGCTGACTAATTAGGTGAGTTGCTAGCTTGTTATGGACCATTGAATGGCATGGGGAATGGGAGTCGATTAGGAATGCCCTGGGAACTGCATGGCACAAGAGGGGGCCCGTTGGTGAGAGAATGGAGATTCGAGCCTGCCGGTGAAACCTCAGTGGGTCCGTACATCCTAGTAGCCCCTTTGTAAAGGCTATTTTGTGATCTTTTGGCCACACACTGATGGTTGTGTACTGGTATAATGGAGGTTCTCTTTAGTCGCCGATGGGTGACGAAATCACGAACTTGTGGGTAAAATGGTGCCGCCTCTGCAGAATGTAAAACTATCATGATAGCCGTGCTTCCGGTTACAAGCACCTGGCCAACTTCCATGATTAGATGCAAAACTTTGGATGGTTATTCGGGTATGGACTTTGGGATTCGTTTTGGGACTGTTTTGGGTCATGACAATGAGTTTGGTTTCGGTTCTATGAAAATGAGATGGTTATGAATATTTATGAGTATGAGATGAACTTGAGAAAGAGTATTGGCTGGTTGAGGCTTGATAAATGTTGAATTATTATGAAGGAAGGTTGACGAATTACTTAGTCATGTTGGTATTTAACTCACCTAGAAATAGTTGCTGTTTTTACCATGTTTGTTAAATAAAATTTGCTTGCTGCAATGAACCTCTTTATACCCTATCTTATTGTAAGCTACATGTCATAATTTTCCCGCACTTGCTGAGTACGACATGTATTCACCCTTGCATTCCCACATATACATCAGAAACATGAGAAGAGTACTTCAAGGAACAAGTGGAGTATTAGGCATGCGCACTACCTTCAACATGCCTGTGGAGTTGAAGTTGGAGCCTGCTGTTTTAGTCATTTTCCGCTGTCGTTTAAAATTTTCCGCTGCAAGAATAAGTTAGATATTCATGAGTGATACATTGAGTCAATGTAATAAAGTACTTAAACATTATTATGTAATTATATTCTGAATTTCAGATTGTGGAATACATGTGTATGTGTGATGAACATCCTAGGCACACATATGCATTCACTTGGTTCATTTTCAGAACCGGGTGTCACAGTGGATCTTCTTAGCATGGAACTGGCATGGCTTGCATCTCCTGACCAGGTCGACGGCATCCTGGAGAGCTGTCGGCCAGTAAAAGCCAAGCCAGAAGGCTTTACCGACCAACGTGCGATAACATGCATGGTTCCCACACTCGCCTCCATGGATCTCTGCGAGCAGGTTGCAGCCCTCCTCCTGGGTTATGCACCGCAATAGGACGCCATTGGCGCCATGCCAGTAGAGATCCGCTTCTACCAGCGTGTATCTCTTAGCCAACCAAGCGATCCATTCAGCGGATACACGTTCATCGGGAAGGAAATTATCCTTCAAGTAGTCCCGGATCTCCGTGATCCATGCATCGGGACCTACTTGAGCACATGGATCTTGGGCGCCGGGTCGCACGGAGCCCCCAGTGACACGATCCTTGGCAGGCGCCATGGTAACATGGCCGCTGGGACCGCCAGCTTCGAGGTGCTGGTCCCGCCCCTTTCGCCTGGATCGGCCGGCTAGGCGGTAGGTCGTAGCAACTTCCATTCAAAGACCCCCTCAGGTACCGGAGCCCAAGTGGAAGGCTTCCTTGACAGGTCATCGGCTATTTTGTTATTAGCACGGGTAACATGGCACAAGTCCAAGGATACAAAAGTTCTTCTTCAACTTCTGTACTTGGAGGAGATAAGCTGCAAGCTGTGGGTCATTGCAGCTACACTCTCCCTTGACATGCTTGATGATCAGCTGAGAATCACCATTGACCAACAACTGCTGGACGCCGAGGGATAGCGTGGTCTTTTTCAACCCGAAGATGAGAGCCTCATACTCTGCTATGTTGTTGGTCGCCTTGAAGTCAAGTCGCACCATGTATTTGAACTGCTTTCCGGTTGATGTAATGAGCAGAACCTCCACTGCGGCACCTTGCTTCCGCGACGAGCCATCGAAGAAGAGAGTCCAGTAGGGCCCAGCGAGGACCGGAGCTCTGGGCTCTGGTTCACCGATGTTCTGGCCCCCTAGCTGGCATGGTGGTGGAGTCCACTCTTCCACGAAGTCAGCTAACGCCCGGCTTTTCACCGCATGGTGCGGTAAGAAGTCCAGCTCAAACTCCGCCAATTCCGCAGCCCATTTAGCCACGTTTCGAGTGGCAGCTGTGGAGGACGGATCTCAGTGGGTATGAGGTAACCAACAATATCTTGTGAGCTTGGAAGTAATGGCGCATCTTCCTTAAAGCAACGAGGACTGCATATAGCAGTTTGTGCACTTCTAGATATCTTGTTTTGGCATCGTGGAGGACCTCCCTGATGAATTAGACCAGACGCTGGATGGTTCTTACCCTCCCGGAGGGGTCCGAGGCGTATTCTTGTAGAGGTACGGGGCTCGGGGGCTTCTGGCCCTCGGGCCCGGAACTGCACTCTGGGAGCTCGGACCCAGGTGCACACCAGTTGTCAGGTCTAAATGGCTGGGACCCAACCAGTTCTTCTTGGAGAGGTCCGAGACTCAGGGGCCCCTAGCCCCCTGGTCCGAGACTGCATTCTGGGAGCTCGGATCCAGATGCACGCCGGTTGCCGGGTCTAGATGGATGAGACCCGACTAGTTGTTCTTGGGGTGGTATGGGACCCGAGGCCCCCAGGCCCCCGGGTCCAGGACTGCATTCCGGGATCTTGGACCCGGGTATGCATTGATCATCAGGTTCGCCTGCTTGGGACCTGATTACTTCCCCATCCCAAGGGTTTCCTGCGGGGTCTGAGCCCTGGGGCTTTAGACCGACGGCAGTAGGAGCCTCTTCTGGGACTTGAGATCGACGGAGTTCTGGCCGCTCTGCGACCAAAACCATGCTCACGACCTCGGTTGTGGCAGCGATGTAGAGGAGTAGTGGCTCGCCTTGTTCAGGGGCCACCATGATTGGCAGCGTTGTGAGGAACATCTTCAGCTCCTGGAACGCCATATCTGCCTCCTCGGTGCATACGAATGGACCAGTTTTGTGCAGAAGCTTGAAGAACGGAATAGTTCGCTCGGCCAGTCTAGAGATACACCGACTGAGTGCAACCAAGCATCCGGTAAGCTTTTGCACGTTCTTGATGAGGGCAGGGGCCGCATCAGTTCTATCGGCTTAATCTTCTCTAGGTTAGCTTCGATCCCTCGGTGTGAGACCAAGAAACCGAGCAGCTTTTCAGCAGAGACCCCAAAGATACATTTGTCTGGGTTCAACTTCGTGCGTGTGGAATGCAGTCTGTCAAAGACTAAGGCTAGGTTGTCAAGCAGAGATGCTTGCGACTTAACCTTTACTATGATGCCATCGACATAAACCTTGACTAGGTCCCGAATGAGGTTCCCGAATGTCTTTTGCAATGCATGCACAAAAGTGGGAAGGGCATTCTTAAGACCGTAAGGCATGGACACATAGCAGTATAGACCATCTACTACGATGAAGGCAGTATGCTCTTCATCTTCCCTAGACATAGGTATCTGGTGGAAACCTGAAAATGCATCTAGGAAACACAGAAGATCACAACCAGACGTAGAGTCGACTATTTGGTCTATACGGGGGAGAGGGAACGGATCCTTTGGACATGCCTTGCTGAGGGTGGTGTAGTTGATGCACATACATAGCTTGCCGCCAGCCTTGGGGATGACAACAGGGTTGGCCAACCATCGTGGATGGTGGACCTCTCGGATGAAGCCGACATTGAGCAGCTTCTTGATTTCTTCATGGATGATGTCTTGCCACTCGATGGATTGCTGCTGAGGCTTCTGTTGGACCGGCCTGGCATCGGGGTGGATCTTCAGTTGGTGCTCAATCACCTCCCTGGGGATCCTGAGCATTTCCGACGGTTGCCAGGCAAACACGTCGACATTGGCACGGAGGAAGGTGACAACCGCGTCTTCCTATTTTCCTCCCAGGCCCCCGGCAATTCGGGTGGTCTAGGCAACATCAGGACCAACTTGGACGACCTTGACTGGTACATCTTTGCCATCCGAGGGCTTCACACGGGGTGCAGATGTCACCCCTCACTGACGCATGCTTGGAGGCGGCTGGCTAGCTTCAGCGTGACCGGAGGCGGCCTCCTGTTCTGCTGCCAGTGCTTGGAGCTTTTCCAGCGCTGAGACAGCTGCGGTGCAGTCACCGCAAATCTTGAGGACACACTCGGGGTTGGCATCTTCAAGACCAAGTAGACGTAGTGGGATACCGCCATAAACCGGTACAGAGCTGGTCTGTCGATTATGGCATTAAAGGGGAGGCTGACCTCCGCAACGTTGAAGACGATGCTCTCCGTACGGTAGTTCTCAGGCGTCCCGAATGTCACCGGGAGTGAGATACTACCGCACGGGAAGATGGGGTGCCGACATACCCCCGAGAATGGTCTCGAGGGGGTAATCTGGGACATAGGGATCTGCAGCTTCTTGAAAGCTACAAGACTGATGATGCTGAGGGCCGCCGCAAACACGTGGTAGAGCTTCACGTTGGAGATGGTCGGGGCAACAAGAGAGGCAGCTGCCCGGCGCCTGCCATGTTCTTGGGGCAGTCGGAGGCATCGAAGCTGATCAGCGTCTCCATCCATTTTCGATGTGGCGCCAGCCCTGGGGCTGAAGTGGCTGCTGCCACAACTCGACGGAGGGTCTTGATGGCTTGCCTGGATGAGACATTGGAAGAACCCCCGTATATCACACAGAGTGTGCCGGCTGCTTGGCTTCCAGCTTGGCCAGACCTGCCCGCTCTGGAGCGGGGGTTGGCCTCATCGTCTCCCGCCTGGAGACGACGGCGAGCTGGGCAAGAAGGCTCGCCATGATAAGTGATGTTCACCATGGTCATGAGGAGAGCATGAAAAGTCCCCCTACCTGGCGTGCCAAATGTCGAGTGTGAGCTGCGACACGCCTCCCGGCCTACTCGCAAGCAGCCCGCGAGATTCTTTTTTTCCGGAGGGGGCTTGGCGCCCTACGCGACGTGAGCTCGAGGGAGCGGATGAACACAGAGATTTATGTGGTTTGGGTCGCCAGAGCGTAATACCCTACATCCACGAGTGTGCTTGTTCTATTGCTTGAGCGTGAGTGCTTGTGCGTTGTGTGATCTGGAGAGCGGGGAATCAGAACCCTCTACAGGATGGTCACCCCGGTCCTTTTATAGTTCAAGGACGGGGTGGTTAAAATGAGGCTTGGGGCCCGACAGGTGGCCCTAGAGCTATGTGAATCCAATACACGATCTAGGGCTTCGTCCTCTGAGTAGAGCAGCCGGCAAGAGAGTTAAGTCCCTCCGTCCAGCGTGCTGAGCACCCCTGACCGCGTGTCAGGTGATGATGAAGACGTCGTCTTGTCGCCGCGTCTTCTCGCCCAGCTTGCGCGGCTTCGTGCCGTTGGGCGACACTGTACCGCTGTCACGCCTTTGCCCTGTCCTGTGACCGTAATGGTGAACAGGCAGAGGACGGAGGCGTGTGCAGCATGTCATGCTTCTAGGGAAGGCGCGGGCCTTGAATGTGAAGCCTGACAGCTCCCTTCCTTCTTGACTTTGTTGACCACCGGCCCACAACTGGTCATGGGGCATGTGGCGGTTCTGGAGCTCTTGTCGATGAGCTTGGTACCAGGGGACATGTGGCAGCTCCGGACCTCACCTCAGCTGGGAGGTTCGGGCTGGAGCCAGGGGCACGTGTCCGCACTAGTGCTGTCCTTAGCGGAGAGAAGGCTCGGAGCCAGGCGACACGTTGCAGCTCCGGACCTTACCTCAGCGTGGAGGCTCGGACCGGAGCTCTCCTCAGCAGGGAGGCAGCTCAGAGACAGGGGGACACATGGCAGCTCCGGACCTCACCTCAGCTGGGAGGCTCATACCGGAGCCCAGGGCACGTGTCAGCTCCGGAGCTTAAGCGCACACGCCAGCCCCAGGGCTGACCATGGGGCCAAGGGCACGTGGCTTACGCTGGGCCCCGCCTCAGTAGGGGGGCGGAGCCCAGGATGTCTTTTACCCACTACGCGAGGGTACCCAGTCTGCAGGGTACCGACAGGTGCTTTTGGAGCAAACCCTAGCCCGAATAACCAACTTCCGAGTGAGAACGAGGTCGCCGAAGTGGAGCTCAACATGGCCGCCAGTGTAAGCATAGTTCCGACCATTGTCACCCGTCCCCGACCCCACCATCATGTTCAGTTTGGTGTAAAACTCACAGGCGGAGAATTTGGTGAATCTTGGGGCATGGAAACCCCGCCCCGGCGAGCTCTCCGGCGTGCGTTGCCGCGGGGGAGCGCGGGCAGCGCGAGGTTGACGAAGGGTGGCAGGTCCCACCGGTCAGCCTCGGTTTTCCTCCGTGAAGATCAGTTTGCGGCTATCTTGTGCGGCTGCGCGGGTAGAACCCAGTGGGCTTCGGTGTGGCCGCGAGATCAGTGGCCCAATTCAAACCATGGGGCCCACGGCCAGAGTTTAAACATTTTCCGAATTTCAGATTTAGGTCAAACTTCAAACCTCCATAACTTTCAGAAGGAATGTCCAAAATTTGTGAAACAAATTTTGTTGGATTTCTGTCAGTCAGTACTTAGCAGAAATGCAAAGAAATTGGTATGAAGATCCCTGGAATTTTCTCTAAAATTCATCAACATTAAATATTTGGGAATTAATTCCAAGAGATCCCTGTTATGGAATTTTCTCAAATTTGGCCAGAAGATCCTTCATAACTTTAGGGATCTCCCGTAAAAATTTAATCTTCATTGGATTATATTTGCTAGGACAAACCCTGATCCAAAGTTCAGCCTTCATTTGCAACTCCCAATTTTAAACAGAAACTTTTCAGCTTTTCCTACCAACTTAAAAAATTCAATTCTTCTTGTATACAACTCGAAAATTTATGAAACAAATTTTGATAGAACCTGGGAGAACTTCCCTTTTCAGATTTTCCACTGTTAGCTATATCAAAGCTACAGAATGAGGATCAGAATTCAGAGGAGCTATGTACTTGTGGGAATTTTAGAACCTACAAGCTTCTATTTTGCTCAGATCATCCTCATAGAATCTAGACTCCACTCGAAAAATTCCAAAGCCAATTAAGAAACCTTAATAGCAGTAACTATTAGTAGAAGATTGCTTCTTATAAATCATTATCACTTATACATATATTTTGTTTCATCTCATATAGTAACCGAAGTCGAGGACGCTACGGAGGCCTTGGAGATCCTCCCACCAGAAGCTAACTTCCCTTTTGACTCGCAACCAGGCAAGCCCCGGTTTGCATTTAATTACTTTTGAAAAGTTTTGCTTTGTATCACTTATGTCTAGGATGAATTGTTTGCATTAGAGTTAAGGTGATTGAAACCCCACTTGCATGACCTCTAAATCCTATGGAGGGTTGGGTAGTTTACAGCTCGATAAGTAGAAACTGCTATGCTAATGTTCTTAGGATCTCGGTAGAAGTCGAGTAGTTGGTTGAATCTACTTGCGAGATAGGATTTGATCACACGGGCTAGAATGAAGTAAAGAATGGGTTAAGATTGAGCAATTGAGACCCAGCAGGGGGATAGGATGCAGCGAGTGGAGGTCTCACGTGCGTAGCCCTGTTGGTGTCGGTTGAGGACCAAGTTGTGTGCGGCCCTGCTGCACAAGTTTGAACAGTACCAGATGCATACTGGTTATATGGGAACTAGGAAACCAATTTAATTGGTTAACCTAGGTGCTGAGGCTTACCCAACCGTTTTATAGGAGTGAGTTGAGGGTAGCAAGGTATAAATCTGCCGGCGGGCACAGACACGCTCCGCGCGGGGACCTCCTGCCCGTTACAGATGGACCGGTTCGGCATTTGGGTTGCCTTTGAAAGTTGCTGCATACAACAGAGTAGGAAGATGTGAGGAACCACACTTCTGAATTGGGTGTATGTAACGTGTTATCCGGGTGTCTATTGATTGCAATCACCGTCCCTCGCGGTTATTTGAGTACCCGCTTGTTCACTGCACTTTTATGTAGTAAGAATTGAAAGAGGCCAGAAGAATATGATGTATTGAATTTTCATTGTATTGCAACCATGTATGATGTAGATGTAGAGCTCACTAAAGTTATATTCCACCTTGGGCGTAACCACATCGGGAGGAAGTATTTCTTGTTTGATTGTGGAATCCCGATGTGAGGGTTGCTCAAGGAACATTATAATGCTGCTGAATTCTGAAAGTAAGGATTAACCTGTAGGCGAGTCTTTATCGCAATATCATTTTTCTATATTAATAATCCCTGCATGTAGAGTCTCATGTTTAGGAGTGACGGATAAGTCTTGCTGAGCAATCATGCTCACGGTTGCTATAATTGAGTTGCTGCAGGTGAGAATTATGAGGAAGACTCTGAGGATGAGGCGATGCCCCCGTCAGGGTACACGACCGAGTTGGAGCTCTGCACGCCGCCGTGATCTCCGAATGGTTGCTGCTAGTGTGTAGCGTCCCCGGGCTGGGTGGCTGCACTTTTGCATAGCTAGGCTGAGAGTTTAGATATAAACAAGACTTCCATTGTAACTAAGTTTTAAAATACTTCCGCTGTTTTTTATATAAATAAAAGTTTATATGTTTTCGTATTCTTTTATTGTGTACTGTTGGGTGCTGCATCGCACGACACCACCCTCTGCGATCCCGGAGTGGGAGGACCACGGGGTGGCCCCCACAGACATGGTATCAGAGTCACATTAGGAATATCGCGCTCGAAAAGAGCCTATTTTGAAAACTTAGAAGTAGTCGAGTGAGGATTAGTCAATATGCCCACATAAGGTCTATTATAGTAGTAGATACTAAGGTGGAAACGCTAACTTATGTGTTATTAATTGGTAACGACGTTTCGACATCAGGTAAGAGGTAAGGTACGCCACCGCAGGTGGATCAATTGTGGTAATCTTGCCATACGAGCAGTGGTATGGAATGGTTTGCCGTGGCTTGGCACGGTAGTGAATATAAGTCTCTGAACCTTCTTATGGTTCTGAGAGCATATGAAAACGATGATCCCCAGTGTACTTTAGGCAAAAGCAAGGATACCATATCGTGTGGTAAGCAACACGATAGTATGTAACTCTTCAACGATCAATGTTCAAAGGGCCATACGCAGCGCTCGCCATCGGTGTGCCTCAACGGTCATAAGGCAGTAGGTGGTATCCGTTGGGTTGATGAAATTCCCAACCATGATGACCCATTCGTGCTCTACTCGGGTTCCCCATCGTGTGGTGTGAAAACACGACCATGTACCTTAAGACGTGGCCTGACTCAAGGATGATCCGTATGGAAATAATATGGACCGTATGTTTTTACTATGATATGGACCTGCCTAGAATGTTAAACCTTTGTGTGCCCCATTATTGAGTGGTTTTCTGCAGGTATATTGACCATGTTAGAGCATGACGTTTAGAACAAGCTTGTGAGTGGTGTTTCTAGTTCCACCACTTGACACGTATATGCCGGAATACCGTTTTAAGATTTTCTTTGGTGAGGGCGTAGTACCGGCATTGCATTTCAGTTTCCTCGGCACGTTGATGACCATATCCGTGTCAGAGGCGCTGTCAATTTTTACAGGAAAACTCTTAACTTGTAAAAATCATAACTCTTAAATCAGAAAGACTATGGAGGCAAATAAATACAATCTGGATTCCTTTTTGAGTTTACTACAACCTTGTTGTTGAACTCCAGTCCAGATTTTTTCTTCAATGTGGTCAAAACAGTTAAATTCTCCAGACTGGTAAGCTGGACTAGAATTTGGACAGGGAAACCATGTTTGAAGTTTTCAGTTCAAATCACTTGGTTCCCCATTTTGAGATCCAGCAGCTGTTCTTAAAACTGTGGGTTGGATTCACGTATATTAGGCATTCAATATATCATTTCGAGCGAGGACATGTTTGGCTCGTGTACAATAGCGAGGATATACGCATGCTAACGCACTTAACACCCCGTGGCGACCCACGATGGTCGAAATGAACTTTCAATCCATGAAACTCATTGCTTTGGAATTCGTTTGTGGTGATATGGTCCAGTGATGTATATGTTGTATAAAGTGTATACTTTATCCATATGTTTGAATGTTATGCGTATCAGTTGTTTTAATTCTCGCATTACTATTGTCTAGACCGGATGAAGTAAATAAAAATGTGCTGATCGTTTGAATGGTGTGAATGCAGAATGGTGCGTACACGGTCCACACACGAGGAGGGAGGTCGAAGTCAGGTTCGTGCTGATGAATCTCCAACACCGGAGCAAACCATGACACAGCAACAACCACCTCCTCCACCACCAGAACTTCCAAGATCTCTCGCGGAGGTTCTTGCTGCAGTGCTCGGCTCGCGCGACGAGCAAACCGAGTTGCTGCGATGTTGGTGCAGAAAAATGCGTCCCGTTAGGGAGGACGCCAAGACAACGGGCAACGCCAGCCCCAACAGAGTTCGTACTCGAACTTCTTGGTGACCCATCCACCAGTCCTTACGGAGGCCGGGGAGCCTCTGGAGGCAGAAAGTTTTATCCGCACCCTCGAGGCGAAGTTCGGTCTGCTTCGGTGCACCGAACACCAGAAGGTGCTGTTTGCAGCGCAACAGCTTCAAGGATCCGCCTGTACATGGTGGGCGAACTACATCACCTCACTACCGGCTGGCCACGCCGTCACATGGGTGGAGTTCTGGGAGGCGTTCCACGCCTACCATATACCTCCCGGAATTATGCAGAGGAAGCTTCAGGAGTTCCTGGAGCTAAAACAAGGCGAGAAGAGTGCTCATGAGTACTCCAGGGCATTTAACCAGCTGGCGCAGTATGCACCAGAATATGTTGGGACGGAAAACCAGAAGCGGAACACGTTCTTTTGGGGTTTAAACCCCAAAATGAAGGTCCACCTTGCCCAAAGAAACCGCGGCACATTCAATGACCTTGTCAATGCCGCGATCGTACAAGAAGACGCTCAGCGCGAGCTCGTTTCTGATAAAAGGAAACATAGTGCGGCTTCAAGAAGCAGTGGTGGGGCTCCACAAAAGTACCGTGTGGTGCACCATCCGGTCAGAGATGGCAGCCACCGGCGCGACCGCCGCAGTTCCTCGGGCGTCAATTCAATGCGCCTAGCTTCTGACCGCCGTATCCACCACAGCAACAGAAAGCAGCAACGGATGGTCCCACGCGTGTCTCCGTTTCCACCATGGGCACCGGGATTCCGTCCACAGTTTGGAGGGAAACCGACACAATACACGTGCTTCATGTGTGGCCGTGTCGGGCATTTTGCAAAAGACTGCCCCGATCAGCGACAGGGCAGGGGCCCAGCACCGTATCAGGGTGCAAATTAGCCCCGCAACCAGCCCAAGAAACCAGCACCAAAACCCGGCAACGTCCACCACTTAGCTATTGAAGACGTGCCGGAAGGCGAACCCGTCCTCGCAGGTACATTTTCTTATTTAGATCATCCCGTAGTCATACTCTTTGAATCCGGTGCCACCCATAATTTCATAAGTCAATCTTATGTTATTAAATACTAATTCCCTATCATTCCCACAAAAAGTTCATATTTGATTTGCTCTCCAGGTGGGAAAATAACAGCTGATAGGATGGTCTATAGAGCACCATTGCAATTGGGTGAGAATCTATATCCGACGTCTCTAATTATATTAGAGAGTCAAAAACTCAATGTCATTCTAGGAATGTCATGGCTACAACGCCATGGTGCTGTTCTTGACATCCTTCCACGAGTGGTTCATTTAAACTCTCCACTTCATGAACCACATACTCTCATTCTTGGCCCTTTGGTCCAAGAAAATTCAGCCACATATAACAACGGAAGTCACCAAGCTTGAGGATATTCGTGTGGTCCGTGAATATGCGGACGTGTTTCCGAATGATCTCCTGGGCATGCCACCCAAAAGGTATGCCGAGTTCAAGATCAAACTTGTACCCGGGATGACTCCAATCTCACGGAGACCGTATAAGATGGCTCCAAATTAGCTAGCTGAATTGAAGGAGCAGCTCAATGATTTGATGAGTAAGGGTTTCATTCGACCAAGTTCCTCGCCATGGGGATGCTCAGCGCCGTTCGTTAAGAAAAAGGATGAAACCTTGAGGTTGTGTGTGGATTACCGACCTTTCAACACCGTCATCATCAAAAATAAATATCCACTGCCCCGCATCAATATTCTATTCGATCAACTTGTGGGTGCAAGTATATTTTTGAAGATGGATCTTCACTCCGGATATCACCAAATCAAGATCCGAGCGGAGGATATTCCAAAGACGGCCTTCTCGACGAGATATGGCTTATATGAGTATCTCGTCATGTATTTTGGTCTCACCAATGCCCTGTCACATTTCATGTACCCTATGAACTCGGAGTTCATGCCGGAGTTGGACAAGTTCGTGGTGGTGTTCATAGACAACATCTTGGTTTATTCCAAGTCTGAAGAAGAAAACGCCGAACACTTACATATCGTGCTTCAACGATTGTGAGACCATAAACTTTATGCCAAGTTCAGCAAATGTGAACTTTGGATCATACAAGTGCCATTTCTTGGTCATATTATCTCTGCGGAAGGCATTGCAGTTGGTCCAAGCAAGACTGAGCAAGTGCTGAAATGGAAGTCCCCCACATCTGTCCATGAAGTCAGAAGTTTCCTCGGTTTAGCGGGATATTATCAGAGATTCATCCCGAGCTTCTCCAAGCTTGCTAAACCGATGACTTTGTTGTTGAAGAAGAGGATTAAATATGTTTGGAGCTCAGCATGTGAAGGAGCTTTCCAAGCATTGGTGAAGCATATTACAACAGCCCCGGTGTTAGCTCAACCGGATACGACCACGCCCTTTGACGTATATTGTGATGTGTCTGGTATCGGGCTTGGTTGGGTATTGATGCAAGAAGGAAGAGTGGTCGCCTATGGTTCACGTCAACTTCGTGACCACAAGCAGCACTATCCGACTCATGATCTTGAGCTCGCTGCTGTGGTGTTGGCATTAAAAATGTGGAGGCACTATTCACTTGGGAACTTAGTGCATCTCTACACCGACCACAAGAGCTTGAAATATATATTCACTCAAAAGGAGTTGAATGCGGCAACGGAGATGGCTAGAGCTGATCAAAGATTATGATATTGAGATCCACTACCATCCTGGCAAGGCAAACGTGGTTGTCGATGCGCTAAGCCGCAAATCTCACGTCAACAATATATCCATCACTCCGATGGAAGAGGAGGAGCCGAGTTCATACTTGGTTCCATATGGAGCATTATATAATCTTGCCCTCGTCCCTACCATACGAGAGGAGATTATGGAAGCTCAGAAGAAAGACATGGGAATATCACACATTCGGAGAAGAATAAAGAATGGCGAAATGAAATGCTTCCGAAGAGATGAACACGGTACTCTATGGTAAAAAGACCGTATAGTGGTACCCCGTGACATGGAACTTTGGAAGAAAATCTTGGATGAAGCTCATTTGTCCAAGTATTCTATTCATCTGGGCAGCAACAAGATGTATCAGGATCTGAAACCAGATTTTGGTGGACACGGATGAAAAGAGAAATCGCAAAGTACGTATCCGAGTGTGATACGTGTCGGCGGCTGAAAGCTGACCATATGCGTAAATCCGGACAACTGCAACCATTGGACATTCTGGTGTGGAAGTGGGAGGATATTGTAAAATCTCCAAAAGTGCTAGCAATAAATTCAGCACATTCACACTTAGGAAAAACGAGGGGAATTAAAACTTTAAATTATAACGGTGTGAGTTCAAAGTGCTGATTTAAATCTCTCAAAAACTTCCAAACATAGAGATATAAATTCATATCTGGTGTCTCCATAATTCAAATATTAGGCCTCCCAAATTTCAACTCAGTTGGAGGGGTTTTACTATTTGTTTGGGATTAAGAGAGGAAGCCCTCAAACTTGAATTCAAATTTCAGTTTCAAATTCAAACTTCTCCAAAGTGGCAAATTGGATTCACAAATGTGTTCCCTACATCTGAGTTAGCATCCATGCCAAATTTCAGATTATTTGAGTTTAGTTTACTTGGGTTTTGAATAAATGGAAAGGGGGAATTCAATTCCTAATTTCAAATTCAAACATCCAAATGCAATTCAAATGCTACACCCAAAGAACTGAATGCAGTTGAATTGAAATTAAATCCATGACTTTTAGAGGAAGCAAAGCTTTTAATTTGGAGGAGGAAAGGAAAAATATCATCCAAAATTAGGTGGGAGGGGACCCATTGTTCAGCCACTCACTAGAGCATACCGAAGTTGCTCTCTTCGGCCGATCACCGTGAGGACGCCAGCACCGGCTGCACCCGCGCCCGATGATTTTCATTGCGCCAGCTCCTGCTTCTCTGCTCTGCTGCTCAGCCTCATCATGCCCAGATCATGAACTGATGTCCTCCACTCTCTCTCTCTCTCTCTCTCTCTCTCGACACTCGGTTTCTTCTCCCGCGAAGAACACACCTCGGTGCTGCACGCCTCTGTTCTGATCGCCCAGCTCAGTCGGTTCCTCTGTTGCTCAAGCTCCCAACGCAAGAAAGCAGTGCCACGACGTGCTCTATCGGTCTACCACATCAACATCAAGATTTCTTGCTCATGGTAGCCACAAACGGATGATCGCCGCCGAGTGCCGAAGTGAACCGGCGGAGCACAGTTCGGCCTCACCGTCACCAGCACGCTACGGCCTTCTTCATCTACGATTCCCTGTACGACAAAGGTGCGCGTGCAAGCCTATATGGTGTATCCAAAAACCATTGCTCGTTTGATTCCTCCGTTAGCTAGAATTTCCAAAAATACCGAACCCTAGTTCATCCACCGAGAGCTCGGTCGCATCTAAAAATTCGGATTAAACGGACAACCAACGATCGAGCTCGTTTGCAAGCAGATTCTACACACCCTAGCGCCCCTCTTCGAAGAAGAAACGATGAAAACCATCGAGAATCGGCTAGGTTCTAGCCGTTTTTCTCGCCGCCGGTGAAAAAACGCCTCGGCTCACCGTCGAGGACGTAGTTACCGGCCTTTCCATCGTGATGGGGATCCAGTTTCGGGTTCCTCGAGTTGCCACGGTGTTCTCCAAGCAAAAACCAGCTAATTTGGTGCATGGTAGTGCAAGAACACCGTCGCCGAAATCCTATCCACTGCTGCCGCCGTCGCACGCGTACTTCCGGCTATCGCCGGCGGTCGCTGCCCTCCTAGAAGTGTTCAGCAGTCCGTATTAGGGCTAGGCGGCGAGTTGCAGCTCCGGGGGAGGCCGGGAACCCAGTTCCGGCGAGACTCGCCGGCGTGTGCCACCGCCCGAGCTCTGTTGGCGCGAGGAAGAAGACACTCGGGTGGGACCCACTGTCAGCCGTTTAAACATTTCTGTTATTTTCAGAATTCCATTCAAACTTTGAAACCCCATAACTTTTAGTAGGAATATCCAAAATTTGTGAAACAAATTTTGTTGGATTCCTCTCAGTCAGTACTTTGCCGAAATGCAAAGAATTTGGTCTGAGTATCCCTAGAATCTTCTCCAAGATTCAACAAAATTAAATCTTTGGGAATTTATTCCAGGAGATCCCTCTTATGGAATTTTCTAAATTTTGGCCAGAAGATATTTCATAACTCCAGTGATCTCCTCTAAAAATGTGAGCTTCATTGGAGTACATTTGCTAGGCTAAAGTCTGATCCAAATTCAGCCTTCATTTGGAATTTCCAAAATAAACAGAGACTTTTTCAGCAATTTGCCCCACCTTCAAAAATCCATTTCTCCCTGTAGGTAGCTCGAAAAATTTTGAAACAAATTTTTTTAGAACCATGGATACCTGCTCTCATTAGATCTTCCACTGTTAGCCATGTCAAAACTTCGGATTTGGGATCAAAATTAAGAGAAGCCTTGTACTTGTGGGAATTTTGGAGACCACAAGCTTCCATAATAATTTCTCAAATTTTGCTCAAGTCATCCTCAGAGAGTCTAGTATCCACTGGAAAAATCCCAAAGCCAATTAAGAAACCTTAATAGCAGTAGCTAGTAATAAGAGTTTACTTCTTATAAATCATTATCACTTATACATATATTTTGTTGCATATCATATAGTGTCCGAAGTTGAGGACACTCTGGAGCCGTTGGAGGCCCTTCCACCAGAAGCTAACTTCCTGTTTAACTCGCAACCAGACAAGCCCCGATTTTGCATTTAATTACCTTTTGCAAAGTTTTCATTTGTATTACTTATGTCTAGGATGAATTGCTTGCATTAGAGTTAAGGTGATTGAAAGCCCACTTGCATGACTTTTAAATCCTATGGAGGGTTGGGTAGTTTACATCTCGATGAGCAGAGAATGCCATGCTAATGTTCTTAGGATCTCAGTAGAAGTCGAGTAGTTGGAAGCTACTCAGGAGATAGAATTTTATCACACGGGATAGAAAGAAAGAAAGAATGGCTTAAGAATGTGAAATTGAGACCCAGCAGAGGGATAGGGTGCAGTGAGCGGAGGTCTCACGTGCGTAGCCCTGGTTGGCGTCGGTTGAGGACTAAGCCGTGTGCAGCCCTGCTGGACAAGTTTGAATAGTACCGGATACATACTGCCATATGGGAAATAGGAAACCGATGTAAATGGTTAACCTGGGTGCCAAGGCTTACCCAACCATTTTATAGGAGTGGGTTGAGGGTAGCAAGGTGCAAATCTGCTGGAGGGAACACACACGCTCCGCGAGGGGACCTCCTGCCTGTTACGGATGGACCGGTTTGGCATTTGGGTTGCCTTTGAATGGTTGCTGCATACAGCAGAGTAGGAAGGTGTGAAGCACCACACTTCTGAAATGGGTGTATGTGACGTGTTATCTTGGTGTCTATTGATTGCAATCACCGTCCCTCGCGGTCATTTGAGTACCGCTTGTTCACTGCGCTGTGACATAGTAAGAATTGAAAGAAGCCAGAAGAATATGATGCATTGATCTATTATTGTATTGAAACCATGTATGCTATAGATGTAGAGCTCATTAAGTTTATTTTCCACTGTGGGCAGGACCACATTGGAGGAAAGCGTTTCTTGTTTGATTGTGGACTTCCGATGTGAGGGTTGCCTAAGGCATAATAATCTGCTGCTGTAAAACTGAAAGTAAGGATTAACGTGTAGGCGTGTCTTTATCACAATATCATTTCTTATATTACTAATCCCTTCATGTAGATTCTCACGTTTATGAGTGACGGTTAAGACTTGCTGAGCCATCGTGGTCACGGTTGCTATATTAAGATGTTGCAGGTGAGACATATGAGGAAGGCTCCGAGGATGAGGCGATGCCCCCGTCGGGGTACACGGCTGAGTTGGATCCCTGCACGCCGCCGTGACCTTCGGATGATTGCTGCCAGTGTGTAACGCCCCGGGCTGGACTGCTGCACTTTTTGCATAGCTAGGCTGAGGGTGTAGCTATGAATAATACTTCCGCTGTATATTATGTATTGTAAAATACTTCCGTTGTTTTATGTAAATAAAGTTTGTATGTTGTTCTTAGTCTTTTCTTGTGTGCTGTTGGGTGCCGCATCGCACGACACCACCCTCTGCGATCCCGGAGTGGAAGGACCACGGGGTGGCCCCCACAGACGTGGTATCAGAGCCGCATTGGGAATAGCATGCTCGAAAAGAGCCTATTTTGGAAATTTAGAAGTAGTCGAGTGAGGATTAGTCACTATGCCCACATAAGGTCTATTATAGTAGTAGCTACTAAGGTGGAAACGATAACATACTTGTTATTAATTTGTAACAACGCTCCGATATCAGGTAAGAGGTAAGGTACACCACCGCAGGCTTGGCACGGTAGTGAGTATGAGTCTCTGAACCTTTTCATGGTTCTGAGAGCATATGAAAATGCTGATCTCCAGCGTGCTTTAGGCAAAAGCAAGAATATCCCATCGTGTGGTAAGCAACACGGTAGTATGCAACTCTTGAACGTTTAATGTTCAAAGGGCCATACGCAGCGCTCGCCATCGGCGTGCCTCAACGTTCATGAGGCAGTAGGTGGTATCCGTTGGGTTGATAAGATTCCCAACCGTCACGACCCGTTCACAATCTACTCAGGTTCCCCGTCGTGTGGTGTGAAAACACCACCATGTACCTTGAGACGTGACATGACTCAAGGATGATCCATATGGAAATGGTACGGACCGTATGTTTTTACTATGATATGGACCTGCCTGAAACGATCAACCTTTGTGTGCACCATTATTGTGTGGTTTTCTGCAGGTACATTGACCACGTTAGGGCATGATATTTAGAAATTGTTTGTGAGCGATGTTCTTAGTTCCACCATTTGACACAAATATGTCGGAATACCGTCTTAGGATTTTTTCTTTGGTGAGGAAACGTAGTACCGAGATGAGTTATTAATTGCATAAAAAGGAAGTTTTAAAAAAAAGAGTCAATTTGAAGTTTAGGATTCAATTAGGGGTTATTAAACTGAGAGTCAATTGGGAGTATAGATTCATTTCCAAAGACTTAGGAACAACTTCCCCTGTTTTTGGCAGAATTTTTGCTGAATTTGAACAGGACATAACTTTTGGTTGGTCGAACCAATGGAGGTTTGTGATAGTATTCTGGAAAGGTATTGAAGTCTTCTACAATTTTTATATAGAACTCCAGAGCAGAAACGCCATCCAAATGAATGAAAAAATCTCAGAGGAGTATAAACTGTCCAGAAACAGGGCAGACCAAAAATGCTCTCTGGAATTTTCTGTATTTCGACCATAACTTCTTGTAGAAAAATTTCTAGGGATCAGGTAAGACACCGTTGGAAAGTGTAGGATATGTGCTAAAACTTTGTAGTTCCATGTTTTCCCAGATTGGGGGCATAAATAGTTGGAATTTTGTGAACAAAACAGTCACTTGCAAAGGAGATGCGGTCAAAATTTCTGAGAAAAATCTGTAGAGTTGTAAAAACCATAACTTCTAAACTAGAAAAGCTATGGAGGCAAATAAATACAATATGGATTCCGTTTTTAGTCTACTACAACTTTGTTGTTGAACTCCAGTCCAGGTTTTACCTCTAAAGTGGTCAAAACGGTTGAATTCGCCAGACTGGTCAGCTGGACCCTCTGGACGGGGAAACAAGGTTTGAAGTTTTCGAGTCAAATCAATTGGTTTCATGTTTCGAGATCCAGCGGCTGTTGTAAAACAGTGGGTTGGATTCAAAAATGTTATGCATCCAACATATCACTTTGAGCGAGGATATGTTGGGTCTTGTACAATAGCAAGGATATATGCATGCTAACGCACTTAACATCCCGTGGCGACCCACGATGGTCGAAATGAACTTTTAATCCATAAAGTTCATTACTTTGGAACTCGATTGTGGTGACATATACCAGGGATGTATATGTTGTATAAATTGTATACTTTATCCATATGTGTGAATGTTATGTGTGTCATTGGTTCATTCTCGCACTACTATTGTATAGACTGGATGAAGTAAACAAACATGTGTTGATCGTTTGAATGGTGTGAATGCAGAATGATGCGTACACGGCCCATGCACGAGAAGGGAGGCCCAAGTCAGGGTCGTGGTGATGAGTCTCCACCCCTGGAGCAAACCACGACGCAGCAACAACCACCTTCTCCACCACCAGAACTTCAAAGAAATCTTGCGGAGGTTCTCGCTGCAGTACTCGGCTCGCGCGACGAGCAAACCTACTTGCTGCGGAGGCTGGTGCAGCAAAATGCGTACCGTCAGGGAGGACGCCAAGAAAATGGGCAACTCCAGCCCCAACAGAGTTCGTATTCAGACTTCTTGGTGACCCATCAACTGGTCTTTACGGAGGCCGAAGGGCCTTTGGACGCGGAAAGCTTTATCCGCACTCTCGAGGCAAAGTTCGGTCTACTTTGGTGCACCGAACACCAGAAGGCGCTTTTTGCAGCGCAACAGCTTCAAGGGGAAGCCGGTACATGGTGGGCGAACTTGTGGGGACCTCCGCCCCGACAGTCCAGAAATCGCATTGGGTGGTGCCGTGCGATGTGGCACTCAACAGCACATCACCGAAAAACACACATAAACAACAATATGTCTTTTGTACATAGAGTTGTCTCACTTTACAAATAATGTACAACGTACATTGCAGCGGAAGATAAGAATACACTCATAGACTATAGTCTACGCTAAGCAAAATGAAGCCATCCTTTCCGCGGATGCTTCACACTAGCACCACATCAAAAACCCACGGCGTGCAGGGTTCCAATCGAGACTTACACCCCTCATTGGGTGCTGCCCTGCTCGGCTCTCTCTTCCTCCCTAACATTGCCTTATGCAAAGTTACCTGCAAAACAATGGATCAACAAACCGTGAGCTTATGCTCAGCAAGACTTAATCAAAAACCTGCACATGGAACTCTAAATGCTGGAAATAGACGGCTGAATAGAGAAGTTTTCATAAACAATGAACTTGAGCTAATGGAGAGTCCTTACTTCAAGTTTTTAGCAACTTTTATAACCCTGGCACAATTACATCGAGACTCCACAATCAAACAAGAAACGCTTCATCTCGATGCCACTTGCCCGAGGAGAAAGTAAATTTAGTGAGCTACCCTAGACCCACACATACCTTGCGCCATCAACGTCGATACTCCAAGATCAAACAGGAAACACTTTGTCTCGACGCTACTAGGCCAAGGTAGAAAGTAAATTTAGTGAAGGCGTTGATCATCCCTCATCTCCAATATGAGGATTACTCACGAAGCATATTCACTTTTCCCAGTTTCTTACTACGCCACGACTCAGTGTACAAGTATGCTCACTGACGCGAGCAAGGTGATTCGAATCAAAAACACTTGTCTGACACGACACATACGCCCGTCCGAGACCGGTGATCAACCAATCCCCTCAACGTCGTATGTGGCAACCTTTCACACGACACTCAAATATTGAACCGGTCCCACCGACTTGGATTCATCTCACTACAGCAATCCCTCATAGAGCTGACTTATCTATCCTTTCAGCATCTGCATAAGATGGTGGGGATTGCCTTGACACCCAGGTTAACATGTTACAACGGTTTCCTGGGTCCCATATTGACAGTATGCATCCGGTACACAACTCAAACTTGTCCAGCGGGGCCACACACGAGAACGGTCCTTAATCGACTCAGACAGAGGACCACATCCTTGAGCCTTCCATCCATACTGTCCGGTCTCCATTCCCTACTAAGAGGATCAATTCCCAACTCTTCCGATTGATCCCCCTTAATCCCGGTTCACGAGCAGGAAACGACCTACTCGAGTTATGCCTCTTTTAATCCACATTTTTTAACTTGATAACAGCAGTTATAATTAAGTAAAAACCTACTCTAAATCAAACTCCTAGGATTTATTGGGTCATGCATGTGAAGTGTCATATAAACTAGACTTAGTGCAATAATCAAAATGCTAGACATTATAAAGTGGATACAAATAGAAACTTGTAAATTTGGATGCAAACCGGGGCTTGCCTTAGTGTTGATCCTAACTAAAGTTTCTGTCAATCAAAGCAAGTCAGTAGCCTCCGAAGTCTTCGCGAGATGTTTCGCTATCGAAATGATCAAATAAACGATGCGTCATATTATAAATTTAAGTGAGATATATGACTACAGAACTAAACTATATGAAGAAAGCAGCTTCTGTGGTTGCAATTTTTACAGGGGCTTTCTAATATCATGATAAGCTTATGGTAAAATTTTCAGAGGTTTTTGAGGAAAGATATGGCCACAAAAATTCTTGGCTCACCGGTGGGGCTCACCGGCGACCAAACTCTGGCAGGGGGGTGCCAACTCGGCGACTTTGAGGGGGAGGGCTCCAAGTCGGCGACTTGGGGAGGGAGAGGGCTGCGGCCAAGGGGGGGTGCTGGGGGTTGTATTCATAAGGGGGAGAAGAGAGGAGCCCTACTCCAATTGGAACTCAACCAAGAGTCCTAGTCAATTTGGAACTCAACCAAAGAGTCCTAGGGACTTTTCTCCCTGGTTGGTTGCGGCAGCAATGGGGATTAAATTCCCCCAAATGTTGGGAAAATTTCCCTTTTGTGGAATTGGAGAATTTGGAAATTTTGAGGAAAATTTGGAGAAAATTTGGGAATGGCTCATTTCAGCTATCATTTTCCATTTCTCACCATTTCTATGTCCCTTTTTCCCATTTCTACATTCCCCTCTCCATTTCTATGTCCCATTCTCCATTTCTATGCCCCATTCTCCATTTCTATATTCCCTTCTCCATTTCTATGGTTCTTCCTCCATTTCTTTGGTTCCTCCTCCATTTCTATGGTTCTTTCTCTTTTTATATGGTTCTTTCTCCATTTCTATGGTTCATTCTCCATTTCTATAGTTCTTTCTCCATTTCTAGGGTTCTTTCTCCATTTCTACTTCTTTTACAATGCTTCTCTACATGAAAAATGTATGCAATGCATGGTAATGAATTTGAGGGTGTTACATTCATCAAGCCATATTCCTGGAATTAATCCCTAAAGGAATAACTAAAAAGAATTCTACAGAAATTCCTAGGCATTTTCATAGCTAGCAATTTGTTTCTCTGCAAAGTACTCCTAAGGAATCCAACAAATTTTGTCTCACTATTTTTGGAGCTTTATACACAGAGTTATGGATTTTCCAAGTTTGAACAAATCTCTGTTTTTATTTTTACACAGAGCACTCAGACGTGGGGCCCACGGGTCAGGTGTTTCTTCAACCTTGAGTCAGAGACCCGCGCACACAGTGCCCGATCATAGCGCGCCATTCTCGCTCGTTTCTCAACCATTCTCGACGCAGTTTTGTGCTACACCACCCTCGGACCACGGCCTAGCAGCCGGGCAAGAGCTTGCGGCATGAAAACGCCGAGAAGACCATCGACACCGGCGGGGCGGCTCGGTTGTATGGCGCCAACGAGAAACAGCGTGTCCCAAGCTTCTCCCGGCGAGCTAAGTTGCCCTAAAGCATCCCTAGTGGTCAGGGAACATGGAACGGAGCTCAACTCTCGCAACAAATGGCGGCAACCCTAAGCTCGACAGTGGACCGACGTGGTTTAGCCGGCGGCGGCAAATTTCCATCGCCCGGAGCAAAGGATGATTGGTTTCCTTCATGGTTCGGCATGGGAGGGCACTAGGGCTACTAGTTTCGCTGGCTTAAACCGGAGAAACGATGATCAAGTTGTTTGGGTGAATTTCCCAAATTGGCTTCGACCGGTTCTTCACGTGCACCGGCGCCAAAACGTAAATTCTGGTGAGCCAGCGGCGGGGAAGAGCAAAAGGTCTTCGGTATGAGGAACTAGACTCCGTGATGAAACTTTGTGTGGTTTCGCTCGCGCTGGGGAGGTCAGAGTCAGCCGTGCGACGTGTAGCTGTGGAGGCGGCATGCTCTGTTTTTCCCGGAGGAAGAACGGGTTGCCACCGATCGGAGGAAGATGAACACGAGCAGGGAAAGGTTGGACGATGTCGAGTAGAGGCTGGCGCACCTCCTGGTCATCTTAGCTGGGCGTCACAGTCGCCGGATGGTGATCGGCGATGAGCATTCTGAGGGGCGGCACCGTTCTCTTTCGGGTGCGCACGCGAGAGAGAGAGAGAGAGAAGGGCTGTGCCGTGGCTTTGCCTGTGTGAGGCAGAGAAGACCAATTGAGTTGTGCAGCTCGTGATCTTTAGCAAGCAGCTAAGGGCAAGGAAATGAACCAACTCTGGGAGCAAGCACAGAGCTCGGTGGAGCTTCTTTCCCCGCGGTGTCACGCTCACAGAGAAACAACTTCGGTGTGGCCTCTATTCCACTGACCTGCGGGTCCCACCGAGGTCTCCCCCCCCACACACAACATTGGTTTCAAAAGTTTGAATTCAAAATTTTCCAGCACGTTCTACAAACTGAATTTGAATAGCGGGGAGTTAAACCTCGCTTGTGCTCAAATTTGAATTGCCATGTTTATTTCCTCTTCGGCTAAATTCCTTTTGTAACCTTTCCTTTATTTCATGTAGCCGAAGTTTGAATTTGAAAAGTGGTAGCAAATTTCGAAGGACGAATTTGAATACAGTGGCTCGTCCTCTCTCGTGCCCCTAATTCAAATCCTATTTTCACCTTGTTTATGCTAAACTTTCTTTACAATAGTCTAGCCTTTATTTCATGTTACAAAATTTTGAATTTGCAAACCAATTTAGGAGGAGCATTCCCTGCTGATTTGAATTCTACAGAAACACCAGCAAGGCTCAACTTGGGGATTTTACAGAACTACATCGCCTCATTACCGGCTGGCCATGCCGTCACTTGGGCGGAGTTCCGGGAGGCATTCCGCGCCTATGATATACCTGCCGGGGTTATGAAGAGGAAGCTCTAGGAGTTTCTGGAGCTGAAACAAGGCGAGAGGAGTGCTCATCTCCAGAGCATTCAACCGGCTGGCGCAATATGCACCAGAATATGTGGGAACGGAAGAACAAAAGCGAAACACATTCTTCCGGGGCCTGAATTTAAAAATGAAGGTCCATCTCGCCCAAAGCAACCGTGGCACATTCAATGACCTTGTCAATGCCGTGATTGTGCAAGGAGACGCTCAGAGCAAGCGCGGTTCTGACAAGAGGAAACACAGCACGCTGGCGAGCAGCAGTGGTGGGGCGCCACTGAAATACCGTGTGGTGTATCGCTCACCATCCGGTCAGAGTTGGCAGCCACCGGCGCAACCGCCTCAGTTTCGCGGCCGTCAACTTAATGCGCCAAGCTTCCAACCGTCGTATCCACCACAGCAACAGGAGCAGCAAAGGATGGTCCCGCGTGCGACTCCATTTTAACCGTGTGCACCGGGATTCCTTCCTCAATTCGAATGGACCCTGACACAATACACGTGCTTCACGTGTGGCCATGTCGGGCATATTGCTAAGGACTGCCCCGAGCAGCGACAGGGCTGGGGGCCAGCACCGTATCAGGGTGCAAATCAGCCCTGCAACCAGCCAAAGAAACCAGCACCAAAACCCGACAACGTCCACCACTTAGCCATTGGAGACATGCCGGAAGGCGAACCCATCCTCGCCGGTACGTTTTCTTATTTAGATCATCCCGTAGTCATACTTTTTGACTTCGGTGCCACCTATAATTTCATAAGTCAATCTTATGTTATTAAATATCAATTGACTATCATTTCACAAAAAGTTTGTAAGGGCCTAAGTTTTTGCACACATGCAAAGTATTCATCACACCCCACACACACCTAATTTGAGGAAAACTTATGAACACATTTGAAGAGCAAGTAACCACAATCAATATGGCCATTAAAGGATAAACTCAAAAAATTCAAAAGTGGTATTTCCCACATGCATCATATAGGGGCTGGGCATATGGAAAACTCCTACACCTTGCTAGGAATGCTCATGCCAAAATTCACCCAAATCCAAAACCTTTTTGAGGTATTTTTAGGTATAATGAGAAGGAGGCTAATTTGAACTCCAATTCAAATTCAAACTCCTTTCATCCCATGAATTCAAAAGTGGGATGCATATTCACAGTCAGCACATTTTTGTGAGCTCACACACCAATTTTCACTCCATTTGGAGTTGATCTTAACATGAGCCAAGTTTAGCAAATTCAAATTCAATTTGAATTTCAAACTGCACATGTGCTATAAATATATTCAAACACTTCACAATTTGAATTCTATCAAGTTCAAATAAGAATTTGGTGGATAATTCAATTTGCAAAGGGTACTAGGGGCATTACTGTTTAGAGCAGTAGGAAAATTGAATTTCAGAGGTTAAAACTAGGGGTGGGCCCCACTTGTCAGCCCCACAAGCGAGAAAACCGACTGAAACACCCGGGGTTCGGGTCTTGCGCGTGCTCCCGTGGATGCCACGTACTGCTCGCCGCTGCTACCTCCTGATCAGCAATCCAAGCTGCCAACCGAGGTTCCCAGCTCGTTATCATCCGGTCCCGGACGCCACAAAGTCATCTCACCTCTGTTTCCATGCCTCCTCACGCTGAAAACCCTAAGAGAGCCGCCGCACCCTCGAAACCCCCACCTCACCGTCGACCGGCCAAACCTGTCCCTCCCATCGTGAGCTGAGGCTACAAACGGCACCGTCGACCTTTGCTAGACATGCTCCAACCCTCAGTTGCTCGTGATCAGCTCCCCTTGAGCTTTTCCGAGCCAATCTTCCACTTCCTGATCCACTCCGAAGCGACTCTGACTTGACACCGTCGCCCGGGTAGCGCCAAGCTTCTCTGGCGCAGCCAACTGGTCTCTGAGGTTAGCATCGAGGTATAGCAGCTTTCCCTGAGCTCCCTAGCTCCATAATAGCACCGGTTAGCCAGAATTTCATTTTTCCCGATGATCGTCGTATAGAACACCGAGAACCGAAACTAGAAATTCATCTTGATCACTTGATCACTGGAAATCCTGGTCGAGCTGAAGCTAGAGTAGCACCTCACGATTACCTTGGCCAAATCGTAGCGACGATGATCAACCCAGTGAGCGGAGCACCGTATTTTGGCCACCGCCGGTGGAAACAGCTCGGGTTGCCGGTGAAGTCTACTTTCCCGGCGATCTCCGGCCAAGAGGAGGGCAGGGTTAGCTTCCCCATGCCCCAGTGGTGCTTTGCGAACCATTGGTTAATTGTGTTCACCGCCGAGACGAGCTAGCACCATCAGACCTGAGCTCAATTCCGCCGCTACCATCGCCGACTACGTTTCCAGCGATGTTGAGGCGCGAGGAGTTGCCCGGCGTGTGCGCTGTGCTTCAAGGGTCACGTAGGAAGAAACCGCGTCAAGAATTAGGCAGTAACGGCTGAGAACAAGCCGCGCCACCGTCACTGTGCGTAGCGCGCTCGGGCGCCAGCGGGAGGTTGAAGGAGGCACTGTGCGTTGGACCCACGTGCAGTGTTTTAAACATTTCCCCGATTTTCAGATTTAGTTCAACTTCAAACCCACATAACTTTGGCTAGGAAACTCCAAATCGAGTGAACAAAATTTTGTTGGATTCAGCTCTCTGAGTACTTTCCAACAAATCAAGTTTCAATTTATGAAAATCCTTATTTCTCCAGAATTAATTCTTCAAATTTTAAAATGTTTAGAATTTTAAATGGAGAATCCTTTGGAGGAAAATTCTTAAATTTGGCCAGGTTGTTCATCATAATATCCTTGATATACCATAGAAATTTCAGATCCATTCGAGCTCATTTGATCCACCTAATGGTGTGATTAATAAACTGTTCCAGAGAAAATAGAAAATGTCCAGAAACATTTTCAGATTTTCTCTAAAAATTGTTTAGCTCATATCTTTGGCTAGGAATCTTCAAATGAAGTGAAACCAACTCCACTACAAAACTCCAAAAATTTAGTTTCAGAAAGTCATGGCTTGCTCCATGAAAATCCAAAGAACACACTAAGAGCTCCAGTTAAGGCCAAGTATACAATTATTTGTGGAAAGCTCAAATGAGCTTTGCTGCAAATGAAACTTGGCAAAGTCTCTGTTTAGGTTGTATCCAACCCACATTAAAAATTTCAGAGTCATTGGGCCTGTCTAGTAAGACTTATGATCCTCACAAATTCAACTTCAATTAAAATGCATTCAAATTGATACATATATGTATTTATCTCATGTAGTCGCTAAGGTTGAGGAGGAGCTCAAAGTCTTAGACTTCATCACTCCGGAGGAACAGCTAGCCTACGACCAACAGCAGCAAGGCAAGCTCCGGTTTGCATTAGCCTTTTATTAAATTTTAATGCTTTGAGAACTTACTTTGAGCACCCACTTGAATTTTGCATTAGAGTCTTGTTTGAAAACCCAAATGCATAGCCAAGAAAACCCTGGGTTGGGCTTAGGTCTGTAAATATCGATTAGCTACTGCAATGCTAAGATAGTATAGGATTCGGTACAAGTCGAGTAGTTGGAACTGCTCGCAAGAATAGGCTAGAGGCACACTACTCGGGTAAAGGTAGCAAATGAAATACATGGCGAGAAAAATGAGACCGAGTGGAGAGTAAGGGCAGCGGGACGGTGGGGCCTGGGTGCCATAGCTCCGCTTGTGTCGATTGAGGACTGAGCCATGTGCGGGCCTGTTGAACAAGCTAGAACAGTACCGAAGACCTACCGGATATATGGGAACTGGGAAACCGATATAACTTGGGTAGCTGGGTGTTAAGGCATAGCTGGTCGTTTAGAAGGTAGGTTGAGAGCTTGAGGTGTAAATCGGCTGGCGGCACTGTAGATGCGCGCGCAGAGACCTCTTGCTCAGGATGATTGGACCGGCTCAACATTTGGCTGACGGGTGAAAGGTGGTCGCGTACGACGTCCATGATGGTTTCTGTAGGCAACATCGAGTACGGGCGTACGTGACGGGTTATTCGGGTAACCCTGCAGGTGTAAATCGATTATAATCGCTGTCCCTCACGGTCAGTGAGTACCACTTGTTCACTGTACCATGACGTAGAAAGAACAGGTTAGAGCCATGTAAAAGTTGCTGATTGAAAGCTATACATTGATTGTCAATGACTTGCTGTAGTTTAGAGCTAATTAAAGTTCTTTTCGACCATGGGCGAAGTACATGTGAGAAATGCTTTTCTTGTTTGATTGCGGCTCTCTCATGTGCCTTGGCATGGGGTTCTCCACAACTTGCTGTTAAAACTTGAAAGTAAGGTTCAAATAATTAGGCGAGTCCTTTGCAACTTATTTGCCTCATGTACCCTGTAATCCCTCATGTAGAAGTTTCATGTATAGGAGAGACGGGTCAGACTTGCTGAGCCATCGTGCTCACTGCTTGTGTTTGAAGCTTTTGCAGGGTGTTATGAGGAAGGGACTCCCGAGGAGGAGACATAACCCCAAGAGGGAAACCCCGTCAAGTGGGAGTCGTGCACGCCGCCGTGTTAGTGTGCGCGTGTGCTAGCGGGGACACGTTCACAGGCTGAACGTGATCTCGGTGCGTAGTCTACGCCCGTGAGTGTAGACTGAACATATTTTGTTGTAAAAATGTTCATAAACTCGTTTATGTAATAAAACTTTGCTTCCGCATTGTACCATTTTATGTGTGTTATCCAGTGTTGTTGTCACACTCGGTTTTTCCGAAGAACAACCAAGTGAATATCACATGTATGCCAGGATCATTTTCTCATACATGTGATGACAAATAGTGAAGCATCATTTATTACAAGCCAGGTGTCGAATATAAATAAGTCTTACAAAGCATATGTCTCGATGGACGATAAATAGTTCATCAAAAATAAATAAACTAGCAGCGGAATATTATTCTTGAGGGCTCCATCACAGGCGTTGCCCGGGGGTCTCCATGAACCTAGAAACCTTCTTCGGGTCCAAAGTCTTGGTCATTATATACCACCTCATTATCTTGACCTGAGCAGCAATATAAACCAACAAATATGCAAGGTTGAGTACCAATGGTACTCAGCAAGTGTGGGAAAATTTCATCATGCATGGCTAGATCAAGGAGAGGTTGAACTCATGGTTAAAGCACTACGCAATTAATACCTATCACCTTAGCTTATTAAGCACCTACATTACTACACAGGTGAAATGGTCCCAAATCTCCCATCCCATCATCAAAATCCAATAACCATGACATCATTTCCAATGTTAAGCTCCCCGCTTAACATCCACAACTTCCAAAACCATCAATCCTCTAATCATGAATAAGTCCAAGCCGCTCTTGACCATGAGCACGGCTGTCATGACAGTTTTGACTCTGCAGAGTTTGTACCACTGTACCCACATGTAGTGATTTCATCCCTCGGTGCCGGGTGGACTAAAAGAACCTCCATTATGCCAGTGGCTACGAACCACATTCACACTTCCCAGGTGTGTAGCCAGGAGATCACTACGAAGCCTTTACAAAGGGATTCCCGACGAGCGTGGGCCCACTAAGGTTTCACCCCTAACAGCATACAAGAGGCTCCAACCCCGCTGCAGTGGCCCCCTCTTGAGCCTTGCGGTTCATATGGTAGTCTAGCTAACACCTACTCCCCGCACCATCCAATGCACCCATACTACGCCGGGGATACACCTAATTAATTGGCCAAGCTGCCCCATCTCAGCATGTGGTTGGCACTGTAAAGCCAGGTTACATGCTCCATGAACCGGTCCTTAGGATCTAGGCAAGTACTAAACACAAAGCCGAGTCTCGTGCACTCAGCACACAACCAAAACATCCAACTTGCCTTGATCCCTACCTCTACATAACTCACAATATCTCATTCAAGAGTATGGTAAAATAAACAGATGATCTCATATCCCAAATATCCCATTCTAAGCATGGCTAAGCATATGCATAATAGTAAATGACATGATAAAATAAATCCCAATCCCAAGCTACAAGGGAACAAGGTAATGCAATTCTAGGGAAACTTCCTAGCATGGGTTTCATATTTAACTTGACAATGCAATAATTCTATCTAAACATCCTAGTATAGGATCAAAGTGGTCAAGGACACTTGCCTCCTTCTTGCTGCTCTTGAAATGGGTAGTCCTGGTCTTGGAAAGGAATAACTTGCTCTTGAGCAGGTTCTACATCATACCATCACACATAGCAAAAGAAAAACAACAATCCATAAGACATAGTTCACACTTCCACTTCATACAAACCACACATTCACATTTATGAAAGTCATTCACCATTATATGTGTTGTGGTTACTCTATGTGTGTTGATTTGTGTCTTGCATACACTTTTAATCATTTGTATATGATTCCTACTTTTGTATTCACATTTATGCCTGCATACTATATATATGAGTTTCCAATTTAAATAAATTCCTTATATTCAATTACTACACCTTTTAGCTACCAAGTATGCATGAAAGGTATTTTCCTTCTCCATATGTGTCTTCATAATTTCTACCAGCCCTAAACTGAATCCTTTGGATTTTAGAACTCCATTTATCATTTACTGGTTGCTATATTTTTCAGATTTATTTCCTATGCCTAAATGTGAACTTTATTATGAAAATAACAAGACACCTCATCTAAACAGAATAGGCTCTGATCTAAAATATTTGCTAATATATTTCTGACCTTTTCCTCTGATGTAAACTATTTTACAATTATTTTCCCTATTTTCTAAAACTATTCATTACTTAAAACTGTGTCCCTAAATGTGAATAATAAAATAAACAGATTCAACTCAGCCCAAAATATGTTTTTATCTCACTCCAAAGTTTTCTAAATACTGGGAAAGTTTTTAATTTAATTATGACAATATGTTTGTCCCACTTTTTAATTTTTAAACACTAGCCACATATTCAATTTCCTAAATTAAATACTAAACAGGGCTAAAAAGTTAAACTTACCCCACTACAGGGTCTATAATATTATTTTCAAAATTCCCAGGGGTCTAGCTACACTTATCAGAGGTGTTTTTCCTAATTTTTATTAAGTCCAGGGGTTAAAACTGATTTTTAAATGAATTTACATGATTTTCTGGAGTTCCAGGGGTTAGATCAGAAGTTTCCGGGGCTAGCTCTTATTTCCCGAGAACCCCAGGGGGTAGCACGTAAGATTTCCAGTCTTTATAACACGGGGCTGACGTGGACCGTCCGATTCTAAACCGACGGCCGAGATTATAACATCGAACCGGTACGCGGGGGTTTAAACCCTACCGTGCGATTTAAAATAAACGGCGCACAAGCGGCCACGGCGCACAAGCGGCGGGAAGCGGCGATCTCGCCGGAGACTTTCGGATCTTCGATAATTCTTCCTAGAACTGTGATCTTATGGTATAGATCGGTGGAGGGGAGGTCGGGGATCTCACCTCGGGGGTTTTCTTGAGCTCGGAGGTCCTGGAAAGTGATCGGCGATGAGGTCCGAGGCAAAACCACGGCGAAGCTCGTCGGCGCTGTGTTTACACCGCAAGTCACCGAGTTTTCTGCACCTGCAAGGTTCCCCGGAGGCGGTGGATCAAGACCAGCGAGTTAGATCGAAATTTCCGAGCTTAGATCGGCCAGAATTCGCCGTAGAAGTCTCGGTTCTCACCGGAGTAAAAACAGCCGATCGCGTGAGAAAAACAGAACGAGGTCGGGGTTTTTATAGACGGGGGAGGGCGGCGGGATCGTTTAGATCATGTCCGCGTTGCCTACGAACAGAATTCAGCGGGGATACACCGAAATCCTGATAGTTTTTGATTCGGGCACGAGGGAGTCCGGCGCTGGCGCGAGGTAGACGACGATCAGGTGGGCCCCGCCTGTCAGTGTGAGGCAGCAGCGCGCGCGGCTGCGGGCTGGCGCGGGCGCTGGATGGTCCGGCTGGTGGGTTTCGGCCCACTGGCCGGTTTTTTTCTGTTTTCTCTTTTATTTTTCTATTTCTTTTCTGATTTGAGTTTAATTTGAATTCCAGTTTGAATTTGAATTTTTGCAAAACATGCAACACGTCCAAAAATTTTTAAATCCCCCTCTTAACAGGATTTAGGATTTTGAATCAAAATTTTGGGGTGTTACAGCTCTACCCCCCTTAAAAGAAATCTCGTCCTCGAGATTGGTGTTTCTAAGGAAACAATTCCGGAAATTGTGCCTTGAGCTCATCTTCCCGCTCCCAGGTGGCTTCCTCTTCTGAGTGATGCTTCCACTGCACCTTGCACATCCGGATTCTTTTATTTCTGGTGAGGCGTTCCATTGTCTCCAAAATCTTGTATGGTTGCTCGGCATAAGACGAATCCTCAGCTACGTCCACTTCATTCATGGGTAACACCTCTTCAGGCGTCCTCAGGCATTTCTTGAGTTGTGACACATGGAATACATCGTGCACATCCGATAGGTGAGCCGGTAATTCTAGTTAATACGCCACTTCGCCTTTCCTCTCCAGAACTTGAAAGGGTCCGATGTATCGAGGTGACAACTTCCCTTTCACCTTGAACCGACGAAATTCTCTGATAGGGGATACCTTGAGATAGACATAGTCCCCCACGTTGAAAACGAGCTCTCTTCTTCGCACATCGGCATAGCTCTTTTGGCGTGTCTGTGCTATCCTCAAGTTATTGCGAATTTCCCTCACCTTCGCCTCGGCTTCTTGTAGTACTTCTGGACCAAACACTTTACTTTCCCCCGTTTGGTTCCAAAATAGGGGAGTTCTGCACTTCCTCCCGTACAAGGCTTCAAACGGTGACATCTTCTTACTAGCTTGATAGCTGTTGTTATAGGAAAACTCCGCATACGGTAAGTTCTTGTCCCAACTCCTATTGTTTTTGAGTGCACATGCCCTTAGCATATCTTCAAGGATCTGATTGGTTCTTTCCGTCTGCCCATCAGTTTGGGGATGATAGGCAGAACTAAAGTTCAGATGGGTTCCCATGGTTTCGTGCAACTTCTGCCAGAATCTTGAGGTGAACTGTGTCCCTCGATCCGACACTATCTTCTTTGGCACTCCATGGTGACACACGATCCTTGACATGTACAGCTCTGCCAATTTGGATCCGTTGTAGCTTTCTTTCACGGGGATGAAATGAGCTACCTTGGTTAGCCTATCAATGATGACCCATATTGAATCATACCCTGATTGGGTCCTAGGCAATCCCACGATGAAATCCATGCTAATTTCTTCCCATTTCCATTCAGGCACTTTGAGTGGTTGCAATAATCCCGCGGGTCGTTGATGTTCTGCTTTCACCAACTGACATGTGTCACATAGGGCAACATGTTCCGCGACATCTCGCTTCATGCCATACCACCAATACCTGCTCTTGAGGTCCTGGTACATCTTCGTACTCCCAGGATGAATGGAATAGTCAGAATCATGAGCCTCCTTCAAAATCAATTCGCGGATCTCCTTTACTTCTGGCACACAGATTCTTTTCCCGTGCCACACCGTTCCTTGTTCATCCTCTCTAAAACCAGGAGCTTTATTTTCCTTGATGAGTTGTCTGATCTCTTGTATCTTCTCGTCATTCTTTTGACCTTCGCGGATGTCTTGCTCTAGTGTGGAGTCCACTTCCATGGCGATGGCTTCACCACTATTCACAAGGCATAGATTGAGCCTTATAACCTCATCCTTCAATTCTGCAGGCATGTCCTTCAAGCTCAACTTATTGACCTGCACTTTCCGACTCAAAGCATCGGCCACGACGTTTGCTTTCCCAGGATGATAATTGATACCTACATCAAAGTCATTGATTAGTTCTAACCATCTCCTTTGTCTGAGGTTGAGATCTGGCTGTGTGAATATGTACTTCAAACTCTTATGATCCGTATATATCTCGGTCCTCTTCCCCATCAAATAGTGCCGCCAAATTTTCAACGCGTGTACCACTGCGGCTAGTTCTAGGTCATGTGTAGGATAGTTCTTCTCGTGCTTTCGAAGCTGCCGGGATGCATAAGCCACGACATGCCCTTCTTGCATAAGAACACATCCCAACCCGTTTCCAGAGGCATCGTAGTACACCGTAAAGTTCTTCTGCATATCTGGCATAACTAGCACTGGGGCTGTTGTCAATCTTTTCTTTAACTCCTGAAAACTCGTCTCGCACTGCGGCGTCCATGTGAATGTGATTCCCTTCTCCAACAGTTTGGTGAGAGGTCTCGAGATCTTAGAGAATCCCTCAATAAACCGTCGATAGTATCCAGCCAATCCCAAAAAGCTTCGAACTTCCCCGACATTTTCAGGGGTTTTCCACTTCTGTATATCCTGGATTTTGGCAGGATCTACGGAGATTCCTCCTTCCGAGATTATATGTCCTAAGAAGGGAACTCTCTTCAGCCAAAACTCACACTTGCTCAACTTGGCATATAATTGGTGTTCTCTCAGCCTTTGCAACACCAACCTTAGATGTTTCTCATGTTCTTCTTCATCTTTGGAGAAGACGAGAATGTCATCTATGAAAACCACCACAAATTTGTCCAGATATTCCATGAATACCTTGTTCATGAGGTACATGAAGTATGCCGGGGCATTAGTTAGCCCGAAAGGCATGACAGTGTATTCATACAGTCCGTACCGAGATACGAAAGCTGTCTTGGGAATATCAGATTGCCTTATCTTGAGTTGGTGATATCCCGACCTGAGATCAATTTTCGAGAACACACAAGCTCCCCTCAACTGATCAAACAAGTCTTCAATGCGGGGTAATGGGTACTTGTTCTTGATGGTTACCTCATTCAAGGCACGGTAATCCATGCATAACCTTTGGGTTCCGTCCTTCTTGGGCACAAATATCACCGGAGCTCCCCATGGTGAGGAACTAGGATGAATATACCCCTTCTCCGTCAATTCTCTCAAACGATCCTTGAGTTCTTCTAGCTGCTTGGAGTCCATCCGATAAGGTCTCTTGTATATCGGGGCTTTTCCAGGTACTAGCTCAATTGCGAATTCCACTTCACGATCGGGAGGCATACCTGGCAACTCCTCCGGAAAAACATCTGGATATTCCCTGATGGTCCTGATCTCCTCCACTTTCACCTCAACTTGATTCAATTTAATGTCCCTCCTAGGCTCGTGTATTGTAATGAACTTTACTCTGGTGCCATTAGGGTGAGTTAGTTCCACCGTTCTGGTCGAACAATGGATGATTCCTTTATGTTTTGTCAACCAATCCATATCAAAATAATATCTATCCCTTGTGAATCTATCACTATGAGGTTAGCAGTAAATACTACCCCATTAATGTCTAGGTTCACTTTGGGACACACTTGTCTTGTCCTTATTTCTCCCCCGGGAGAGTTTACAGCTAGCATATGGTTCATTTGTGTTGTTGCTAGGTCATGCTTCTTAACAAACCCTTGAGCAATGAACGAGTGGGTATCACCAGAATCAAACAGCAGGGTTGCAAGGTGTAAATTGGCAGGAAACTTACCAACTACCACGTCGGGTGCCTCTTGCGCTTCCTCCATAGTGACGTGGTTCACCCGTCCTCTCATTACATTCTGCTGTTGTGGCTGCGCAGGCTTCTTCTTTGGGCATTTATGGGCGTAACGCCCCACTTCACCACAGCTAAAACATTGCACCCCAACCTTAGGTGCTTGGCCTTTAGTGTCTTGGGGTTGGTTTGGAGGTCCCTGTACTGCTGGTCGAGGTGGATATGCGGGGCGAGGCTGCTGTACAAACTGACGTTGTGGCTGTGCTGGTGCTGCCGGAGGCCTGTAATTCGGGTTGTACCCTCTTGGTGCTGAGTAGGGTACTGCAGCACGGTTCGTCTGCCCTGCAGGTTGCTGCATCAGACGTGGGCGGGTGTTGCTCCCTGAGGCTTGATGTGACCACCCGGCCTTCCTCTTATTCTCATTTTCCAAGGCCTTCAGCTTCCTTTCTACCACAAACGCTCTGTCCACCATCTTTTGGAAGCTTTCATACTCATTTGAGGACATTGCACACTGCATTTCTGCGGTAAGTCCTTTCACGAAACAATCTTGTTTCTGCTCATCGTCTCTATGTCTCGTGGGGCATAACGGGATAGTTGGGTAAATTTAGTGAGGTATTCCCTCACAGTCATGTTACCTTGCTGCAATCCCAAAAAATCCTTCCTCTTGTTTTTGAGTTCACCTCTTGGGATGTAATGATTGCGGAAGCTACGCTTGAACTCTTCCCAAGTGATGTTCTCAGGGTCATGATGGGCGGCCACGTAGGCGGTCCACCAATCAGCAGCAGGTCCATGCAATTGATGAGAGGCAAACAGCACCCTCTCATACCCTTGGCACTGGATGATCCTCATCTTGCTTTCAATGGTCTTCAGCCAATCATCTGCCTCCAGAGGTTCAGCAGCACTTGCAAACTTTGGAGGTTGAGTTCCTAGAAACTCACTCAACCTTGGTTGGCGTGGTGCAGCTTGTGGAGGTGGAACTTGATGCAAGTTGGCCACCACTTGAGTCAAGTTCTGGATGAGCTGATTTTGATTCTCTAGCATTTGGTGGAGGGGATCAACTCCTTCACGGCGACCACCTCGGTCCTGGCCTCCAGAAAGATGAGGGTTGCATGCCTCATCGTTGTTGTTGGCGGGGTTGGCAGCACGTCCTTTTCCTCTTCCGGCCATCTGGCAGAATCAACCAATGTTAATTTGAAAACATTTAGTATCATCTTACTACTTTCATTTGTTTGTACTCTGAAGTGTTGAGGCTTTGTTATACTTCTCTAAGGGTTCACTTTTCACACAAAAATAAATGCAATATTATTTCATGTGGGTTCACACACCAAAGCAAAATAATCTAAAGACGAGGCTGTGGACAATTGCTCATGGCTTCCACAACTCACGTCACACACCAAGTATTATCACACCATTAACTTAACTTAACGACTCGCCTATTCGACATCTTGCTGACTAAGGGACGGACTCTACACTACTCATTTTCTTGAGCTGGCTCCTCGGGATCTTCCTCATCATTTCGGCTTCCTTCTGACTCTGCTTTGGGTGGGGAGGCTGATGGTGGAGAAGTGCGACGACGTCTGATCGCTCGGCGATCCGGGGAGTCAGGGGTCCATGTATCATTCACGGTGACACACAATTCATTCCCATCTCCTCTTTCTCTCGCCTTTAAGCAGGCTCGCAGCAACGCCTCCGTTTCCTTCAAGGTGTCCCGGACATCCTGAAGCTCTTGTTGACACTCCTGCAGTTGAGTGCTGAGCATAGAAGCATCCTCCAAGCACAAGTCCATGTGCTCATGGGAAGTCCCTTGCTGCACTGGTGGGTACTTGTACTCCGTGGTACCACTCTCACGTTGGAGGACATACATGTACTCAGTTTTTTCCAAGTGGCGACGATAGATGTGGCTCTGGCAGGTGATGGCCTCCCAGGTGACATCTTTCTCCGCATCGACCTGTGTTGCTCGACAAGCTGGAGAGTTGTGAATCTTAAGCAGCTGATTTTCGTGTATAATCCTCATCTCTGAACTCCATTCTTCCCTCTTCTCACGGATGGTCCTGGTGGAGTTATAGTGGATGATTAGCTTGCCCGTGTTGCCGGCGGCTTCGAGCATACGCCGAAGACGGCGCAATAAGCCTCCTACTGCCAATCCGTAGGAAAGGTACGTCACCGGACGGCTCTCCTCTCTCTCGGCAAGGGAAACTACGGGAACTCTCCCTCCTGTGGACTTGCGAGCGGTGCGAATCATGTGAACCATCTAAAACAAAAAGAATTTAAACTTAGGTTAGATAAACTCTTAAACAAAAATCCTATTTTGAATGAAAATTGGGGTAAGATGAAGAAAGTGACTCCATTAAATAACACTTTTCAACACACACCTTGTAAAATAGTTTTTAAGAAAATAGGGCCCTTAAATACGTCCATTTCTACCTAGGTCCACGTTCCTACGGGCAACCTTGGCTCTGATACCACCTCTGTCACACCCGGTTTTTCCGAAGAACAACCAAGTGAATATCACATGTATGCCAGGATCATTTTCTCATACATGTGATGACAAATAGTGAAGCATCATTTTTTACAAGCCAGGTGTCGAATATAAATAAGTCTTACAAAGCATATGTCTCGATGGACGATAAATAGTTCATCACAAATAAATAAACTAGCAGCGGAATATTATTCTTTAGGGCTCCATCACAGGCGTTGCCCGGGGGTCTCCATGAGCCTAGAAACCTTCTTCGGGTCCAAAGTCTTGGTCATTATACACCACCTCATTATCTTGACCTGAGCAGCAATATAAACCAACAAATATGCAAGGTTGAGTACAATTGGTACTACGCAATTAATACCTATCACCTTAGCTTATTAAGCACCTACATTACTACACAGGTGAAATGGTCCCAAATCTCCCATCCCATCATCAAAATCCAATAACCATGACATCATTTCCAATGTTAAGCTCCCCGCTTAACATCCACAACTTCCAAAACCATCAATCCTCTAATCATGAATAAGTCCAAGCCGCTCTTGACCGTGAGCACGGCTGTCATGACAGTTTTGACTCTGCAGAGTTTGTACCACTGTACCCACATGTAGTGATTTCATCCCCCGGTGCCGGGTGGACTAAAAGAACCTCCATTATGCCAGTGGCTACGAACCACATTCACACTTCCCAGGTGTGTAGCCAGGAGATCACTACGAAGCCTTTACAAAGGGATTCCCGACGAGCGTGGGCCCACTGAGGTTTCACCCCTAACAGCATACAAGAGGCTCCAACCCCGCTGCAGTGGCCCCCTCTTGAGCCTTGCGGTTCATATGGTAGTCCAGCTGACACCTACTCCCCGCACCATCCAACGCACCCATACTACGCCAGGGATACACCTAATTAATTGGCCAAGCTGCACCATCTCAGCATGTGGTTGGCACTGTAAAGCCAGGTTACATGCTTCATGAACCGGTCCTTAGGATCCAGGCAAGTACTAAACACAAAGCCGAGTCTCGTGCACTCAGCACACAACCAAAACATCAAACTTGCCTTGATCCCTACCTCTACATAACTCACAATATCTCATTCAAGAGTATGGTAAAATAAACAGATGATCTCATATCCCAAATATCCCATTCTAAGCATGGCTAAGCATATGCATAATAGTAAATGACATGATAAAATAAATCCCAATCCCAAGCTACAAGGGAACAAGGTAATGCAATTCTAGGGAAACTTCCTAGCATGGGTTTCATATTTAACTTGACAATGCAATAATTCTATCTAAACATCCTAGTATAGGATCAAAGTGGTCAAGGACACTTGCCTCCTTCTTGCTGCTCTTGAAATGGGTAGTCCTGGTCTTGGAAAGGAATAACTTACTCTTGAGCAGGTTCTACATCATACCATCACACATAGCAAAAGAAAAACAACAATCCATAAGACATAGTTCACACTTCCACTTCATACAAACCACACATTCACATTTATGAAAGTCATTCACCATTATATGTGTTGTGGTTACTCTATGTGTGTTGATTTGTGTCTTGCATACACTTTTAATCATATGTATATGATTCCTACTTTTGTATTCACATTTATGCCTGCATACTATATATATGAGTTTCCAATTTAAATAAATTCCTTATATTCAATTACTACACTTTTTAGCTACCAAGTATGCATGAAAGGTATTTTCCTTCTCCATATGTGTCTTCATAATTTCTACCAACCCTAAACTGAATCCTTTGGATTTTAGAACTCCATTTATCATTTACTGGTTGCTATATTTTTCAGATTTATTTCCTATGCCTAAATGTGAACTTTATTATGAAAATAACAAGACACCTCATCTAAACAGAATAGGTTCTGATCTAAAATATTTGCTAATATATTTCTGACCTTTTCCTCTGATGTAAACTATTTTACAATTATTTTCCCTATTTTCTAAAACTATTCATTACTTAAAATTGTGTCCCTAAATGTGAATAATAAATTAAACAGATTCAACTCAGCCCAAAATATGTTTTTATCTCACTCCAAAGTTTTCTAAATACTGAGAAAGTTTTTAATTTAATTATGACAATATGTTTGTCCCACTTTTTAATTTTTAAACACTAGCCACATATTCAATTTCCTAAATTAAATACTAAACAGGGCTAAAAAGTTAAACTTACCCCACTACAGGGTCTATAATATTATTTTCAGAATTCCTAGGGGTCTAGCTACACTTATCAGAGGTGTTTTTCCTAATTTTTATTAAGTCCAGGGGTTAAAACTGATTTTTAAATGAATTTACATGATTTTCTGGAGTTCCAGGGGTTAGATCAGAAGTTTCCGGGGCTAGCTCTTATTTCCCGAGAACCCCAGGGGGTAGCACGTAAGATTTCCAGTCTTTATAACGCGGGGCTAACGTGGACCGTCCGATTCTAAACCGACGGCCGAGATTATAACATCGAACCGGTACGCGGGGGTTTAAACCCTACCGTGCGATTTAAAATAAACGGCGCACAAGCGGCCACGTCGCTCTGATCGAGCGCGGGCGGTGCTGCCGGCGGCGCACGGCGGCGGGAAGCGGCGATCTCGCCGGAGACTTTCGGATCTTCGATAATTCTTCCTAGAACTGTGATCTTATGGTATAGATCGGTGGAGGGGAGGTCGGGGATCTCGCCTCGGGGGTTTTCTTGAGCTCGGAGGTCCTGGAAAGTGATCGGCGACGAGGTCCGAGGCGAAACCACGGCGAAGCTCGTTGGCGCTGTGTTTACACCGCAAGTCACCGAGTTTTCTGCACCTGCAAGGTTCCCCGGAGGCGGTGGATCAAGACCACCGAGTTAGATCGGAATTTCCGAGCTTAGATCGGCCAGAATTCGCCGTAGAAGTCTCGGTTCTCACCGGAGTAAAAACAGCCGATCGCGTAAGAAAAACAGAACGAGGCCGGGGTTTTTATAGACGGGGGAGGGCGGCGGGGTGGTCTAGATCATGTCCGCGTTGCCTACGAACAGAATTCAGCGGGGATACGCCGAAATCCCGATCGGTTTTGATTCGGGCGCGAGGGGGTCCGGCGCTGGCGCGAGATAGACGACGATCGGGTGGGCCCCGCCTGTCAGTGTGAGGCAGCAGCGTGCGCGGCTGCGGGCTAGCGCGGGCGCTGGCTGGGCCGGCTGGTGGGTTTCGGCCCACTGGCCGGTTTTTTTCTTTTTTCTCGTTTTTTTTTCTATTTCTTTTCTGATTTGAGTTTAATTTGAATTCCAGTTTGAATTTGAATTTTTACAAAACATGCAACACGTCCAAAAATTTTTAAATCCCCCTCTTAACAGGATTTAGGGTTTTGAATCAAAATTTTGGGGTGTTACAGTTGTGGAACGCAACACCCCTCAGCGTGACCCTGGCTCGACGAGATCGTGAGGCCCTCGCAAAGTTCATACTTAATTTGCTCTCCGGGTGGGAAAATAACAGCTGATACGATGGTCTATATAGCACCATTACAATTGGGTGCAAATCTATATCCGACTTCTCTAATTATGTTAGAGAGTCAAAAACTCGATGTCATTTTAGGAATGTCATGGCTACATCGCCATGGTGCTGTTCTGGACATCGTTCCACGAGTGGTTCGTTTAAACTCTCCACTTCATGAATCACATACTCTCATTCTTAACCATTCGGTCCAAGAAATTCCAGCCACATATAACACGGAAGCAACAAAGCTTGAGGATATTCATGTGGTCCATGAATATCCGGACGTATTTCTGGATGATCTCCCGGGCATGCCACCCGAAAGGGATGTTGAGTTCAAGATCGAACATGTACCTGGGATGACACCAATATCACGGAGACCGTATAAGATGGCTCGGAATGAGCTAGCTGAATTGAAGGAGCAGCTCAATGGTCTGAGGAGTAAGGGTTTCATTCGACCGAGTTCCTCTTCAAGGGGATGCTCGGCGCTGTTTGTGAAGAAGAAGGGTGAAACCTTGAGGTTGTGTGTGGATTACCGACCTCTCAACGCCGTCACCATCAAAAATAAATATCCACTGCCCCGCATCGATATTCCATTCGATCAACTTGTGGGTGCTTGTGTATTTTCGAAGATGGATCATCGCTCCGGATATCACCAAATCAAGATCCGAGCGGAGGATATTCCGAAGACGGCCTTCTCGATGAGATATGGGTTGTATGAATATCTCGTCATGTATTTTAGTCTCACCAAGCTCTGGCACATTTCATGTACCTCATGAACTCTGTGTTCATGCCGGAGTTGGACAAGTTTGTGGTGGTGTTCATAGACGACATCTTGGTTTATTCCAAGTCTGAAGAAGAACACGCTGAACACTTGCATATCGTGCTTCAACGATTGTGAGACCATACGATTTATGCCAAGTTCAGCAAGTGTGAGTTTTGGGTCAGCCAAATGCCATTTCTTGGTCACATTATTTCTGCGGAAGGCATTGCAGTTGATCCAAGCAAAATTGAACAAGTGCTGAAATGGAAATCCCCCACATCTGTCCATGAAGTCAGAAGTTTCCTCGGTTTAGCGGGATATTATCAGGGATTCATCCCGATCTTCTCCAATCTTGTTAAACCGATGACTGAATTGTTGAAGAAGTAGATTAAATATGTTTGAAGCTCAGCATGTGAAGGAGCTTTCCAATCATTGGTAAATCATCTTACAGAAGCCCCGATGTTAGCTCAACAGGATATGACCAAGCCCTTCAACGTATATTGTGATGCGTCCGATATCGGGCTTGGCTGCGTATTGATGCAAGGAGGAAGAGTGTAACCTATGGATCATGTCATCTTCGTAACCACGAGCGGCACTATCCGACTCATGATCTTGTACTCGCTGCTATGGTATTGGCATTCAAAATGTGGAGGCACTATCTACTTGGGAACTTAGTGCATCTCTACACCGACCACAAAAGCTTGAAGTATATATTCACTCAAAAGGAGTTGAATATGCGGCAACAGAGATGGCTAGAACTGATCAAAGATTATGAGATCGGGATTCACTACCATCCCAGCAAGGCAAACATGGTTGCCGATGCCTTGAGCCGCAAATCTCACGCCAACAATATGTCCATCACTCCGCTTGAAGAGGAGGAGTTGAGCTTATACTTTGTTCCATATGGAGCATTATATAATCTTGCTCTCGTCCCTACCATACGAGAGGAGATGATGGAAGCTCAGAAGAAAGACGTGGGAATGTCGCACATTCAAAGAAGAATGAAGAATGGCGAGATGAAATGCTTCCGAAGGAATGCTGAAGAAATTCTTAAGGAGAGCTCAAAATGAATTTTCCTTAAGAATCAAGAAGATTAGGAGTGACAATGGCACCGAGTTCAAAAATACTCAAGTGGAGGAGTACCTTGATGAAGAATGGATCAAGCATGAATTTTCAGCTCCATACTCTCCTCAACAAAATGGAGTCAACGAAAGGATGAACCACACACTTATCGACATGGCGAGAACCATGCTTGATGAATACAAGACTTTGAATCGGTTTTGAGATGAAGTGGTTAACACTGCTTGTCATGCTACAAACCGGATCTATCTTCATCGACTCTTGAAGAAAACATCATATGAATTTCTAACCGGTAACAAGCCCAACGTTTCATATTTTAGAGTCTTTGGTAGCAAATGTTTCATTCTTAATAAGAAACTAGAACTTCAAAGTTTGCATCCAAATCCGATGAAGGATTCTAGCTTGGATATGATTCAAATACTTATACATATCGTGTTTTCAACAAAAACTCCGGTTGTGTTGAAATAGCATGTGATGTAGTGTTTGATGAAACTAACGACTCTCAAGTAGAGCAAGTTGATCAATCCATACGATGAAGAGGAAGCTCCTTACATAGCACTAAGAAGGATGGCCCTTGGTGTAACACCCTCAAAATTCATTCCCACGCATTGCACACATTTTTCATGTAGAGAAGCATTATAAAAGAAGTAGAAATGGAGAAAGAACTATAGAAATGGAGAAATAACTATAGAAATTGAGAAAGAACCATAGAAATGGAGAAAAGAACCATAGAAATGGAGAAAGAACCATAAAAATGGAGGAAGGAACCATAGAAATGGAGGAAAAACCACAGAAATGGAGAAGGGCATATAGAAATGGAGAATGGGGCCTAGAAATGGAGAGGGGAATGTAGAAATGGAGCAAGTGACATAGAAATGGTGAGGAATGGGAAACAAATAGCTGAAATGAGCCATTTCCAATTTCCCCAAAATTTTCCCCAAAATCTCCAAATTCCCCAAAAAAGGGGAATTTTCCCCACATTTGGGGAATTTAATCCCCATTGCTGCCGCACCAAATCAAAAGGGGATAAGTTTGTTAAGATTGAGTTCCAATTGGAGTAGGAATCCTCCCTCTCCCCCCTTATAAATAGAACCCAACCCCCCTCTTTCGGCCGCAGCCCCCCTCCCCCCCCAAAGTCGGCGACTTGCCCTCCCCAATTCGCCGAGTTGGCACCCCCCTCACCGGAGTTCGATCGCCGGTGAGCCCCGCCGTCGAGCCCCGTCGTCGAGACCCACCGACGAACCCCGTCACGCCTTGCCGTCGCCAGAAAAGAACCGACGATCTGTCCTGCCCGAATCTTCCATAGAAAAATTCTCCGCTGCTGCCATTGCTAGAAGGAAGGCCCTGCCACCAAAAGGATGTGAGGTAGGTCCCCATCACCCATATTACGACATCGCCGCTGTTTCTACGCATCCGTTTTCTTCGCCCCCTTCTAGCAGAAACTTTTACGTGTGGACAGATCACGTTTTGATCGATTTTTGACGGTGGGATTAATCTAGATCTTGAGTCAAGATCATCACCACGTCCAGACTTGATCCCTACACCCTTGTTCATCATAAAACCCCATGAAAGCCCATTAAAACATGCAAGAACACATACAAACTTGTTTAATAAAACTGCACCATAGGATTTGCATTCATCTACCCCATTGCATCTCGAGTAAAGTTTGCGCATGATGATTGATTGCTGTGAATTTTGTATGTGCGTGATCGTGAGTAGAAGAACAATCTCAAGAGGCCATCTACGAGGAACAATAGCACCAAGACTTCGAGACGCTTGAACAGCAAGAACCACAGGAGCAAGTCAAGTGCCCCTTGACCATATTGATCCCATGTTTTGAAACTGTTTTGTTTGCGAAAACTCGTATGCTTGAGTCAACTTTATGGGACACCCTTTATAGGAGTTCACTAGTTTTGTTAACCATCATTGTCGTCGGGAAAGTTGATGAGTCGGGTATGGTCATTTTTCCTTTTTGCTTCGCTTAGTTAACAGAATACGGGAAGCTGAATTAAAACATGGTTAGCTACTGCACTCATATGAATAATGATGATGAGAACTTGATGATGATAATGAGCATAGAATCGGGGAAGATCTAGGCAAGATTGGTTCGTGGATGTTGCTGAATGAGATGGTGACTTACTTGCCGTAGATCTAAGGACCGGTTCATGCCAGCACATGCTAGGAAAATAGTGCCACCACAAGGCCAAATATGGGTGTGGCTTAGCTGACTAATTAGGTGTGTTGATAGCTTGTTATGGACCGTGGATGGCGTGGGGAATGGGAGTCGAGGAGGACTGCCCTGGGAACTGCATGGCACAAGACGGGGCCCGTGGGTGGGAGAATGGTGATTCGAGCCTGCCGGTGAAACGTCAGTGAGTCCATACATCTAGTAGCCCCTTTGTAAAGGCTATTTTGTGATCTCTTGGCCATACACCGACAATTGTGTACTGGTATAAGGGAGGTTCTGCAGTCGCCGACGGGTGATGAAATCACGAACTTGTGGGTAAAGTGGTGCCACCTCTGCAGAGTGTAAAACTATCATGATAGCCGTGCTTCCGGTCACAAGCACCTAGCTAACTCACATGATTAGAGGGAAAACTTGGGATGGATATTCGGTATGGTTATGGTATGGTCATTGGGATTGGTTTTGGGATACTTGGAGTCATGAAAATGAGTTTGGTTTCGGTTATATGAATATGAGATGATTATGAATGTTTATGAGTATGAGATGAACTTGAGAAAGATTAATGGCTGGTTGAGAATTGAGAAAAGGTGATCTATGATGAAATTTTTTTGCTGTTTTACTTGGTTATATTGGGATTAAATTCATCTAGACTTAGTTGCTGTTTTTACCATGTTTGTGAAATAAAATTTGCTTGCTGCAATGAGCCTTTTTATTTCCTACCTTGTTGTAAGCTACATGTCATACTTTTCCCGCACTTGCTGAGTACGACATGTACTCACCCTTGCATTATCACATAAACATCAGCAACAGGGGAAGAGTACTTTGAGGACCATGTGGAGTACTAGGCGTGCGAACTACCGTCAACATGCATGTGGAGTAGAAGATTGGAGCCTGCTATTTAGTTATTTCCGCTGTTGTTTAGAGACTTCCGCTGCAAGAATAAGTTAGAGATTCATAAGTGAGACTTTGAGTCATTGTAATAAAGTACTTAAACACTATTTATTCATGGTTATATTCTGAATTCAGTTTGTGGATTACATGTGTATGTGTGATGAACATCCTGGGCACACATATGCATTCACTTGGTTCTATTTTCAGAACCGGGTGTCACAGATTGGTATCAGAGCCACGTTGACCGTAGGACGCAAGCCTAGGTTAAATGGACACTCTAAAACACATAGGAACACCCCTCTAAACTGCTATTTTCGAAAATTGCTTGTTGTTGCACTTTAAATGTCAATTCAGCCACCGCAAAGTGCTATTTTCAGCCCCTCTTTTTCTCTTCTCTTGGACAGCAGCACTTTTGCTTTCTTGCTCCATAGCTTCTGATGTTTTGGAGTTATTTCTTCCTTCTCTAAAGTTTATCATGTCTTATTTATAGATGCCGGTGATTAGGAGCACAACACGCATCAGGACTCGTCCACCACCACTTGGGAGTGCACTTAACCCCATTGAGGTATCCGAGGGACCATATTGGGAGGAGGTGAAGATGGAACCTCATGATGAAGAGGAAGTCAATAGCTCTATGCATGAGGAAGAGGACCTGGAAGAGGTGTAACCATTCGAAGACGACATGGAAGATGATCCACAAGAACGGCATTGGTACGCACCTCAGGAGGATTTTCAGGTGGGCTTACACCCCGTGGAGCCTCATGAAGCCATGACGGGAGGAGATGAACCCGAGGAGGAGCCACCCCTTGCTGAGGCCGAGAATGAAGGTGATGAATGGGCCAACCATTCAGTTCAAAAATTTTGGTCCGACGGAATGGAAGGAGGACACATATCCAGGGAGCTCAAAGAATTTTTGGATTGCTGCAGCTTATACCCGGAATATCTTCTCAATAAAGTCCCTCGTCTCGGACATGAAGAGTGGAAGGCTGAAGTAACCATCCTATCTAACGGTAGGGTTGTCACTCAGCACTTCGCACCCACATGGAGAGCTACAAGGGCAGAAGCTATCGATGATGCTGCATGGGATGCACTCACCGGATTGTGCTACGCTTTCCGTGAGCAGCTTGAGAACACTACTTTTGAGCTGCACCCGTATCGGAAAAGTGGTACAAGGGAGATCATTTGACCCCATGGAGGAGCTCTTTCCAACCCACAAGCTGCTGACAAGTCTCAGAGGTTTCTCGTGGAGTTAGGAAACCGCTATGCAAGCGCACAAGAAGAGATCCGTTACCTCCGCAAGAAGTTGTATTTGCTGGAGAAACAAGAGGAGACTCGTGCCAACGCGGGAGCAAATGGAGCACCAGCATCATCTATCCCTACATGGACTGCCGACTCACCATGGTGTGCGCCCATGTATGGACCACCCCGTCACACGGCGAGAACAGCAGCGGTTCTCACGATTAAGTTTAGGTTTCCATTGAATTAAGTTGTAATAAGAACGCTTAGATCGTAGTAGCTTGAATAAGAGTGGTGTGCTGAGATTTTGTGATGATTGCTAGTGTTTATGTTCTTGGTGTGAGTTGTGGGACGCTTCGGCGAATGTCCATATCCACACATAGTAGAGAGATGTGAGATGCTTCGGCACGTGTTCACATCCTCATATAGGCTGAAATTAATCAAAGAAGTTGTTTAGTTCATACACCTTGATGCATATAGTTGGGAAATCACTTCTTTCAATTCTGAATTCTATTCCGAGGGTAAGCATTAAAATAAGGGGGGTAGACTTTCTCGCCAACCTTATCATCTTAAATTCCCAAGGGATTGACATAATACTTGGAATGGACTGGTTAAGCAAGCACAACGGAGTGATTCAATGTGCTCAGAGGATCGTGCAGTTGAAAAGTGAGCACGGTAATCGTATTGAGTTCAGGTCAGCCCAACCGGCAAACGAGAAGGCAGCGTTGAACCACGTCGAAGAAGCAACATTGGAAAGAATTCCGGTGGTTCAAGAATTTTCAGATGTGTTCCCGGAAGAACTTCCAGGTATGCCACCTGACCGGGACATTGAATTTGCCATTGATTTAGTACCTGGAACTGCACCTATAGCGAACGTATAGGATGCCCGCTAATGAACTAGTGGAGCTTAAGAAGCAAATTCAGGAGCAGCTAGAAAAGGGTTTTATACGCCCAAGCTCGTCACCATGGGGAGCCCCCGTGCTCTTCGTAGACAAGAAGGATGGGACCCAAAGGATGTGTGTGGATTATAGGACTCTCAATGAGGTGACGATCAAGAATAAATACCCGCTTCCCCGTATAGAGGACCTGTTCGATCAAATGAAAGGTGCCTGAATTTTCTCCAAGATTGATCTTCGGTTGGGATACTTCCAGCTGAAGATTAAGCCCTCCGACATACCCAAGACTGCATTTCGAACATGGCATGGTTCATATGAATATACTGTTATGTCTTTTGGGTTAACGAATGCACCCGCATACTTTATGTACCTCATGAATAAGGTCTTCATGGAGTACTTGGACAAGTTCGTTGTGGTTTTCATCGACGATATCATGGTGTTTTGAAAAAGTGAGGAAGAACATGAAGAACACTTGAGATTGACATTGCAGAAACTGCGAGAGCATCAATTGTATGCCAAGTCAGCAAGTGTCAATTTTGGCTAAAGGAGATATTGTTCCTAGGCCACATCATATCCGAAGGAGGAGTATCGGTTGATCCCGGAAAAGTGGGAGAAGTTTTGAAGTGGAACCAACCACAGAATGTGAGAGATATTCAGAGTTTCCTTGGAATGGCTGGATACTACCACCAATTCATCAAGGATTTCTCCTAAATAGCGAAGCCTACGACTGAATTGCTAATGAAGGGAAAATCATTTCAGTGGACACCAGTGTGCCAAGAAAGCTTTGTGGAGCTCCAGAAGAGACTAACCACAGCGCCGGTTTTGGTATTGCCGGACGTGAGCAAAAGCTTCGACATATATTGTGACGCATCAAGACAAAGGCTTGGATGTGTGCTCAGGCAAGAAGGACAAGTGGTAGCCTATGCGTCGAGACAACTAAAGAAACACGAGCTGAATTATCCCACACATGACTTGGAACTTGCAGTCGTGGTACATGCCTTGAAGATTTGGAGGCATTATACCCTTGGCCACCGATGTGAGATCTATACGGATCACAAAAGCCTCAAGTATATATTCACGCAAATGGATCTGAATTTGAGGCAACGTCGATGGTTGGAACTCATCAAGGATTATGATGTTGGAATCAACTATCAACCTGGAAAGGCCAATGTAGTAGCTGATGCGTTGAGCCGAAAAGGAGCATGTCATCAACTCACGGTTCGGGAGCTGCCACCCGAGCTGCGCAAGGAGTTCGAACGGTTACATCTCGGGTTCTTGAACGAGATGGAGGTAATAGAACTGAACTCCTCGTTGGAACAAGAGATACGGGATGGCCAAGCAATAGATGAGGAAATAAAGGGAATCAAGGAAAGAATCCGACAAGGCATAGAAAAGGACTTACAGGAACACGAGAAAGGCATGCTTTGGTTAGGAAAAAGGATTTGTGTGCCTAATGTGAAGTACATCCACGACACGGTATTAAAGGAGGCACATGACTCACCTTATTCCATACATCCCGGCTGTACAAAGATGTACAAGGACCTGAAAACTTACTATTGGTGGGATGGTATGAAAAGGGACATAGCTGAATATGTTGCCTTATGCGACACGTGCCAATGAGTGAAGGCCGAACATCAAAGACCCGCTGGACTGTTGCAGCCATTAAAAGTACCCGAGTGGAAGTGGGAAGACATCAGCATGGATTCCATTGTCGGATTGCCATGTACTCGGTCTGGTTACGACTCCATTTGGGTTATTGTGGACCAATTGACGAAAACAGACCATTTCCTTCCTTTTAGAACCACGTACCGCGTTGCAGAACTAGCCGAGCTGTATATGTAGCAAATCGTGTGTCGCCGTGGAGTTCCAAAGAGGATAGTTTCAGATCGAGGTTCTCAATTTATCTCTAGGTTCTGGAAGAAGCTGCATGAAGCCATGGGTACCCGAATGAATTTCAGCTCCGCTTATCACCCTCAAACCGATGGGCAAACTGAGAGGACAAATCAAATTTTGGAAGACATGTTGAGAGCTTGCGCCTTGAAACATGGGCATAGTTGGGATAGGAGCTTGCTGTATGCTGAATTCTCATACAACAACAGCTACCAAGCCAGCTTGAAGATGTCACCTTTCGAAGCATTGTATGGTAGACAGTGTAGAACTCCGCTGTTCTGGAATGAGACCGGAGAGAGTCAAGTGTTTGGACCCGAAGTGCTGCAAGACACCGAGAAGCAAGTCCAAACGATACGAGAAAACTTGAAGGCTGCTCAGTCACGACAAAAAGGTTATGCGGACAATAGGCAAAGAAAATTGACCTTCAAAGTGGGAGACTTCGTGTATCTTAAGGTATCACCTATCCGAGGCCAACGACGGTTCAACGTCAAGGGCAAGTTAGCTCCTCGCTACATCGGGCCATTCAATATTTTGGACAAGCGAGGAGAAGTAGACTATCAACTAGAGCTGCCAACGCACCTCTCCGACGTGCACGACATGTTTCACGTATCCCAACTCAAGAAGTGCTTAAGAGTACCGGAAGAACAAGTACCGATGGATGAGCTCGAGCTTCAAGAGGATCTGACCTACGCGGAGCACCCCATCAAAATTTTGGACGTGAAGGAGAGGGTCATGAGCAACAAAGTGATCCGTTGGTGCAATGTACAATGGAGCCATCACATGGAAACCAAAACTACATGGGAGCGTGAGGAAGACCTCAAGGAAGAATTCCTTCATCTATTCTCTACTCTATCGAATCTCGAGGGAGAGATTCAGTTTAAGTGGGGTAGGTTTGTAACACCCTCAAAATTCATTCCCATGCATTGCACACATTTTTCATGTAGAGAAGCATTATAAAAGAAGTATAAATGGAGAAAGAACTATAGAAATGGAGAAAGAACTATAGAAATGGAGAAAGAACCATAGAAATGGAGAAAAGAACCATAGAAATGGAGAAAAGAACCATAGAAATGGAGAAAGAACCATAGAAATGGAGAAAGAACCATAGAAATGGAGGAAGGAACCATAGAAATGAAGGAAAAACCACAGAAATGGAGAAGGGCATATAGAAATGGAGAATGGGGCCTAGAAATGGAGAGGGGAATGTAGAAATGGAGCAAGTGACATAGAAATGGTGAGGAATGGGAAAAAGATAGCTGAAATGAGCCATTTCCAATTTCCCCAAAATCTCCAAATTCCCCTATTCCCAAAAAAAGTGGAATTTTCCCATCATTTGGGAAATTTAGCCCCCATTGCTGCCGCACCAAAACAAAAGGGGATAAGTTTGTTAAGATTGAGTTCCAATTGGAGTAGGACTCCTCCCTCTCTCCCCTTATAAATAGAACCCAAATCCCCCCCTTTTGGCCGCAGCCCCCCTCCTCTCCCCCCAAAGTCGGCGACTTGCCCCCCCCAACTCGCCAAGTTGGCACCCCCCTCGCCGGTGAGCCCCACCAGTGAGCCCTGTCGTCGAGCCCCGTCGTCGAGCCCTGTTGTCGAGCCCCATCGTCGAGACCCGCCGACGAGCCCCGTCACGCCTCGCCGTCGCCGGAAAAAAACCGACGATCTGTTCTGCCCGAATCTTCCATAGAAAAATTCCCCGCTGCTGCCATTGCTAGAAGGAAGGCCCTGCCACCAAAAGGAACTGAGTTAGGTCCCCATTACCCATCTTACGACGTTGCCACTGTTTCTACGCATCCGTTTTCTTCGCCCCCTTCGAGCAGAAACTTTTACGTGTGCACAGATCGCATTTTGATCGATTTTGATGGTGGAATTGATCTAGATCTTGAGTCAAGATCATCACCACGTCCGCACTTGATCCCTACACCCTTGTTCATCATAAAATCCCATGAAAGGCCATTAAAACATGCAAGAACACATACAAACTTGTTTAATAAAACTGCACCATAGGATTTGCATTCATCTACCCATTGCATCTCGAGTAAAGTTTGTGCATGATGATTGATTGCTGTGAATTTTGTATGTGCGTGATCATGAGTAGAAGAACAAGCTCAAGAGGCCATCTACGAGGAACTACAGCACCGAGACTTCGAGACGCTTGAACAGCAAGAACCACGGGAGCAAGACAAGTGCCCCTTGACCATATTGATCCCATGATTTGAAACTGTTTTGTTTGTGAAAACTCGTATGCTTGACTCAACTTGATGGGACACCCTTTTATAGGAGTTTACTTAACCATCCTTGTGTCACACCCGGTTTTTCCAAAGAACAACCAAGTGAATATCACATGTATGCCAGGATCATTTTCTCATACATGTGATGACAAATAGTGAAGCATCATTTATTACAAGCCAGGGGTCGAATATAAATAAATCTTACATCGCAAATGTCTCAATGGACAATAGTACGTTCATCACAAGTAAATAAACTAGCAGCGGAATATTATTCTTTAGGGCTCCATCACAGGCGTTGCCCGGGGTCTTCATGAACCTAAAAACCTTCCTCGGGGCCAAAATCTTGGTCATTATACACCACCTCATTATCTTGACCTGAGCAGCAATATAAACCAACAAATATGCAAGGTTGAGTACCAATGGTACTCAGCAAGTGTGGGAAAATTATATCATGCATGGCTAGAACAAGGAGAGGTTGAACTCATGGTAAAAGCACTACGCAATTAATACCTATCACCTTAGCTTATTAAGCACCTACATTACTACACAGGTGAAATGGTCCAAATCTCCCATCCCATCATCATAATCCAATAACCATAACATCATTTCCAATGTTAAGCTCCCCGCTTAACTTCCAAAACCATCAATCCTCTAATCATGAATAAGTCCAGGCCGCTCTTAACCGTGAGCACGGCTGTCAAGACAGTTTTGACTCTGCAGAGTTTGTACCACTGTACCCACATGTAGTGATTTCATCCCCCGTTGCCGGGTGGACTAAAAGAACCTCCATTATGCCAGTGGCTACGATCCACATTCACACTTCCCAGGTGTGCAGCCAGGAGATCACTACGAAGCCTTTACAAAGGGATTCCCGACGAGCGTGGGCCCACTGAGGTTTCACCCCTAACAGCATACAAGAGGCTCCAACCCCGCTGCAGTGGCCCCCTCTTGAGCCTTGCGGTTCATATGGTAGTCCAGCTGACACCTACTCCCCGCACCATCCAACACACCCATACTACGCCGGGGATACACCTAATTAATTGGCCAAGCTGCCCCATCTCAGCATGTGGTTGGCACTGTAAAGCCGGGTTACATGCTCCATGAACCGGTCCTTAGGATCCAGGCAAGTACTAAACACAAACCCAAGTCTCGTGCACCCAGCACACAACCAAAACATCCAACTTGCCTTGATCCCTACCTCTACATAACTCACAATGTCTCATTCAAGAGTATGGTAAAATAAACTGATGATCTCATATCCCAAATATCCCATTCTAAGCATGGCTAAGCATATGCATGTAAATAAATGACATGACAAAATAAATCCCAACCCAAGCTACAAGGAAACAAGGTAATGCAATTCTAGGGAAACTTTTCTAGCATGGGTTTCATATTTCATTTGACAATGCAAATAATTCTATCTACACATCCTAGCATAGGATCAAAGTGGTCAAGGACACTTGCCTCCTTCTTGCTGCTCTTGAAATGGGTAGTCATGGTCTTGGAAAGGGATAACTTGCTCTTGAACAGGTTCTACTTCATACCATCACACATAGCAAAAGAAAAACAACAATCATAAGACATAGTTCACACTTCTTACTTCATACAAACCACACATTCACATTTATAAAAGTTCTTTACCATTATATGTGTTGTGGTTACTTTATGTGTGTTGAGTTGTGGCTTGCATGCACTTTTAACCATGTGTATATGATTCCTACTTTTATGTCCACATTTATACTTACATACTATTTATATGGGTTTCCAATAAATTTCTTATATTCAACTACTACACCTTTTCACTACCAAGTGTATGTAGGAAAAGTATTTTTCTTCCTCATATGTGCCTTCATAATTTCTACCAACCCTAAACTGAACTCTTTGGATTTTTAAAAACTCCATTTATCATTTACTAGTTGCTATATTCTCAGATTTATATTCCTATGCATAATTGTGTATTTTATTATGAAATTAGTAACACACATCATCTAAACAGTATAGGTCCTGGTCCTAAATAATTTAATAACATATTTTAACCTTGGCCTCTGATGTAAACTATTTCATAATTATTTTCCCTATTTTTCTATAACTATTCTTTACTTAAAAATGTGTCCCTACACTAACAAATGTGAATAATAAATGAAACAGATTCATTTCAGCTCAAAAATATATTTTTATCTCACTCCAAAGTTTTCTAAGTACTGGGAAAGTTTTTAATTAATTTTGACATTTATGTTGTCCCACTTTTTAATTTTTAAACACTAGTTACATATTCAATTTTCTAAATTAATTACTAAACAGGGTTAAAATAATGAACTCACCCCATTACAGGGTCTATAATATTATTTTCATAATTTCCAGGGGTCTAGCTACACTTATCAGAGGTGTTTTTCCTAATTTTTATTAAGTCCAGGGGCTAAAACTGATTTTTAAATGAATTTACATGATTTTCTGGAGTTCCAGGGGCTAGATCTGAAGTTTCCGGGGCTAGCTCTTAATTCCAGAGAACCCCAGGGGGTAGCACGTAAGAATTCCAGTCTTTATAATGCGGGGCTGACGTGGACCGTCCGATTTTAAACCGACGGCTGAGATTATAACATCGAACCGGTACGCGGGGATTTAAACCCTACCGTGCGATTTAAAATAAACGGCGCACAAGCGGCCACGTCGCTCTGATCGAGCGCGGGCGGCGCTGCCGGCGGCGCACGGCGGCGGGAAGCGGCGATCTCGCCGGAAAGTTTCGGATCCTCGAGAATTCTGCCTAGAACTGTGATCTTATGGCATAGATCGGTAGAGGGGAGGTCAGGGATCTCACCTCAGGGGTTTTCTCGAGCTCGGAGGTCCTGGAAAGTGATCGGCGGCGAGGTCCGAGGCAAAACCACGGTGAAGCTCGTCGGCGCTGTGTTTACACCGTAATTCTCCGAGTTTTCTGCACCTGCAAAGCTCCCCGGAGGCGGTGGATCAAGACCAGCGAGTTAGATCAGAGTTTCCAAGCTTAGATCGGCCAGAATTCACCGGCGAAGTCTCGGTGCTCACCGGAGTAAAAATCGGCGATCGCGTGGGAAAAACCGATCGGGGCTGGGGTTTTTATAGCCGGGGAAGGGCGGTGGGTCAGTTGTGATCGAGTTTGATTCCTCTGGGACCGGAATTCGGGCTGAGGGACGCGGTATTCCGATCGGTTAAGATCGCGCGCGCGCGGGAGAGTCCGGGGTCGCGGGGTTAGGGATGACAGGTGGGTCCCACCTGTCTGTGAGGGATAGCGCGGGCGCGCGGCTGCGGGCTGGCGCGGGGGAAATTGGGCCGGCTGGCGGGTTTCGGCCCATTGGCCGGTTTTTTCCCGTTTTCTCTTTTTCTTTTTCCATTTCTTTTCTGTTTTGAGTCTAATTTGAATTCCAGTTTGAATTTGAATTTTTGCAAAACATGCAACACGTCCAAAAAATTTTAAATTCCCCTCTGAACATGGTTTAGGGTTTTGAATCAAAATTTGGGGTGTTACAGCTCTACCCCCCTTAAAAGAAATCTCGTCCTCGAGATTGGTGTTTCTAAGAAAACAATTCCGGAAATTGTGCCTTGAGCTCATCTTCCCGTTCCCAGGTGGCTTCCTCTTCTGAGTGATGCTTCCACTGCACCTTGCACATCCGGATTCTCTTGTTTCTGGTGAGGCGTTCCATCGTCTCCAAAATCTTGTATGGTTGCTCGGCATAAGACAAATCCTCAGCTACATCCACTTCATTCATGGGTAACACCTCTTCAGGCGTCCTCAGACATTTCTTGAGTTGTGACACATGGAATACATCGTGTACATCCGATAGATGAACCGGTAACTCTAGTTGGTACGCCACCTCGCCTTTTCTTTCCAAAACTTGAAAGGGTCCGATGTATCGAGGTGACAACTTCCCTTTCACCTTGAACCGACGAAGTCCTCTGATAGGGGACACCTTGAGATAAACATAGTCTCCCACGTTGAAAACGAGCTCTCTTCTTCGTACATCAGCATAACTCTTCTGGCGGGTTTGTGCTATCCTCAAGTTGTTGCGAATCTCCCTCACCTTCGCCTCGTCTTCTTGTAGCACTTCTGGACCAAACACTTTACTTTCTCCTGTTTGGTTCCAAAATAGGGGAGTTCTGCACTTCCTTCCATACAAAGCTTCAAACGGTGACATCTTCATACTAGCTTGATAGCTGTTATTATAGGAAAACTCAGCATACGGTAAGTTCTTGTCCCAACTCCTATTGTTTTTGAGTGCACATGCCCTTAACATATCTTCAAGGATCTGATTGGTTCTCTCCGTCTGCCCGTCAGTTTGGGGATGATAGGCAGAGCTGAAGTTCAGATGGGTTCCCATGGTTTCATGCAACTTCCGCCAAAACCTCGAGGTGAACTGTGTCCCTCGGTCCGACACTATCTTCTTTGACACTCCATGGTAACACACAATCCTTGACATGTATAATTCTGCCAATTTGGATCCGCTGTAGCTTTCTTTCACAGGGATGAAATGAGCTACCTTGGTTAGCCTATCAATAATGACCCATATTGAATCATACCCAGATTGGGTCCTAGGCAATCCCACGACAAAATCCATGCTGATTTCTTCCCACTTCCATTCAGGCACTTTGAGTGGTTGCAATAATCCCGCGGGTCGTTGATGTTCTGCTTTCACCAACTGACATGTGTCACATAGGGCAACATGTTCCGTGACATCTCGCTTCATGCCATACCACCAATACCTGCTCTTGAGGTCCTGGTACATCTTCGTACTCCCAGGATGAATGGAATAGTCAGAATCGTGAGCCTCCTTCAAAATTAATTTACGGATCTCCTTTACTTCTGGCACACAGATCCTTTTCCCGTGCCACACCGTTCCTTGTTCATCCTCTCTAAAACCAGGAGCTTTATTTTCCTTGATGAGCTGTCTGATCTCTTGTATCTTCTCATCATTCTTTTGGCCCTCGCGTATGTCTTGTTCGAGTGTGGAGTCCACTTCCATGGCGATGGCTTCACCACTATTTACTAGACATAGATTGAGCCTTATAACCTCGTCCTTCAATTCTGCGGGCATGTCCTTCAAGCTCAACTTATTGACCTGCACTTTCCGACTCAAAGCATCGGCCACGACGTTTGCTTTCCCGGGATGATAGTTGATGCCCACATCAAAGTCATTGATTAGCTCTAACCATCTCCTTTGTCTGAGGTTGAGATCTGGCTGTGTGAATATGTACTTCAAACTCTTATGATCCGTATATATCTCTGTCCTCTTCCCCATCAAATAGTGCCGCCAAATTTTCAACGCGTGTACCACTGCGGCTAGTTCTAGGTCATGTGTAGGATAGTTCTTCTCGTGCTTCCGAAGCTGCCGGGATGCATATGCCACGACATGTCCTTCTTGCATGAGAACACATCCCAACCCATTTCCAGAGCCATCGCAGTACACTGTGAAATTCTTCTGCATATCCGGCATAACCAGCACTGGGGCTGTTGTCAATCTCTTCTTTAGCTCCTGAAAGCTTGTATCGCACTGTGGCGTCCAGGTGAATGCGATTCCCTTTTCCAACAATTTGGTGAGAGGTCTCGAGATCTTGGAGAATCCCTCAATAAACCGTCGATAGTATCCAGCCAATCCCAAAAAGCTTCGAACTTCCCCAACATTTTCAGGGGTCTTCCACTTCTGGATATCCTCGATTTTGGCGGGATCTACGGAGATTCCTCCCTCCGAGATTATATGTCCTAAAAAAAAGGAACTCTCTTCAGCCAAAACTCACACTTGCTCAACTTGGCATATAGTTGGTGTTCTCTCAGCCTCTGTAACACCAACCTTAGATGTTTCTCATGTTCTTCTTCACCTTTGGAGAAGACGAGAATATCATCTATGAAAACCACCACAAATTTGTCCAGATATTCCATGAATACCTTATTCATGAGATACATGAAATATGCCGGGGCATTGGTTAGCCCGAAAGGCATGACAGTGTATTCATACAGTCCGTACCGAGATACGAAAGCTGTCTTGGGAATATCAGATTGCCTTATCTTGAGTTGGTGGTATCCCGACCTGAGATCAATTTTCGAGAACACACAAGCTCCCCTCAACTGATCAAACAAGTCTTCAATGCGGGGTAATGGGTACTTGTTCTTAATGGTTACCTCATTCAAGGCACGGTAATCCACGCATAACCTTTGGGTTCCGTCTTTCTTAGGCACAAATATCACCGGAGCTCCCCATGGTGAGGAACTAGGGCGAATATACCCCTTCTCCGTCAATTCTCTCAAATGATCCTTGAGCTCTTCTAGCTGCTTGGAGTCCATTCGATAAGGTCTCTTGTATATCGGGGCTGTTCCCGGTACTAGCTCAATTGCGAATTCCACGTCACGGTCGGGAGGCATACCTGGCAACTCCTCCGGAAAAACATCTGGATATTCCCTGATGGTCCTGATTTCCTCAACTTTCACCTCCACTTGATTTAATTTAATGTCCCTCCTAGGCTCGTGTATTGTTATGAACTTTACTCTGGTACCACTGGGGTGAGTTAGTTCCACCGTTCTGGTCGAACAATGGATGATTCCTTTATGTTTGGTCAACCAATCCATACCCAAAATAATATCTATCCCTTGTGAATCTATCACTATGAGGTTAGCAGTAAATACTACCCCATTAATGTCTAGGCTCACTTTGGGACACACTTGTCTTGTCCTTATTTCTCCACCTGGAGAGTTTACAGCTAGCATATGGTTCATTTGTGTGGTTGCTAGGTCATGCTTCTTAACAAACCCTTGAGCAATGAACGAGTGGGTAGCACCAGAATCAAACAGCAGAGTTGCAAGGTGTAAATTGGCAGGAAACTTACCAACTACCACGTCGGGTGCCTCTTGTGCTTCCTCCATAGTGACATGGTTCACCCGTCCTCTCAATACATTCTGCTGTTGTGGCGGCGCAGGCTTCTTCTTTGGGCATTTATGGGCGTAGTGCCCCACTTCACCACAGCTGAAACATTGCACCCCAATCTTAGATGCTTGGCCCTTGTTGTCTTGGGGTTGGTTGGGGGTCCTTGCACTGCTGGTCGAGGTGGATATGCGGGGCGAGGCTGCTGCACAAACTGACGTGGCGGCTGTGCTGGTGCTGCGGGAGGCCTGTAGTTTGGGTTGTACCCTCTTGGTGCTGAATAGGGTACCGCAGCACGGCTCGTCTGCCCCGTAGGTTGCTGCATCATACGTGGGCGGGTGTTGCTCCCTGAGGCCTGATGTGACCACCCCTCCTTCCTCTTATTCTCATTTTCCAGGGCCTTTAGCTTCCTTTCCACCACAAATGCTCTGTCCACCATCTTTTGAAAGCTTTCATACTCATTGGAGGACATTGCACACTGCATCTCTGCGGTAAGTCCTTCCACGAAACAATCTTGTTTCTGCTCATCAGTCTCTATGTCTCGTGGAGCATAACGGGATAGTTGAGTAAATTTAGTGAGGTATTCCCTCACCGTCATGTTTCCCTGCTGCAGTCCCAGAAACTCTTTCCTCTTGTTTTTGAGTTCACCTCTTGTGATGTAGTGGTTGCGGAAGCTACGCTTGAACTCTTCCCAAGTGATGTTCTCAGGGTCATGATGGGCGGCCACGTAGGCGGTCCACCAATCAGCAGCAGGTCCATGCAATTGATGAGAGGCAAACAGCACCCTCTCATACCCTTGGCACTGTATTATCCTCATCTTACTTTCAATGGTCTTCAGCCAATCATCTGCCTCCAGAGGTTCAGCAGCACTTGCAAACTTTGGAGGTTGAGTTCCTAGAAACTCACTCAACCTTGGTTGGCGTGGTGCAGCTTGTGTAGGTGGAACTTGATGCAAGTTGGCCACCACTTGAGTCAAGTTCTGGATGAGCTGATTTTGATTCTCCAGCATTTGGTGGAGAGGATCAACTTCTTCATGGCGACCACCCCGGTCCTGGCCTCCAGAAAGATGAGGATTGCATGCCTCATCATTGTTGTTGGCGGGGTTGGCAGCACGTCCTTTTCCTCTTCCGGCCATCTGGCAGAATCAACAAATGTTAATTTTGATACCATTTAGTATCATCTTACTACCTTCATTTGTTGGTACTTTAAGGTGTTGAGGCTTTGTTAAAATTTTACAAGGGTTTATATCTCACACCAAATAAATGCACTATTATTTCCTGTGGGTTCACACACCAAAGCAAAACAATCTGAAGACGAGGCTGTGGACAATTGCTCATGGCTTCCACAACTCACGTCATACGCCAAGCATTATCACACCATTAACTACGTAACGACTCGACTACTCGACCTCTTGCTAGCTAGGGGAAAGACTCTACACTACTCGTCCTCTTGAGCTGGCTCCTCGGGATCTTCCTCCTCATTTCGGCTACCTTCTGACTCTGCTTTGGGTGGGGAGGCTGCTGGTGGAGAAGTGCGACGACGCCTGATTGCTCGGCGATCCGGGGAGTCAGGAGTCCATGTATCATTCACGGTGACACACAGTTCATTCCCATCTCCTCTTTCTCTCGCCTTTAAGCAAGCTCGCAGAAACGCCTCCATTTCCTTCAGGGTGTCTCGGACATCCTGAAGCTCTTGTTGACACTCCTACAGTCGAGTGCTGAGCATAGCAGCATCCTCCAAACACAAGTCCATGTGCTCATGGGAAGTCCCTTGCTGCACCGGTGGGTACTTGTACTCCGTGGTACCACTCTCACGTTGGAGGACATACATGTACTCAGTTTTGTCCAAGTGGCGACGATAGATGTGACTCTGGCAGGTGATGGCCTCCCAGGTGACATCTTTCTCCGCGTCAACTTGTGTTGCTCGACAAGCTGGAGAGTGGTGAATCTTCAGCAGCTGATTCTCGTGTATAATCCTCATCTCCGAACTCCATTCTTCCCTCTTCTCACGGATGGTCCTGGTGGAGTTATAGTGGATGATTAGCTTGCCCGTATTGCCGGCGGCTTCGAGCATACGCCGAAGACGGCGCAACAAGTCTCCTACTGCCAATCCGTAGGAAAGGTACGTCACGGGGCGACTCTCCTCTCTTTCGGCAAGGGCAACTACGGGAACTCTCCCTCCCGTGGACTTGCGAGCAGTGCGAATCATGCGAACCATCTAAAATAAAAGAATTTAAAAATTAGGTTAGATAAACTTTTTAAACAAAAATCCCATTTTGAAGGAAAATTTGGGGTAAGATGAAGAAAATGACTCCTTAAATAACACTCTTCAACCAACACCTTGGAAAATAGTTTTTAAGAAAATAGGGCCTTTAAATACGTCCATTTCTACCTAGGTCCACGTTCCTACGGGCAACCTTGGCTCTGATACCACCTCTGTCACACCCGGTTTTTCCGAAGAACAACCAAGTGAATATCACATGTATGCCAGGATCATTTTCTCATACATGTGATGACAAATAGTGAAGCATCATTTATTACAAGCCAGGGGTCGAATATAAATAAGTCTTACATCGCAAATGTCTCAATGGACAATAGTATGTTCATCACAAGTAAATAAACTAGCAGCGGAATATTATTCTTTAGGGCTCCATCACAGGCGTTGCCCGGGGTCTTTATGAACCTAAAAACCTTCCTCGGGGCCAAAATCTTGGTCATTATACACCACCTCATTATCTTGACCTGAGCAGCAATATAAACCAACAAATATGCAAGGTTGAGTACCAATGGTACTCAGCAAGTGTGGGAAAATTATATCATGCATGGCTAGAACAAGGAGAGGTTGAACTCATGGTAAAAGCACTACGCAATTAATACCTATCACCTTAGCTTATTAAGCACCTACATTACTACACAGGTGAAATGGTCCAAATCTCCCATCCCATCATCATAATCCAATAACCATAACATCATTTCCAATGTTAAGCTCCCCGCTTAACTTCCAAAACCATCAATCCTCTAATCATGAATAAGTCCAGGCCGCTCTTAACCGTGAGCACGGCTGTCAAGACAGTTTTGACTCTGCAGAGTTTGTACCACTGTACCCACATGTAGTGATTTCATCCCCCGTTGCCGGGTGGACTAAAAGAACCTCCATTATGCCAGTGGCTACGATCCACATTCACACTTCCCAGGTGTGCAGCCAGGAGATCACTACGAAGCCTTTACAAAGGGATTCCCGATGAGCGTGGGCCCACTGAGGTTTCACCCCTAACAGCATACAAGAGGCTCCAACCCCGCTGCAGTGGCCCCCTCTTGAGCCTTGCGGTTCATATGGTAGTCCAGCTGACACCTACTCCCCGCAACATCCAACACACCCATACTACGCCGGGGATACACCTAATTAATTGGCCAAGCTGCCCCATCTCAGCATGTGGTTGGCACTGTAAAGCCGGGTTACATGCTCCATGAACCGGTCCTTAGGATCCAGGCAAGTACTAAACACAAACCCAAGTCTCGTGCACCCAGCACACAACCAAAACATCCAACTTGCCTTGATCCCTACCTCTACATAACTCACAATGTCTCATTCAAGAGTATGGTAAAATAAACTGATGATCTCATATCCCAAATATCCTTCTAAGCATGGCTAAGCATATGCATGTAAATAAATGACATGACAAAATAAATCCCAACCCAAGCTACAAGGAAACAAGGTAATGCAATTCTAGGGAAACTTTCCTAGCATGGGTTTCATATTTCATTTGACAATGCAAATAATTCTATCTACACATCCTAGCATAGGATCAAAGTGGTCAAGGACACTTGCCTCCTTCTTGCTGCTCTTGAAATGGGTAGTCCTGGTCTTGGAAAGGGATAACTTGCTCTTGAACAGGTTCTACTTCATACCATCACACATAGCAAAAGAAAAACAACAATCATAAGACATAGTTCACACTTCTTACTTCATACAAACCACACATTCACATTTATAAAAGTTCTTTACCATTATATGTGTTGTGGTTACTTTATGTGTGTTGAGTTGTGGCTTGCATGCACTTTTAACCATGTGTATATGATTCCTACTTTTATGTCCACATTTATACTTACATACTATTTATATGGGTTTCCAATAAATTTCTTATATTCAACTACTACACCTTTTCACTACCAAGTGTATGTAGGAAAAGTATTTTTCTTCCTCATATGTGCCTTCATAATTTCTACCAACCCTAAACTGAACTCTTTGGATTTTTAAAAACTCCATTTATCATTTACTAGTTGCTATATTCTCAGATTTATATTCCTATGCATAATTGTGTATTTTATTATGAAATTAGTAACACACATCATCTAAACAGTATAGGTCCTGGTCCTAAATAATTTAATAACATATTTTAACCTTGGCCTCTGATGTAAACTATTTCATAATTATTTTCCCTATTTTTCTATAACTATTCTTTACTTAAAAATGTGTCCCTACACTAACAAATGTGAATAATAAATGAAACAGATTCATTTCAGCTCAAAAATATATTTTTATCTCACTCCAAAGTTTTCTAAGTACTGGGAAAGTTTTTAATTAATTTTGACATTTATGTTGTCCCACTTTTTAATTTTTAAACACTAGTTACATATTCAATTTTCTAAATTAATTACTAAACAGGGTTAAAATAATGAACTCACCCCATTACAGGGTCTGTAATATTATTTTCATAATTTCCAGGGGTCTAGCTACACTTATCAGAGGTGTTTTTCCTAATTTTTATTAAGTCCAGGGGCTAAAACTGATTTTTAAATGAATTTACATGATTTTCTGGAGTTCCAGGGGCTAGATCTGAAGTTTCCGGGGCTAGCTCTTAATTCCAGAGAACCCCAGGGGGTAGCACGTAAGAATTCCAGTCTTTATAATGCGGGGCTGACGTGGACCGTCCGATTTTAAACCGACGGCTGAGATTATAACATCGAACCGGTACGCGGGGATTTAAACCCTACCGTGCGATTTAAAATAAACGGCGCACAAGCGGCCACGTCGCTCTGATCGAGCGCGGGCGGCGCTGCCGGCGGCGCACGGTGGCGGGAAGCGGCGATCTCGCCGGAAAGTTTCGGATCCTCGAGAATTCTGCCTAGAACTGTGATCTTATGGCATAGATCGGTAGAGGGGAGGTCAGGGATCTCACCTCGGGGGTTTTCTCGAGCTCGGAGGTTCTGGAAAGTGATCGGCGGCGAGGTCCGAGGCAAAACCACGGTGAAGCTCGTCGGCGCTGTGTTTACATCGTAATTCTCCGAGTTTTCTGCACCTGCAAAGCTCCCCGGAGGCGGTGGATCAAGACCAGCGAGTTAGATCAGAGTTTCCAAGCTTAGATCGGCCAGAATTCACCGGCGAAGTCTCGGTGCTCACCGGAGTAAAAATCGGCGATCGCGTGGGAAAAAACGATCGGGGCTGGGGTTTTTATAGCCGGGGAAGGGCGGTGGGTCAGTTTTGATCGAGTTTGATTCCTCTGGGACCGGAATTCGGGCTGAGGGACGCGGTATTCCGATCGGTTAAGATCGCGCGCGCGCGGGAGAGTCCGGGGTCGCGCGGTTAGGGATGACAGGTGGTTCCCACCTGTCTGTGAGGGATAGCGCGGGCGCGCGGCTGCGGGCTGGCGCGGGGGAAATTGGGCCGGCTGGCGGGTTTCGGCCCACTGGCCGGTTTTTTCCCGTTTTCTCTTTTTCTTTTTCCATTTCTTTTCTGTTTTGAGTCTAATTTGAATTCCAGTTTGAATTTGAATTTTTGCAAAACATGCAACACGTCCAAAAATTTTTAAATTCCCCTCTGAACATGGTTTAGGGTTTTGAATCAAAATTTGGGGTGTTACACCTTGTCGCCAGGAAAGTTGATGAGTCGGGTATGGTTGTTTTTCCTTTTTGCTTCGCTTAATTAACGGGATACGGGAAGCTGAATTAAAACATGGTTAGCTACTGCACTCATATGAATAATGATGATGAGAACTTGATGATGATAATGAGCATGGAATCGGGGGAGATCTAGGCAAGATTGGTTCGTGGATGTTGCTGAATGAGATGGTGGTTTACTTGCCGTAGATCTAAGGATCGGTTCATGCCAGCACATGCTAGGAAAACAGTGCCACCACAAGGCCAAATATGGGTGCGGCTTAGCTGACTAATTAGGTGTGTTGCTAGCTTGTTATGGACCTTGGATGGTGCGGGGAATGGGAGTCGAGGAGGACTGACCTAGGAACTGCATGGCACAAGAGGGGGCCCGTGGATGGGTGAATGGTGATTCGAGCCTGCCGGTGAAACCTCAGTGAGTCCATACATCTAGTAGCCCCTTTGTAAAGGCTATTTTGTGATCTCTTGGCCATACACCGAAGGTTGTGTACTGGAATAATGGAGGTTCTGCAGTCACCGACGGGTGACGAAATCATGAACTTGTGGGTAAAGTGGTGCCACCTCTGCAGAGTGTAAAACTATCATGATAGTCGTGCTTCCGGTCACAAGCACCTGGCCAACTCACATGATTAGAGGGAAAACTTGGGATGGATATTCGGTATGGTTATGGTATGATCATTGGGATTGGTTTTAGGACTGTTTCGAGTCATGAAAATGTGTTTGGTTTCGGTTATATGAATATGAGATGGTTATGAATGTTTATGAGTATAAGATGAACTTGAGAAAGATTAATGGCTGGTTGAGACATGAGAAAAGGTGATTTATGATGAAAAAATGTTGCTGTTTTACTTGGTTATATTGGGATTAAATTCATCTAGATTTAGTTGCTGTTTTTACCATGTTTGTGAAATAAAATTTGCTTGCTGCAATGAGCCTTTTTATTTCCTACCTTGTTGTAAGCAACATGTCATACTTTTCCCGCACTTGCTGAGTAAGACATGTACTCACCCTTGCATTATCACATAAACATCAGCATCAGAAGAAGAGTACTTCAAGGACCATGTGGAGTACTAGGCGTGCGAACTACCGTCAACATGCATGTGGAGTTGAAGATTGGAGCCTGCTATTTAGTTATTTCCGCTGTCGTTTAGAGACTTCCGCTGCAAGAATAAGTTAGAGATTCATAAGTGAGACTTTGAGTCATTGTAACAAAGTACTTAAACACTATTTATTCGTGGTTATATTCTGAATTCAGTTTGTGGATTACATGTGTATGTGTGATGAACATCCTGGGCACACATATGCATTCACTTGGTTCTATTTTCAGATCCAGGTGTCACACTTGGTGATGTATGCCCACAAGAGAAAAATCAAGGTCAAGCGGATCAATCCTCAACACAAGTTGCTCCCCCAACACAAGTATAAGATCAAGCTCAAAATGATTAACAACAAGACTCTCAAGTTCAAGTTGATCAAGATCAAAATGATATCATTTTTCAAGGGGGAGCCGATGATGAAGGTGAGATTGATCCAGACCCCAATTACCACATCCAATGGTTTACCAAAGCGTTCAACGAGATCACCTCATCGACGACATTCTTGGTGATATCACTAGAGGGGTAACCACTTGATCTCGTGTAGCAAACTTTTGTGAGCATTACTCATTTGTTTCTTCTTTGGATCCCTAAGGGTAGAGGAAGCACTACAAGACCCAGATTGTGTGGTACCTATGCAAGAAGAATTGAACAACTTCAAGAAGAACGAAGTTTGGGAATTGGTGAAGAGACTAAATGCCAACATTGTAGGTACCAAGTGGGTGTTCCGAAACAAGCAAGAGTAACACGGAGTGGTAACAAGGAATAAGGAAAGACTTGTGGCCAAAGGATATTCACAAGTTGAAGGTTTAGATTTTGATGAAACCTTTGCTCCCGTAGCTAGGCTTGAGTATATTCGTAATTTATTAACATATGCTACTCACCATGCTTTTAAGCTTTATCAAATGGACATGAAGAGTGCCTTCCTAAACGGACCAATCAAGGAGGAAGTGTATGTGGAGCAACTCCGAGGATTTGAAGATCAAGAATATCCTAACCACGTTTACAAGTTGCACAAAGCTCTCTATAACCTCAAACAAGTTCCTTGAGCTTGGTATGAGTGTCTTAGAGACTTTCTTATTAGAAACGGTTTTAGGATAGGAAAAGCTGATTATACCCTATTTACAAAGCATTTTGATGATGACCTATTTGTATGCCAAATGTATGCCGATGACATTATATTTGGCTCCACTAACAAGTCATTTTGTGATGAGTTTAGCAAGATAATGACGGAGAGGTTTGAAATGTCCATGATGGGGGATTTGAAGTTTTTCTTAGGTTTTCAAGTCAAGCAACTCAAAAATGACACGTTCATAAGTCAAACCAAGTATACTCAAGACATACTCAAGAAATTTGACATGGACAAGGCCAAACCCATCAAGACGCCCATGGGAACAAATGGGCATCTTGACCTTAATGAACATGGAACTAGCATAGACCAAAAGGTATATCGTTCCATGATAGGCTCTTTGCTTTATCTTTGTGCATCTAAGCCCGATATTATGCTTAGTGTGTGTATGTGTGCTATATTCCAAGCTTCCCTAAAGAATGTCATTTAAGAGCTGTTAAGAGAATTTTGATATATCTAGTACACACACCAAACGTAGGGATATGGTATCTGAAAGGATCAAAATTTGATATAATATGATATTCCGATGCCGACTATGACGGATGTAAAGTTGATAGGAAAAACCCATCCAGAACTTGTCAATTTTTAGGTAGCTCTCTTGTGTCATGGTCCTCAAAGAAACAAAACTCCATTGCTCTTTCCACGGCGGTGTAAAAGTCCCAAAAATGTGTATGAGTAAAAACCAAGGTTTGAGTTCATATGTGTGGCAAAGACATGAAAATGGGACTTGCTAAAACTTTCTTCATGCAAAGTGATACATGGATGACCATCCAAAATGTAGCTCACATTTTTGTTTAAAAGTGTTGAACCAATAAGGAGTTAAATACCTCTTTGCATGTAAGTTTAAAAATCGGATTTGAGATTCAAAGTTCACACATGTGGGGACCAAAAACTCTGAATAAACATGCAGCTATAAAGTTGGAATTACAGGGAAAAGTTTTATCACCAACTTTCTATTTGTAGGGTGGGCTCAAAAGAGAGTTAAAGAGAAGAATTTGCAAACTTCAACCAAATTCAAATTTGGCAAGCAAATTCAAACTTAATTGGAAGAGTTCAAATTCTAGCCACCCTTTTTAAATTTAGAATTCTGGGAATTGAGAGGATCAGCTTGAGAAGATATTTGGGAGGTAAATGTGGAGTGGGACCCACTTGTCATGGAGCTAAAGAAGGTGCCTTGTACACTAAGTCTCAGCCTCAGTGGGAAAATTCTTCGAACAGCACGTGAGCCACGAGAAGCTCTCACCGTGGAGCCACTGGGAGGCGTGGCAGCGCCACCAGCTGCTTCCTTCCCCCACGCACGGCGCCCAGAGGCGGTTCAGCGGCTTGATCACCCCCCTGGCAGAAGCAAGGCTCATTTGCTTTCCTCTCTCGCGAGAACGCCGAGCAACCCGAGCTCCTCACCTCCGCTGCTCGGTCCGGTCGAAGAAATGGAAAAGAAACCGTGTCTTCCCTCCCCGAGCTGCTAAACATCGCCACGAGCTCGGCCTCCACCTTCCCGACCCAAAAACTCGCAAGCTCTGGCCTTCTTCCACGTGAACGACCTCAACCGTGGCAACCCAACGAAAATAGGTGATCGGCTTCACGTGGACAGCTCTCCACAGGACCTTTCAAGGACAAGCGAGGGCGGCAACGAGAGCGCACGTCCACTGTGCTGCTCTCACCCAAAGCTCAAGCCGTGCCGTGAGCTATTGACGGCGAATTTTGGGATTTGGCTCCGGCGGCTTCAACCCGAGCATCCGGTACGGGAATCCAAAATTCTCCACTTCTATTCGTTCTTAGCTCGTCAAACTTTGCACGTGAGATCTGGACTAGCCGGCGATCATATTCTATTGAGCATCCGTCGCATGAAAACCCTTTGAAGCGACGTATTTTGAGGTCTACCGAGCACTTCTCCGGCGGACCAAATCGGGCTCACGGTGACCGGCTTGCGGATGTTCCAGAGCCATTTGGGGACCATGCCAAGCCTTGCGATCATCCACTGATGCTGTAGAGCTCATTGGTGGAGTGTTTGGCGGGCTAGAACCCACGGCCGACAGCGCCGAAGGGCAACCAAGGCCGCCACACGTCGCGAGCTATCTTCCGGTCGCCGGCAGCCCTAGAACGCCCCACCATCGTGTTCCTTGACGTCAATAACCCCCTGGCGGCGAGTTTTAGCTCAGGCGGTGGCCGGAAACGGCAGGCCGGCGAGCTCTGACGTCGGGCCGGCGAGCTGGGCGGCGGGCGCGCGAAGGGGCGGCGGGAGGTAGAAGAAAGCCGTGGGTCCCGTTGGTCACCGACTCAATTTTAAATCTGGGATCAGCCGTGGCCCGGGGATCGGTTGTGGCGGCGCGCCAAACTGCTGCGGGCCGGTGTGGCTGAATTCTGAGTGGATGGAGTTTAAAACAGTGGGTCCAGCCAGGTTTTCAGTAGGAAAATAATTCCATGGTGGGCTCACACTTTGGAAATTCATAATTCTCTGTAGAAACCTCCAAATTGAGTGATTCCACTTGAGTTGGATTCATCTCTCTGAGTTCTATCCAAATATGAACTCAGATTTGTATGAAAGTTAATATTATATTCTGGAAAATTCTTGGAAGGTTTTCTGAAAAAGAATTATTGAGGGAGTTTGGGTTATCCAAAAATCCCAAAATTTTGCCAGAATATTCTTTAGCATAGTGTTGACCTACTAGAAAATTTTCAGCTCATTTGAAGATCATTTGAGTAGGAATTTGCTGGCATGAAAATGCACATTACTCCAGATTTAATTCTTTTGAGTACAAATGCTTAAAGAATTGTTCTGGGAGAACTACTCAAGTAAAAGAGCTGAAATTTGGACCAGATTACTTTCATGTGGCCAGGAACTCACATGGAAATTATCAGCCCAAGTTTAGTCCTTGAACTCCCTGTTCTTATTCTCCATACTTATGTATAGGGGAAAATACATAAGAGATATGGTAAGAATTATGGGGGGACACAATATGACTCCACATTAGCTGCAATTTGGCAAGATAAATCCTTAGGTAGTATAGAACCTTCTGTAAAAGTTTTGAGGCCATTGGAGTTCTTGTTCTTCAGTGCATCCAATCCTTTTCAGCTCATCTACTATGTTATTAGGAAAGTAGTAGAGTATAGCTACAACATTAAGGTCAATTTAGTTCATTTCTGTTACCTTGCACAACAGAGGCAAACCAAGCCATTCTTGGCTTTTCCACACAACCTCTGTTCCTAAGAGATTAATTCTATAACTTCTTTCCATTACATTCTATAAAACATGTGCATATGCATTTCAATAGGAACCACAACGAAGAGGATTCAAAGGAGCGATTCATCGAAGTGGATCAAGCTCCGGAGAATCAAGGGTGGATCAGCAAGGACACTAACTGTTTATATACGACTACCCTGCAAAACAGGAAAGCTCCGGTTTACATTTAACAGCTATTAAGTTTTTATTTTGTCTTCACTTTCGGTTAAGATTTGAACTGTGCATTAGGTCTAGTGTTTGATACTCCCCTTGCATAGCCAGATGACCCATGGAGTATTGGGTAGGTGTCTTTCACCGTGTAGATCTGCCATGCTTAAGTACGGTTCGGTAGAAGTCGAGTGGTGAGATGCTACTCGCAGTTTCAGGAACAACAGGGTCATACGGGATTGCTTCATAAATGGATTAGCAAGTTAAAGTTGAGACCGGAAGGTTGCAGGGGAAGCAGGACATAGGGGCCTGGGTGCTGTAGACCTGTCCATGTCGGTCAAGGACCAATCCATATGCGGCCCTGTTGAACAAGTTTGAGTTATGTACCGTACTCGTGCTGGCTATATGGGACCCAGTAAACCGATGTACCTCGGGAAGCTGTCGTTGGGACTTTTCGGGTCGCCTCAGGCGGACGGCCGGTGTGCAGTATGTGGGGAACATTCTCATGACATCCCACGTCGGCAGGTGCACCATGAGAGTGGCTACTGTACGGGGCGACTTGATCGATTCAGCAGGGGTGAAACGGGGGAAAGGCTGCCACGTACGACGTCAGTGATGGTTGTTGTAGGCAACATCGAGCACGGGCGTACGTGTCGTGTAGTCCGGGTGTTATTGATTCAAATCACCGTCGCTCACGGAATGAACCAAGCAAACTTGTTCTCACAGTCGTGACGTAGTAAGAACTTGCATGAGAAAGGAACTAATCATTTTGATGTGAAGTATCATACTAGCTTTGTCTTGGATCTTGATGAATAGGCTAGTGCAAACTCGATTCTTTTATGTCATGAGCAATTTATATCGGGGGAAAGCGTTTCTTGTTTGATTGTGGACTCCCGATGTGGCGTGCCCAGGGTTACTTAAAATGTTGCAATTAATACCGGAAAGTAAGGATTCAATTTTAGGCGAGTTTAATTATGCTTATGCCATCCTATGTTAGGTTCATAACCTCACTTAGAGTTTCATGTTTAGGGTGACGGTTAAGTCTTGCTGTGTGTTATGCTCACGGATGCTATCCGAGTTGTTTTGCAGGTAATTGACTCGATGCTTATGAGAAGGGGTGCCTATGAGACTCGGGAACCTCCGAGTGCTTACTCAAAGAGCATCCTCGCCGCTGCAGATTGTCTCCGCGTTGCTAGTAAGAAACGTCCGCGGGCTGGACTGTTTCTTTGTTGCTAGTTTAGATATGAGTCGTGAGAGTGATAGTCTTCCGCTGTAGTTTACTCTGATATAACTATTTGTAAAACATTCTTGTACGCTTCCACTAAATTATTTATGTAATATGATGTGTGTTCATCGACCTGTGTGCTGTTGGGTGACGCATAACACGGCACCACCCAACGAGGTCCTGTGGTCCCCCACAGCGTGGTATCAGAGCTGCGTTGGGAACAGACCACGGATTGAGCATCATATTATGTCAATAACTTAGGATACGGTGAGATAACGGTACTAGGCCCACATAAGGACTACTATTAGGATATAATGAGGGTGGCAAGCTAACTTATTTGTATGTCGGAAAATCATGCATCTCGGGATGTCTATGTCTTGGGGGGTGCACGTATGCGCTGTCCACCAGTGCGCACAAGCTGAAGGGTGGAGCCCTATGGGTGGCAGGTAACCCGACCCGCTTTAGTATCCTCTACAACTCTTCATGTCGTTTGGGATAGTCGAGCAACGCCATTCCCTGACGAGCATGGTAAAATTTGGGAGACCCCGTCACGTGGTCGGTAACGTGAACACGTAGCTCAAGGCGTGTTTGGCTTGAGAACACCTGTGCGAGTGATGACGGCCGGGTGTATGAACTGTATGGATACCGGGTTCGGTGTGCAGCCGGACCTGATGATTGAGTGTGTTTTATGCAGGAACTAACTACAAAAACCTTAGTGCGTGTAGAACACGTTTGCGAGTGACCGTTTGGTGCCACCTAAGGATATGTATATGCCGGTGTAATCCGGTTAGGTGTTTCTTTGGTGAGGCAATGTAGTACCGTCATATGTCTTACGGTGCATCGCCACCGTACTACACTGGATAGTATTCTTTCCTATGAAGGAATCATTCATGACTAACTTTCAAACTAAAAATGGATGTTGGAAAGCACATAATAGTTACTGAACTCTTCATTTGAACTAAGTTTCAAAGAAGAGAATTGCTAGGCTTCTTTTGAGCTCAAAGACAGAGTGCTCTATTCTGGCAGAAGTTTTGCTGGACGTTGACAGAGCATATCTCTGAGTAGATTGACCAGATGGAGGTTTATGATACAGTTCTGGAAAGGATTTTAAGTGCTATACAATTTTTCTGTGGACCTCCCGAGCAAAATCAGATGCCAACTTAGTTGAATGTCCAGTTGAATGCAAACTGTCCTGGAAACAGAACAGCTGTAACCTTCTCTGGATGTTTCTGTAAATTGGCCATAACATTCTGTAGAAAAATCTCTAATGGTCATAGATACACCGTTGGAAATGTTATGAAACTTGCAACGATTTTGTAATTCAAAGTTTGTTCAGAATTGTACTACAATTGTATGTAAAACTGTGATGAAAACAGCCACATACAAAGGAGATGCTGGAAAATTTAGCCAGAAATTCTGTCAACTTTGAACAATCCTAACTTTTGTTCCAGAAACGATCTAGGGGCATATGAGTACTCGTTGGAAAGATAATGAAGTTAACTTTAACTTTGGTATTCAACTTGAGTTATGAAAATGCTAGTAACTGGATCAAATTCTGGGTTAAGTACAGAAAGGTCTGTTCTGTACAGAATGAGGGACTGAATATGTTGGCTTTAGAAAGATGTGTAAACATGAAATTTTGTTATGCTTTCATAAAGTTTTAGCATGTTCATGTTTTACATACTTTCACATACTGCTGAGATCAAGTTTTGACTCCCTTCAAAAATGATTATTTTGCAGTATGGTGCGTACTCATTCTCCGAGTAGGGCTGAAGGTTCTCGCCGAGACGATGATGACTCGACTCCACCACGGGCACCGCCATCAACGGTATGGGCGGATATCATGGCTCAGATGGTCGAGTCAAGTCAAGATAACACAAGACTACTCCAAGCCTTGATACAACAGGGCTTACTCCAACGTGCACAACAGGACGTTCCACCTCGGAACGCCTATTTGGACTTCTTGGCGACACAACCGCCCATCTTCACGGAAGCCAATGAACCAGTGGAAGCTGATCAGTGGCTTCGAGTTATGGAGTCCAAGTTTGGAGTGTTTGAATGTGACGAATATCAAAAGACATTATTTGCAGCTCAACAGCTCTATGGAGCTGCCGGAAATTGGTGGTTCGCTTATCTTGCCACCGTTCCGAAAGGCCATCAAGTGGAATGGACGGAATTTCATGAAGCATTCCGTGCTCGTCACATTCCTATGGGTTTTATTAAGGCCCAACAGAAAGAATTCAGAAACTTGAAGCAGGGGGACATGGGTGTCCTCGATTATGTCAGACGATTCAACCTTCTGGCACAATATGCTCCTGCTTATGCGACGAGCGAAGCTGCAATGTGTGACTACTTTTTCTATGGCTTGAGTGCCATACTAAAGGAGAAGTTAGCTTTGTTCAATCAAGGCAGTTACACCGAGTTGATCAGTGCTACTCTACTGCAAGAACAAGCGACACTTGAGTGTCAAGCGGAGAAGAGGGACCGGGATGATGTGCAAGAAGACACACCAGTTGTTCCTCGTAAATACCGTGTGGTGTATCACACACCATCCGATGAGATATGGCAAGCACCAGGGAGATCAACTCCGTACAGATTTCCTGCTCAAGAATCATGTCTTGAAGCAACACCTTTGCCGCAGCAACGAATGACGCCTGTTACATCATTGCAGCAACCGAGTACATCAACTTCTCAACCACAAGTCAACGAAGAACCGGGGAAACCTCCGTGTTCTTATTGCCACCGTTCAGGGCATTTTAGGCAGGAATGCCGGGAGAAGTTGTGGAACAGTAGACAGCCATCATCATCAGGTGGTATGCCGCCACCTGCTCAAGTAAACATAACAGCATTGCAATCCCGGAGTGTGCAACATCTTGCTATTGAGGATGTCCCGGAGGGAGCACCGGTGTTAGCAGGCATGTTTACTCTCAAAGACGTGCCCGTGTTGGTACTTTTTGATTCCGCTGCAACCCACAACTTTGTCAGCAAAACATGCGTGGATCAGCACCAATTACCCACCAATACTCCCACAACGAGTTTTCTTATACGTTCACAGGGAGGAAATATCTCTGCCAAGCAGATTGTGTCCCGAGCAGCTTTGTATTTGGGAGGAAAAATATACCCAACATCGCTGATTATGTTGGATAGGCAGAAGATAGACATAATATTGGGGATTTCTTGGTTAAATTGTCACGGTGCCGTTCTCAATATCGGTAACCGGACTGTCCAGATTGACTCGCCGATTCACGGTCAGCACACGCTGTTTTTAGGCAGCGAAGATCCAGATATGGTAGAGGCCTACCACATGGAAGCACTTAAACTTGAAGATATTCCGGTGGTACGTGATTATCCCGACGTATTTCCCGATGACTTACCGGGCATGCCGCCCGAACGGGACGTCGAGTTCAAGATTGAACTGGCGCCGGGAACAACGCCTATCTCACGAAGGCCTTACAAGATGGAACCTAACGAGCTAGCGGAGTTGAAAGAGCAACTGAATGAACTCATGAGCAAGGGTTTCATACGGCCAAGTTCTTCACCTTGGGGTTGCTCAGCGCTGTTCGTTAAGAAGAAGGACAAAACACTACGGCTATGTGTTGATTACCGTCCTCTAAATGCTGTCACGATCAAGAACAAGTATCCTTTGCCTCGCATCGACATCTTGTTCGATCAACTTGTGGGTGCAAAGGTATTTTCGAAGATGAACCTTCGGTCAGGGTACCATCAAATCAAGATCCGACCGGAGGACGTACTGAAGACAGCTTTCTCGACGAGATACGGACTCTATGAGTACCTCGTCATGTCATTTGGGCTAACCAACGCTCCAGCACACTTCATGTATTTGATGAATTCTGTGTTCATGCCAGAGTTAGACAAGTTCGTCGTGGTATTCATCGACGACATATTGGTTTACTCCAAATCTAAAGAAGAGCACGCTGAACATCTGCGTGTTGTGCTACAACGGTTGCGGGAGCACCAGTTATATGCCAAGTTCAGCAAGTGCGAGTTCTGGATCGATCAAGTGCCTTTCCTAGGCCACATTATTTCAGCAGAAGGTATTGCCGTGGACCCCAGCAAGATTGAACAAGTGCTGAAGTGGACAACTCCCAAATCAGTCCACGAGGTCCGAAGTTTCCTAGGTTTAGCAGGGTATTATCGGAGGTTTATTCCGAGCTTCTCAAAAATTGCTAAACCAATGACGGAGCTGCTGAAGAAGGGCACTAAATACATGTGGAATGCAGCATGTGAAGCCGCATTCAAAACTTCGGTGAAACATCTCACAACAGCTCCAGTTCTTGCTCAGCCAGACACGACGAAGCCATTTGATGTATACTGTGACGCATCCGGCATCGGTCTCGGCTGCGTTCTGATGCAAGAAGGGCGTGTAGTTGCCTATGGGTCTCGTCAACTGCGAAACCACGAGCAGCATTATCCAACTCATGATCTCGAGCTTGCTGCAGTGGTGTTGGCGTTGAAGATGTGGAGGCATTACCTACATGGTAATCTTGTTCACCTCTACACCAACCATAAAAGCTTGAAGTATATCTTCACGCAGAAGGAGCTGAATATGAGACAACGGAGATGGTTGGAGCTCATAAAAGATTATGAAATTGAGATACACTATCATCCGGGAAAAGCAAACGTGGTTGCTGACGCGCTTAGTCGGAAAGCCCACGTTCACAACTTAGCGGCTGCTGAGTTGGAAGATGAAGAACCAAGTCTCCGTGTCATTCCGTATGGCACGCTTTATAATCTCGCGCTCATTCCAACAATCCGTAAAGAGATTGTTGAAGCTCAAAGAAGAGACAGAGGTATGTCTCACATACGGAGAAGACTAGACAACGGAGAGGTGAAATGTTTCCGGAAGGATGAGAACGGTACGATATGGTTTAACGACCGTATAGTTGTACCGCGTAATATGAAACTCCGGAAGAAAATATTGGATGAAGCCCACCTGTCTAAGTTTTCCATTCATCCCGGAAGTAACAAGATGTACCAAGATTTGAAACAGAAATTTTGGTGGACAAGGATGAAGAGGGAAATCGCTAAATACGTATCCGAGTGTGATACGTGTAGACGGGTAAAGGCTGATCATATGCGGAAAGCCGGATCGCTACAACCTTTGAAGATACCGGCATGGAAATGGGAGGATGTGAGTATGGACTTCATTGTCGGATTACCACTCACATCCAGGAAATATGACTCGATATGGGTGATCGTCGACCGGTTGACGAAGTCAGCTCATTTCATACCGGTGAACACTCATTTTCGAGCCAAGCAATATGCAGAGTTATACATCTCTAGAATCATATGCTCCCATGGTGTCCCGAAGACCATCATCTCAGATCGAGGTGCGCTGTTTGTTGCTCGTTTTTGGGAGCAGCTGCATGCCTCGTTGGGCACCAAGCTGATTAGAAGCTCCACATATCACCCTCAAACCGATGGACAAACTGAGAGGGTCAATCAAGTGCTTGAGGATATGTTGAGAGCGTGTTCCATCCACCACGGTAGGAATTGGGATGATCACCTACCGCTGGCGGAGTTTTCATACAACAACGGTTATCAAGCGAGTATTAAAATGGCACCGTATGAAGCTCTCTACGGCCGGAAGTGTCGCACACCGCTGAATTGGTGTGAGTCCTGCGAAAGAGTTCTGTTTGGGATTAATCTTGTCAACGAAGCCGAAGATCGAGTTTGGTTGATACAAGAGAACTTGAAGGCTGCACAATCCCGACAGAAGAGCTACGCTGATCAAAGGCGTAGGCCATTACATTTTGACGTCGGAGAGTACGTATATCTTCGTGTATCTCCGATGAAGGGAATTCACCGGTTCGGTGTAAAGAGTAAACTCGCTCCCCGTTTTATTGGTCCTTTTGCTATCACGGAGAAGTGCGGACCCGTAGCCTACCGGCTAGAATTACCGGCGAGTCTAGCGGGTGTTCATGATGTATTTCATGTTTCACAGCTGCGGAAGTGCCTCAAATTCACCGCTGCTGTTCGCACCGAGGACATCGACAAATTGAAACCGGATCTTACCTACACCGAGCGACCGGTTCAGATTTTGGATGAAAAGGCCCGGGTAACCCGGAACCAGACGATCCGATTTTTCAAGGTGCTGTGGAGTAATCACACCGCGGAAGAGGTGACGTGGGAAAGTGAAGATTACCTCCGCACCAACTATCTGGAACTTTTAGCTTTGTACAGTTTGTAATTACCTCTCCCGTGTTGTTCCTCTTTTGTAATCTCGGGACGAGATTCTTTTAAGGGGGGAGGAATGTAAAAGTCCCAAAAATGTGTATGAGTAAAAACCAATGTTTGAGTTCATATGTGTAGCAAAAACATGAAAAATGGGACTTGCTAAAACTTTTCTTCATGCAAAGTGATACATGGATGACCATCCAAAATGAGGCTCACATTTTTGTTTAAAAGTGTTGAACCAATAAGGAGTTAAATACCTCTTTGCATGTAGGTTTAAAAATCGGATTTGGGATTCAAAGTTCACACATGTGGGGACCAAAAACTCTGAATAAACATGCAGCTATAAAGTTGGAATTACAGGGAAAAGTTTTATCACCAACTTTCTATTTGTAGGGTGGGCTCAAAAGAGAGTTAAAGAGAAGAATTTGCAAACTTCAACCAAATTCAAATTTGGCAAGCAAATTCAAACTTAATTGGAAGAGTTCCAATTCTAGCCACCCTTTTTAAATTTAGAATTCTGGGAATTGAGAGGATCAGCTTGAGAAGATATTTGGGAGGTAAATGTGGAGTGGGACCCACTTGTCATGGAGCTAAAGAAGGTGCCTTGTACACTAAGTCTCAGCCTCAGTGGGAAAATTCATCGAACAGCGCGTGAGCCACGAGCAGCTCCCACCGTGGAGCCACTGGGAGGCGCGGCAGCGCCACCAGCTGCTTCCTTCCCCCACGCACGGCGCCCAGAGGCGGTTCAGCGGCTTGATCACCCCCCCTGGCCGAAGCAAGGCTCATTTGCTTTCCTCTCTCGCAAGAACGCCGAGCAACCCAAGCTTCTCACCTCCGCTGCTCGGTCCGGTCAAAGAAACGGCAAAGCAACCGTGTCTTCCCTCCCCGAGCTGCTAAACATCGCCGCGAGCTCGGCCTCCACCTTCCCGACCCAAAAACTCGCAAGCTCCGGCCTTCTTCCACGTGAACGACCTCAACCGCGGCAACCCAACGAAAATAGGTGATCGGCTTCACGTGGACAGCTCTCCACAGGAGCTTTCAAGGCCAAGCGAGGGCGGCAACGAGAGCGCACGGCCACTGTGCTGCTCTCACCCAAAGGTCAAGCCGTCCCGTGTGCTATTGACGGCGAATTTCGGGATTTGGCTCCGGCGGCTTCAACCCGAGCATCTGGTACGGGAATCCAAAATTCTCCACTTATATTCGTTCTTAGCTCGTCAAACTTTGCACGTGGGATCTGGACTAGCCGGCGATCATATTCTATTGAGCATCCGTCGCATGAAAACCCTTTGAAGCGACGTATTTTGAGGTCTACCGAGCACTTCTCCGGCGGACCAAATCGGGCGCACGGTGACGACCGGCTTGCAGATGTTCCAGAGCCATTTGGGGGCCATGCCGAGCCTTGCGATCATCCACTGATTCTGTAGACCTCATTGGTGGAGTGTTTGGCGGGCTAGAACCCACGGCCAATAGCGCCGAAGGGCAACCGAGGCCGCCACACGTCGCGAGCTATCTTCCGGTCGCCGGCAGCCCTAGAACGCCCCACCATCGTGTTCCTTGACGTCAATAACCCCCTGGCGGCGAGTTTTAGCTCAGGCGGTGGCCGGAAACGGCAGGCCGGCGAGATCTGACATCGGGCCGGCGAGCTGGGCGGCGGGCGCGCGAAGGGGCCGCGGGAGGTAGAAGAAAGCCGTGGGTCCCATTGGTTAGTGACTCAATTTTAAATCTGGGATCAGCCGTGCCCCGGGGATCGGTTGTGGCGGCGCGCCAAACTGCTGCGGCCCGGTGTGGCTGAATTCTGAGTGGCTGGCGTTTAAAATAGTGGGTCCAGCCAGGTTTTCAGTAGGAAAATAATTCCAGGGTGGGCTCACACTTTGGAAATTCATAATTCTCTGTAGAAACCTCCAAATTGAGTGATTCCACTTGGGTTGGATTCATCTCTCTGAGTTCTATCCAAATATGAACTCAGATTTGTATGAAAGTTAATATTATATTCTGGAAAATTCGTGGAAGTTTTTCTGAAAAAGAATTTTTGAGGGAGTTTGGGTTATCCAAAAATCCCGAAATTTTGCCAGAATATTCTTTAGCATAGTGTTGACCTACTATCAAATTTTCAGCTCATTTGAAGATTACTTGAGTAGGAATTTTCTAAATGCAAACTACTGTGTTCAAAGGAGTCCAGAAACATTTTCAGAAAATGTTTCCCACTTCAAAAATCGATTCTGAGCAATCCATAGCTCCAAAATTCATATGAAAATTTAGGAAAGCTCTCTGAGACATACTTGGAATTGTAGTTCACTTAATTGGGCATGAAAATGCACATTACTCCAGATTTAATTCTTTCGAGTACAAATGCTTAAAGAATTGTTCTGGGAGAACTACTCAAGTAAAAGAGCTAATTTGGACCAGATTACTTTAATGTGGCCAGGAACTCACATGGAAATTATCAGCCCAAGTTGAGTCCTTGAACTCCCTGTTCTTATTCTCCACACTTATGTATAGGGGAAAATACATCAGAGATATGGTAAGAATTACGGGGGACACAATATGACTCCACATTAGCTGAAATTGGGCAAGATAAATCCTTAGGTAGTATAGAACCTGCTGTAAAATTTTTGAGGCCATTGGAGTTCTTGTTCTTCAGTGCATCCAATCCTTTTCAGTTCATCTATTATGTTATTAGGAAAGTAGTAGAGTATAGCTACAACACTAAGGTCAATTTAGTTCATTTCTGTTACCTTGCACAACAGAGGCAAACCAAGCCATTTTTGGCTTTTCCACACAACCTCTGTTCCTAATAGATTAAATCTATAACTTCTTTCCATTACATTCTATAAAACATGTGCATATGCATTTCAATAGGAACCACAACGAAGAGGATTCAATGGAGCGATTCATCGAAGTGGATCAAGCTCCGGAGAATCAAGGGTGGATCAGCAAGGACACTAACTGTTTATATACGACTACCCTGCAAAACAGGCAAGCTCAGGTTTGCATTTAACATCTATTAAGTTTTTATTTTGTCTTCACTTTCGGTTAAGATTTGAACTGTGCATTAGGTCTAGTGTTTGATACTCCCCTTGCATAGCCAGATGACCCATGGAGTATTGGGTAGGTGTCTTTCACCGTGTAGATCTGCCATGATTAAGTAAGGTTCGGTAGAAGTCGAGTGGTGAGATGCTACTCGCAGTTTCAGGAACAACAGGGGCATACGGGATTGGTTCATAAATGGATTAGCAAGTTAAAGTTGAGACCGGAAGGTTGTAGGGGCAGCAGGACATAGGGGCCTGGGTGCTGTAGACCTGTCCATGTCGGTCAAGAACCGATCCGTATGCAGCCCTGTTGAACAAGTTTGAGTTGTGTACCGGACTCATGCTGGCTATATGGGACCCAGTAAACCGATGTACCTCGGGAAGCTGTCGTCGGGACTTTTCGGGTCGCCTCAGGCGGACTGCCGGTGTGCAGTATGTGGGGAACATTCTCATGACATCTCACGTCGGTAGGTGCACCATGAGAGTGGCTACTGTACGGGGCGACTTGATCGATTCAGCGGGGGTGAAACGGGGGAAAGGCTGCCAAGTATGACGTCAGTGATGTTTGTTGTAGGCAACGTCGAGCACGGGCGTACTTGTCGTGTAGTCCGGGTGTTATTGATTCGAATCACCGTCGCTCGGGGAATGGACCGAGCATACTTGTTCTCACAGTCGTGACGTAGTAAGAACTTGCATGAGAAAGGAACTAATCATTTTGATGTGAAGTATCATACTAGCTTTGTCTTGGATCTTGATGAATAGGCTAGTGCAAACTCGATTCTTTTATGCCATGAGCAATTTACATCGGGGGAAAGCATTTCTTGTTTGATTGTGGACTCCCGATGTGGTGTGCCCAGGGTTACTTAAAATGCTGCAATTAATACCGGAAAGTAAGGATTCACTTTTAGGCGAGTTTAATTATGCTTATGCCATCCTATGTTAGGTTCATAACCTCACTTAGAGTTTCATGTTTAGAGTGACGGTTAAGTCTTGCTGAGCGTTATGCTCACGGATGCTATCCGAGTTGTTTTGTGGGTAATTGACTCGATGCTTATGAGAAGGGGTGCCGATGAGACTCGGGAACCTCCGAGTGCTTACTCAAAGAGCATCCTCGCCGCTGCAGATTGTCTTCGTGTTGCTAGTAAGAAACGTCCACGGGCTGGACCGTTTCTTTGTTCCTAGTTTAGATATGATTCGTGAGAGTGATAGTCTTCTGCTGAAGTTTACTCTGATATAACTATTTGTAAAACATTCTTGTACGCTTCCGCTAAACTATTTATGTAATATGATGTGTGTTCATCGACCCGTGTGCTGTTGGGAGCCGCATAACACGGCACCACCCAACGAGGTCCTGTGGTCCCCCATAGGCGGAAGCGGAGTATGTCACAGCCGGAAGTTATTGTGCACAACTTCTTTGGATGAAACAAACCTTAAAGGATATGGTCATGATATGACCCATATCCCACTTCTTTACAACAATGAGAGTGCTATTAAAATTGCTCATAACCCTGTTGAGCACTCTAGGACCAAACACATAGATATATGACATCATTTCCTAAGAGATCACTCACTTAAGGGAGACATCATTATCTCTCACGTTAAAAATGAAAAACAGCTAGCCGACATATTTACCAAGCCACTAGATGAAAAATGCTTTGGTAAACTTAGGAATGAGCTAAACATACTAGACTTCAGGAATTCGGCTTGATATACTGAAAATAGGCTATGAATAATGACAAACTTGATAAATGAAGCCTTGGAATAGATCCTCATGTCACATTCGGCAAACTCTTATCCTTTCTCCGCAAAATGCTATTTTATGGTTAACATAGGGAAAATAGTAAACTTGATTGAAAATTAGTCAAATTTAACAAGAATGTGTGTGAAAACCATATTGTTATGCTTGGTGTGCTATACATAATCTTATATACCATAGGCATACATATACATACATATGCCCCTTTAAAATGTCATTAAGGACCTTTTTCTGAATAACTCGGACATGTCTGAACTGAAGTCGGACAAGTCCGAAGCATCGGAAAAGTCTGAGATCCACACTTATTCGAAGAAGTCGGACATGTCCGAAATCGAGTTTGGACATATCCGACGCCGGGGTATAAGGACCCGCTGGCCGAGCCCAAACATTTTTCTTCTCTTTCCTCTTCTCTCACAACCGGTTCTCCTCCTACCTTGCGCCCCAAGGTGATTTCCACTTCCCACCGGCGATTCCCTCGTTCTTCATCCAGTTCTTAAAGGATTCAAGCCCGGGAAACCTTCCCCGGACCTCTCCCTTCAACCTCAGCATGGATCGTTAGGGTTTCATACCTTTTTGAAGGTATTTTTCCCTTTTTCGCGCTTTGTCGAATCCCTCGACCTTTTCTCAAGTCCCTGCATGGAGATAGTCTCTAGATGATGTTAGGAATCTTCCTAGACAACCTTGTGTCAATTGGAATCAGATTAGGCAGGATTTGATTGACTTAGGGTTCAAAACTGTACAAACTCGGACATGTCCGAGATTGACCTCGGACAAGTCTGAACATTTCGGACATGTCCGAAATTTTTCGGACATATCCGAACCTATACAGACTGGACCCTAAATTATGTTGTTGCCTACTCCAATTTGAATCCAAATTCCTTCATACTGATCTCCAAATTGTGCTATTTCTCAGGCATCATGTCGGACGCTCCTCCACGTGAGATCCGGAGCAAGAAGAGAAATGACCGTGTGGAATCCCCGCCGGCCGTCAATGCCTACACCCGGCGGAAGAGGACAGTCCGGAAAGTGGCAAGGACAGCGGATGAGACCAGCAAGGCAGTGAGGATCATGCTTGAGAGCTGAGAGGGGTTAGAGGAGCCACAACAAGCTAATCCGGGAGATATTGGCCCACTACACATGGCAGCACCAATTAGAGACCCAAGGAGGACAACTCCACTTATGGATTACTGAAGAAATATCTCCGGGGTTCAGGAGCAGAGGGGAGAGAACATCTACGAATATGAGAAGATGGCAGCAGACTTTCGCTTTTGGGGTGATTTTCAAGGTACTCCTCCACTTGAGTATTCTTGAACTCGGTGCCGTTGTCACTCCTAATCTTCTTGATTCTTAAGTAAAATTCATTTTGAGCTCTCCTTAAGAATTTCTTCAGCATTCCTTGTGTTTCACTCTTTTCATACAAAAAGAACACCCAAGTAAAACGAGAATAATCATCAACTATAAAAAAAACCATATTTGTTACCGCCTATGCTTATGTAAGCAATGGGACCAAAAAGATCCATATGAAGCAGCTCCGAAGGTCTTGTTGTGGTCATCACGTTCTTTGGGGGATGAGGTGCTCCAACTTGCTTTCCGGCTTGACAAGCACTGCAAGGCCTATCTTTCTCAAACTTGACATTTTTAGTCCTAAGATGTGATCGCCTTTTAGAAGTTTTTGCATGTTCCGCATACCAACATGGGCTAGTCTCCTATGCCACAACCAACCCATGTTAGTCTTTTCAATTAGGCATGTGTTAAGTTGAACATTATCCTTAGAAAAATATACAAGATAAAGCTTTCCCTTTAGCACACCTTTAAATGCAATTGAGTTATCACTTCTTCTAAAGACGGTCACACCTCCATTAGTGAACATGCAGTTGTATCCATTTTCACAAAGTTGTGAAATGGATAATAAATTGTAATCAAGGGAATCTACATGCAAAACATGAGAAATTGAGTGTTGAGAGGAGATAGAAATTTTACCAACACCGAGTACTCTTCCTTGACTATTGTCTCCAAAGGAAATGCTTTCACTTGGATCATCATTTTCTTCATATGCAATGAACATCTTCTTCTCTCCGGTCATGTGGTTTGTGCACCCGCTATCAAGTACCCATTTTGACCCACCGGGGGAGTATGCCTACAAAACAAGTTATGCCTTGGTTTTAGGTACCCAAGCTTGTTTGGGTCCTCTCACGTTAGTCACAAGAGTTTTGGGCACCGACACACAAGTTTTTGGTTTCTTATGGTGTGTCCCAACATATTTAGCAATAACTCTACCAAATTTATTTCTCATAAGTACATAAGAAGCATCAAAATCATGAAATGGCATAATTGAAACTAAATGATCATTTGCATGATGTGGGTTGCTCAAATGCACATATTTGGATGATCCTTCCTTAACAAAAGTAATGTGTTCCTTGTTGTTTTTAATGACTCTACTGTTTTCTTTTCCACCTTTAACATATCCAAGACCATCTTTGATTAGGGGAGATCTAGAATTCAAGTATGCACTCCTAGCATAATCAAGTTTTTCTTTATCAAATATATCTTTTTTAGCTTGAGATCTTCCTTGGGCTGCACTAAGTTGTTCCTTTAAGTTGGTTATCAATTTTGCACAATTGCAGCTTTTAGTAGTTGAATGCTTAAGGATTTAAGTGAGTCTTTAGAGGATGAAGCACTAGACCTAAGAGACTCAAATTTTATTCAAGTGATTTGTGAGTTTTTGACAAACTCTCCAATTCATCTTGAAGTGCAACATTTGAGCTTTTGAGACTTGAACAAGTCTCCTTGCTTGATACAAGTTCTAACTCTAATTTTCTACTCTTTTCTTTTTCAAGTTCTAAGAGTTTCTCTAGTTCACGGTTGTTTTCTTTCTCGACAATAAGTAATCCTTCTTGCTTATCAAGAAGTGTTTCCATTTAAACTACTTGATCCATGAGATTTTCCATTTTAGCAATTGTCTTTTTACTCATGCCCTTAAACATGAATTTTATATCACTACCACTACTATCACTAGCAATGGACTTAGTGGAGGATTTTGAGGTTACCTTACGCTTTGTCTCCTTAGCCATGAGACAAGTGTGCTTTTCTTTCCTCCAATCACCAAGGTTGGTGTGACGCCCTCAATTCTGTGGGAAAAACCACGGAACCGAGAACTAATGTATATGTGTGCCCAGGATGTTCTTCACACATACACATACGTTCCACAAACTGAATTCAGATTATATATTACCACGAATAACAGAGTTTATTACAATTCCTCATGAGTCTTGGACTCATGCTTACAGCGGAAGTCTTATTTCTATGCAGCGGAAGTCCTTATTTAAATGTGGAAGCAAAAACTAATGCGGAAGCAAAACTAAGCAGAAGTGGCTCCATCTCTACTCCCTCCACAGGCAAGGTTGAGAACAGATCACACGCCATAATGTTCCACTTGATCTTCATAGTAGGCTTCTCCCGCTGCTGGTGATGAAGTAATAATGCAAGGTTGAGTACAATGATGTACTCAGCAAGTGCGGGAAAACACATGATATGCAGCTCATAAACAGGGTAGGTATAAAAAGGCTTATTTGCAGAAAAGCAATCTTGTAAAACCATGATAAAACAGCAACTTAACTTTAGATGAATGTAATCCCAGCATGAATTAAATTACCAACATACCTTCATCACTTCCCATGTTCCATCCAAACATTAACCAATCCTTTATTCATTCTCACGAATACCTCCTCGTATTCGCTACCATCTCATCTCACAAATCAACCTCGTCTCATACCGATACCAAATTCTCATGTCATGACTCAACAGTCATGCAAACATCTCATCATCCAGACTCAACAGTTCCAAACCAATAACCATAACCAAGAACCTTCCCAATAACCATCCCAATAACTATCCCATCTAATCATAATCAAATAACCATAACATCATTTCCAATGTTAAGCTCCCCACTTAACATTCACAACTTCCAAAGCCATCATCCTCTAATCATGAATAAGTCCAAGCCGCTCTTGACCGTGAGCACGGCTGTCATGACAGTTTTGACTCTGCAGAGTTTGTACCACTGTACCCACATGTAGTGATTTCATCCCCCATTGCCGGGTGGACTAAAAGAACCTCCATTATACCAGTGGCTACGAACCACATTCACACTTCCCAGGTGTGTAGCCAGGAGATCACTACGAAACCTTTACAAAGGGATTCCCGACGAGCGTGGGCCCACTGAGGTTTCACCCCTAATAGCATACAAGAGGCTCCAACCCCGCTGCAGCGGCCCCCTCTTGAGCCTTGCGGTTCATATGGTAGTCCAGCTGACACCTATTCCCCGCACCATCTAACACACCCATACTACGTCGGGGATACAACTAATTAATTGGCCAAGCTGCCCCATCTCAGCATGTGGTTGGCACCGTAAAGCCAGGTTACATGCTCCATGAACCGGTCCTTAGGATCCAGGCAAGTACTAAACACAAACCCGAGTCTCATGCATCCAGCACCAACCAAATCATCCAATTTTCCTTGATCCCTACCTCTACATAACTCATAACATCTCATTCAAGAGTATGGTAAATAAACTGATGATCTCGTATCCCAAATATCCCATTCTAAGCATGGCTAAGCATATGCATAATAATAAATGACATGATAAAATAAATCCCAACCCAAGCTACAAGGAAACAAGGTAATGCAATTCTAGGGAAACTTCCTAGCATGGGTTTCATATTTCATTTGACAATGCAAATAATTCTATCTACACATCCTAGCATAGGATCAAAGTGGTCAAGGACACTTGCCTTGTTCTTGCGGTTCCGGTTGTTCTTGATTCTCAAAACCTTGTTGCTGCAGCTCGTCGTAGACAGCTTCCTGGATCTGTCCTGCTATGTAGGATTCACGCGCATACAAGATTCACAGCAATCAATATCATGCGCAAACCTTAAACTAGATGTGATGATGCACATGCATGCTATCCTATGACTGTTATTAGATTGTTGTGCTCTTGCATGGCTTGCATGGGCAGAGGTGTTCGGATCAAAGGTGGACGTGGCGATGATCTTGTCTTTAGATCAAACTGATCATCGAGTGATCTTCCCACGAGAAGGCTTCGGGTCGAAAGGAATTGAAGAACATATGCAAAGATGAACACAATGATGTCGTAAGGTGGTATCGAAGTCCTACCTCACGCTCTTCTTGTCTTCGAGGTCCTCCCCAGACCGCTCGGTTCTTCTCCGATGATCTCCCTTGTTGCGCTTCGGAGATGGTTGGCTCGGCGAGTTAGGGCTAGGGCTCTAAGTCATCGACTCAGGAGTTGAAAGAGAAGTTCGTGGTTTCGGCTAGAGGTTTTGGGTTCTATTTATAATTTGGAAGAGAAGAGTCCTAATCTGATTGTATCCGAATAAGAGTCTTATTCAGATCTTTGTTAGATCCTGACGTCTTATCTTCGGTAACATCATGGAGTTTAGATCGGTTTCTGTTGCATACCGGTATCTTTACGTGTAAAAACTGCTCCAGACTCGTTACCTCCGCGGTGATGAGCTCCGGAAGCTCCACGTGTCCTTCCGAGCCTGGTATCTCTTCTCCCATAGAGACGAGCTCCGGTTGTGCTGCGTGTCACGAGCGAGATCTCCCTCTTCTTCGGAGGTGAGCTCCACGCACGCCTCGTGTTGGCGCCGGTCTTCCCCTTCTCCTTTCCTCAGGGACGTGCCCCGCGGTCGACACGTGTCCAGCAGTGACAGACCTCCCGGAGATAAGCTCCGGTGGCGACGCGTGTCCAATAGAACAGGACCTCTCGCAGGTGAGCTCCGAGATCGACACGTATCCCGCGCGGCTGGTCCTCTGATTTCCGCGAGGACTAGCTCCGAGGATGACACGTGTCCTGTGGAAATGCCTTTGCTTCTTCCGCAGAGGCTAGCTCCGTGGGCAACACGTGTCCCACAGGATCGGACCTCTCCCCTTTGCGGAGACGAGCCCCGAGCCTGCCACGTAGCCAGCTTGGCGGCGGCCTCTCCCCACTTCGCAGGGATGAGCTCCGATCACGCCACGTGGCCTGCTGGCCGCGGAAGTTGCCTTCGGCGCTCTCTGAAGGCTTTATTGGCTATTCTTTTGATAATTCTCTCTGTTCCTATTTTTCATTAAAATGTTTCCTTTTCATAGGACACGAGCATATGCTGACACCCGAGATGAGGGTGTCACAAATCTACCCCCCTTAAATTGAATCTCGTCCTCGAGATTCATTAGTAGAAAATAGATGGGGAAATTCTGCCTTGATATCCTCTTCACGCTCCCATGTGGCTTCAGCTTCAGTGTGATGGCTCCATTGTACTTTGCACCATCGAATCACCTTGTTTTGGGTGACCCTTTCTTTTACGTCCAAGATTCGGACAGGGTGTTCTGCGTAAGTCAGGTCCTCTTGAAGTTCAAGTTCTCCCATTGATACTTGTTCTTCTGGTACTCTCAAGCACTTCTTGAGCTGGGATACATGAAACACGTCATGTACGTCGGAGAGGTGGTTTGGGAGCTCTAGTTGATAGGCTACTTCTCCTCGCTTGTCCAAAATTTTAAAGGGTCCGATGTAGCGAGGTGCTAGCTTGCCTTTGACGTTGAAACGTCGTTGGCCTCGGATAGGCGATACCTTAAGGTATACAAAGTCTCCTATTTCAAAGGTCAACTTTCTACGCCTATTGTCCGCATAGCCTTTCTGTCGTGACTGAGCAGCCTTTAAGTTCTCCTGTATCGTTTGGACCTGCTTTTCAGCTTCTTGTAGTACTTCGGGTCCAAACACCTGATTCTCTCCAGTTTCTTTCCAGAACAGTGGCGTTCTACACCGTCTACCATATAAGGCTTCAAAAGGTGACATCTTCAAGCTAGCTTGATAGTTGTTGTTATAGGAGAACTCGGCATACGGTAAACTCCTATACCAACTACGCCCACGTTTCAAGGCGCAATCTCTCAACATGTCCTCCAAAATTTGGTTGGTCCTTTCGGTTTGCCCATCTGTTTGTGGGTGATAGGCGGAGCTAAAATCCAGTCGTGTCCCCATGGCTTTCTGCAGCTTCCTCCAGAATCTAGAGGTAAACTGAGATCCTCGATCTGAGACTATCCTCTTCGGGACTCCGTGACGGCACACGATCTGCTCCATGTACAGCTCTGCCAATTGTGCAATGTTGTAACTGGTCTTTACCGGAAGAAAATGGGTGGTTTTCGTCAACCGGTCCACAATGACCCAGATGGAGTTGTATCCTAACTGAGTACGTGGTAATCTGACGATGAAGTCCATACTAATGTCCTCCCATTTCCATTCGGGTATTCTCAAAGGTTGCAGCAATCCAGCGGGCTTTTGATGTTCGGCTTTTACCCGTTGGCATGTGTCGCATAGGGCAACGTATTCGGCTATATCCCTCTTCATACCATCCCACCAATAGCAAGTTTTCAAATCCTTGTACATTTTGGTGCTCCCTGAATGTATGGAATAGGGTGAATCATGTGCCTCCTTCAATATCATGTCGCAAAGGTGTCTTATGTTTGGCACACAAATCCTTTTTCCTAGCCAAAGCGTACCCTTTTCATCCTCCTTGAAATCCTTCTCTATCCGTTGTCGGATTCTTTCCTTGATCTCCTTGATCCCCTCGTCCGTTGCTTGGCCCTTCCTTATTTCTTGCTCCAATGAGGAGTGGATCTCCATTATTTCCATGTTATTCAAGAATCCGAGGTGTAACCGTTCGAACTCCTTACGTAGTTCGGGTGGTAGCTCCCGAACCGTGAGTTGGTGGCATGCTCCCTTTCTGCTCAATGCGTCCGTTACTACATTGGCCTTCCCGGGGTGGTAGTTGATTCCTACATCATAGTCCTTGATGAGTTCTAACCATCGACGTTGCCTCAAATTGAAGTCTGTTTGTGTAAATATGTACTTGAGGCTTTTATGATCCGTATAGATCTCACATCGATGATCAAGGATATAATGTCTCGAAATCTTCAATGCATCCACCACTGCTGCTAACTCCAAGTCGTGCGTAGGATAGTTAAGCTCGTGCTTCTTTAATTGTCGTGAGGCATAGGCTACCACTTGTCCTTCCTGCATGAGTACACACCCGAGCCCTTGTCTAGATGCGTCACAATATATGTCAAAGCTCTTGCTTACGTCTGGCAATACCAGAACTGGTGCTGTGGTTAGCCTTTTCTTGAGTTCCTCAAAACATTCTTGGCAGGCTTGTGTCCATTGAAAGATTTTTCCCTTTATTAGCAACTCTGTCATAGGTTTTGCTAGTTTAGAGAAGTCTTTAATGAAGCACCGATAGTATCCTGCCATCCCAAGGAAACTCCGAATATCCCTCACGCTCTTCGGTTGGTCCCACTTCAGAACATCTCTCACCTTTCCAGGATCAACCGATACCCCTTCCTTGGAGATGATGTGGCCTAGGAAAGATATTTCCTTTAGCCAAAATTGACACTTGTTGAGCTTGGCATACAACTGATGCTCGCGCAACTTCTGCAAGGTTAATCTCAGATGTTCTTCATGCTCCTCCTTACTTTTTGAATACACCATAATGTCATCGATGAAAACCACGACGAACTTGTCCAAGTTCTCCATGAAAACCTTGTTCATAAGGTACATGAAGTATGCGGGTGCATTCGTCAATCCAAAAGACATAACGGTATATTCATATGAACCATACCGTGTCCGAAAGGCTGTCTTAGGTATATCGGAGGGCTTAATCTTCAGCTGGAAATATCTCGACCGAAGATCAATCTTGGAGAATACCTGGGCTCCTTTCATTTGATCGAACAGGTCCTCTATACGGGGCAGAGGGTATTTATTCTTGATTGTCACCTCGTTGAGAGATCTGTAGTCCACGCACATTCTTTGGGTTCCGTCCTTCTTGTCCACGAAGAGTACCGGAGCTCCAATGGTGACGAGCTTGGACGGATAAAACCCTTCTCCAACTGTTCTTGAATTTGCTTCTTGAGTTCAACTAACTCGTTGACGGGCATCCTATATGGTCTCTTAGCTATAGGTGCAGTTCCGGGTACCAAATCTATGGCAAACTCGACGTCCCGGTCAGGTGGCATTCCCGGGAGCTCTTCCGGGAACACGTCCGAAAATTCCTGAACCACTGGAATGCTGTCCAATGTTGTTCCTTCGACATGGTTCAAATCTGCCCGTTCGGTTGCTTGCTGGGCTGACTCAAACTCGACACGAATACCGTGTTCGTTTGTCAACTGCACGCTCCTTTCAGCACATTGGATTACTCCATTGTGCTTGCTTAACTAGTCCATTCCGAGTATGATGTCAATCCCGTGGGAGTCCAAAACAATAAGGTTGGCGAGGAAGTCTACCCCCCTTATTTTAAGGCTTACTTTAGGACATACTATATTAGTCCTCATTTCTCCTCTGGGAGAATTAACTAACATAGCACATTCTAAGTGGGATACGGGTAGATGATGCTTGGCAACATATTCAGATGATATGAAAGAATGCGATGCTCCGGAATCAAATAAAATGGTGGCTGGGTTGGAGTTGGCAAGGAACATACCAATTGCGACGTCCTCAGCCTATTGTGCTTCCTCAGCAGTGACATGGTTAACGTGGCCACGAGCATAGTTCTGCGGTCCATGGTTCCCTTGGTTGTTCCCTCCGTTTGGTCGCTGGTTCTGCTTGGGCAACGTTACCTTGCTGTCCAGGGCCTCTCCTCGGGCACTGATTAGCGAAGTGGCCTACTTCCCCGCATGCAAAGCATGCCCTGTTGCCTACGGCAGCAGGTACGTTGGGGCGGGGGTTTTGAACAGGAGCGCCATTGTTGGGTCGGGGCGCAGGTGGCATGGGCCCACGAGGTGCCGGTGCAACGAATCGTTGCTGTGGTGGCCGACCAGGGCGGTTCGTGGGAGTGGTCGATCCATACTGCAGTGCATGGGGCATGTATCTAGGTCGTACGTTGCTCCCTTGGGGCTGGTATGGCATCTTCCTTTTGCACTCTCGCTCGATCTCTCGGATCTTGTTTTCCACCACAATAGCCTTATCAACTAGCTTCTGGAAGCTTACGTAGTCATTGTTGAGGAGCTGAACTTGGATCTCATTGTTCAACCCTCTCATGAACAGGTATTGCTTCCTCTGATCTGAGTTGACATCTTCGGTGGCATACCGGGACAGTTGTATGAACTTGTTGAGATATTCATTCACACTTTTCTGTCCTTGGCGGAGACCTTCAAACTCCTGCCTTTTGAGCATCATTACACCGACAGGGATGTAGTGAGAGCGGAAACTTTCCTTGAACTCAGTCCAAGTGATTGTCTCCGGGTTGGCATGGGCGTTGCTCAAGGCATCCCACCAGTCAGCAGCAGCTCCCATAAGTTGGTGCGACGCGAAGAGAACCTTCTCTCGGTCGTTGCACTGAACAATGGCGAGCTTCTTCTCCATGGATTTCAACCAATCATCGGCCTCCATGGGGTCACTAGTTTGAGCAAAGGTGGGTGGTCGATTTCTCATGAATTCTCCCAACCTGTTATGAGCCGGCGGTGGTGGTGGCGGTGGTGCCGGAACGGGGTTTTGGTTGGCCTGCAACTGACCCAAAGTTTGGATCATGGTTTATATAAGCTGGTTTTGCATGGCCATCAACCTTTCTAGGTTGTTCTCGCCAGCTCCGGGGTTAACGGGAACTTCCTCGTGATCATCCTCTTGGTTGTCACGGACGTTCCTTCGGCCGGCGTTTCCTCTCACCATCTGTGAGAGAGGTCAATAATAGAAGGTTAGAAGGTTAGGTAGGTCCTTTCAACTATATGCATCAAGGTGAGTGGGACTATATATATTAGCCCTTATGAGGATGTGAGCAAGTGCCAAAACATCTCACACCTCTTTCTTCTTACGTGTGGATATGGACAACGTTTTTGAGACGTCCCACAACTCACACTAAGCACATATTCACAAATAATCATCACAAAGGCCCACTCAACTCCTATTCAAGGATGGTTTCCTATGTCAAGGTGGTTTTAAAGGCCAATCTAAGCTATTCACCCTAGGATGCCTGTAACTCCTTCTTGGGGTTAACCCGTATCTCTATTATCTATCTACGGCTTTCTACCTAGGCGTGTAACCTACTGTCAACCCGTGGCTCTGATACCAATCTGTGACGCCCTCAATTCTGTGGGAAAAACCACGGAACCGAGAACTAATGCATATGTGTGCCCAGATGTTCTTCACACATACACATACGTTCCACAAACTGAATTCAGATTATATATTACCACGAATAACAGAGTTTATTACAATTCCTCATGAGTCTTGGACTCATGCTTACAGCGGAAGTCTTATTTCTATGCAGCGGAAGTCCTTATTTAAATGCGGAAGCAAAAACTAATGCGGAAGCAAAACTAAGCAGAAGTGGCTCCATCTCTACTCCCTCCACAGGCAAGGTTGAGAACAGATCACACGCCATAATGTTCCACTTGATCTTCATAGTAGGCTTCTCCTGCTGCTGGTGATGAAGTAATAATGCAAGGTTGAGTACAATGATGTACTCAGCAAGTGCGGGAAACACATGATATGCAGCTCATAAACAGGGTAGGTATAAAAAGGCTTATTTGCAGAAAAGCAATCTTGTAAAACCTTGATAAAACATCAACTTAACTTTAGATGAATGTAATCCCAGCATGAATTAAATTACCAACACACCTTCATCACTTTCCATGTTCCATCCAAACATTAACCAATCCTTTATTCATTCTCACGAATACCTCCTCGTATTCGCTACCATCTCATCTCACAAAGCAACCTCGTCTCATACCGAGACCAAATTCTCATGTCATGACTCAACAGTCATGCAAACATCTCATCATCCAGACTCAACAGTTCCAAACCAATAAACATAACCAAGAACCTTCCCAATAACCATCCCAATAACCATCCCATCTAATCATAATCAAATAACCATAACATCATTTCCAATGTTAAGCTCCCCACTTAACATTCACAACTTCCAAAGCCATCATCCTCTAATCATGAATAAGTCCAAGCCACTCTTGACCGTGAGCACGGCTGTCATGACAGTTTTGACTCTACAGAGTTTGTACCACTGTACCCACATATAGTGATTTCATCCCCCGTTGCCGGGTGGACTAAAAGAACCTCCATTATGCCAGTGGCTACGAACCACATTCACACTTCCCAGGTGTGTAGCCAGGAGATCACTACGAAGCCTTTACAAAGGGATTCCCGACGAGCGTGGGCCCACTGAGGTTTCACCCCTAACAGCATACAAGAGGCTCCAACCCCGCTGCAGTGGCCCCCTCTTGAGCCTTGCGGTTCATATGGTAGTCCAGCTGACACCTATTCCCCGCACCATCTAACACACCCATACTACGTCGGGGATACAACTAATTAATTGGCCAAGCTGCCCCATCTCAGCATGTGGTTGGCACCGTAAAGCCAGGTTACATGCTCCATGAACCGGTCCTTAGGATCCAGGCAAGTACTAAACACAAACCCGAGTCTCATGCATCCAGCACCAACCAAATCATCCAATTTTCCTTGATCCCTACCTCTACATAACTCATAACATCTCATTCAAGAGTATGGTAAATAAACTGATGATCTCGTATCCCAAATATCCCATTCTAAGCATGGCTAAGCATATGCATAATAATAAATGACATGATAAAATAAATCCCAACCCAAGCTACAAGGAAACAAGGTAATGCAATTCTAGGGAAACTTCCTAGCATGGGTTTCATATTTCATTTGACAATGCAAATAATTCTATCTACACATCCTAGCATAGGATCAAAGTGGTCAAGGACACTTGCCTTGTTCTTGCGGTTCCGGTTGTTCTTGATTCTCAAAACCTTGTTGCTGCAGCTCGTCGTAGACAGCTTCCTGGATCTGTCCTGCTATGTAGGATTCACGCGCATACAAGATTCACAGCAATCAATATCATGCGCAAACCTTAAACTAGATGCGATGATGCACATGCATGCTATCCTATGACTGTTATTAGATTGTTGTGCTCTTGCATGGCTTGCATGGGCAGAGGTGTTCGGATCAAAGGTGGACGTGGCGATGATCTTGTCTTTAGATCAAACTGATCATCGAGTGATCTGCCCACGAGAAGGCTTCGGTTCAAAAGGAATTGAAGAACAGATGCAAAGATGAACACAATGATGTCATAAGGTGGTATCGAAGTCCTACCTCACGCTCTTCTTGTCTTCGAGGTCCTCCCCAGACCGCTCGGTTCTTCTCCGATGATCTCCCTTGTTGCGCTTCGGCGATGGTTGGCTCGGCGAGTTAGGGCTAGGGCTCTAAGTCGTCGGCTCAGGAGTTGAAAGAGAAGTTTGTGATTTCAGCCAGAGGTTTTGGATTCTATTTATAATTGGGAAGAGAAGAGTCCTAATCTGATTGTATCCGAATAAGAGTCTTATTCAGATCTTTGTTAGATCCTGACATCTTATCTTCGGTAACATCGTGGAGTTTAGATCGGTTTCTGTTGCGTACCGGTATCTTTACGCGTAAAAACTGCTCTAGACTCGTTACCTCCGTGGTGATGAGCTCCGGAAGCTCCACGTGTCCTTCCGAGCCTGGTATCTTATCTCCCACAGAGACGAGCTCCGGTTGTGCCGCGTGTCACGAGCGAGACCTCCCTCTTCTTCGGAGGTGAGCTCCACGCACGCCTCGTGTTGACGCCAGTCTTCCCCTTCTCCTTTCCTCAGGGACGTGCCCCGCGGTCGACACGTGTCCAGCAGCGACAGACCTCCCGGAGATAAGCTCCGGTGGCGACGCGTGTCCAATAGAACAGGACCTCTTGCAGGTGAGCTCCGAGATCGACACGTATCCCGCGCGGCTGGTCCTCTGATTTCCACAAGGACTAGCTCCGAGGATGACACATGTCCTGCGGAAATGCCTTTGCTTCTTCCGCAGAGGCTAGCTCCGTGGGCAACACGTGTCCCACAGGATCGGACCTCTCCCCTTTGCGGAGACGAGCCCCGAGCCTGCCACGTAGCCAGCTTGGCGGCGGCCTCTCCCCACTTCGCAGGGATGAGCTCCGATCACGCCACGTGGCCTGCTGGCCGCGGAAGTTGCCTTTGGCGCTCTCTGAAGGCTTTATTGGCTATTCTTTTGATAATTCTCTCTGTTCCTATTTTTCATTAAAATGTTTCCTTTTCATAGGACACGAGCATATGTTGACACCCGAGATGAGGGTCACAGTTGGGCAAGAGCTTCTTCTTCTTGTCTTCATCATCTTCTTTCTTCTCATGAGGGTAGTTGGCAATGTAGTGGCCATATTTGGCACAATTGTAGAAGGCTCGCTTTGTCTTTGACCTTGTCTTGTCCTTGGATTTGTTCTCATAGCTTGAGCTTTTATTCTTCCTCATCATCCTCTTGAATTTCCTTATAAAGAGAGCCATCTCTTCATCATCCATAGAGCTTTCATCATCACTTTCTTCACTTAAGCTCTCTACTTGCACTTCTTTGCCTTTTGACTTATTGGATGCCTTGAGTTCAATGTCGTGTCTTTTGGATAAAGTTATCTTGTGCAGCTCATTTACATGTTTGACCTCTTTTTCCATCATCTCATGATTGACGAATTTTCAAAGAACTTCATCGGGTTTACTCTTGTTGACGAATTTTCATGGATTCAAAGCGAGGGTTTTCCCGAACCAAAGTGAAAGAGTGAGGTTACGCACCGTGAATGCTCTTATCATCCTCTTGACCACTTCATGGTCAGTCCACTTCTTGCACCCACAGGCTCTACTCTTGTTGATGAGTATCTTGAGCCGGTTGTACATTTCTTGAGGAGTCTCATTGTCTTCTATTGCAAATCTTCCAAGCTCCCCCTCAATCATCTCAATCTTGACTTCACGGATGATTTTGGTGCCTTCATGTGCAACCTTGAGAGTGTCCCAAATGTTCTTGGCAATCCCCAGCCCATCTACCTTGTGAAATTCTTCTTTTGACAGTGATGAGATGATTACAGCTGCGGTTTGAGCGTTGCGGTAAATTTGTTGTTCTTGCTCCGGAGTGAGCTCTTCATCATCTTCCGGAATTTCTACACCTGTACATACAACACTCCAAATACCGGGGTTAAGCGAGGTAAGGTACAGTTTCATGTATGTCTCCACATCGTGTAGTTTGTACCATCAAGATGAGGAGGCTTGCCAACAGAAATAGAAAGTAAATTTGCATTGTTATTAGTTAAACGCTCATAGTTAAAAGGATATCGCGAGTAGTCCTTGAACTCCTCCTTCTTCTTTTCCTTCTTTTTGTCATCCTTTCTCTTCTTGAGCAAAGCCATGAGACGCTCCACTTCCTTGTCTTGATCACTTGAGGTGACGAATTGTATTCTTCGACCTGCATGTCTTCTCCTCATGAAAGGAGTGACTGAATTGACCTCATCATCACTAATACTTGTGTGAGAGTGATGTGAGTCATATTTCTTGCTGTCACCTTGAGAACTTTGCTTCTTGCCCTCGTAGTAGGTGCTTGTCTCCCCCATGACCTCTTCGAGCTGTTAAGCACTTAAATGAAGAGTTAGGCTCTCATACCAATTGAATGTTGCCTAGAGGAGGGGTGAATAGAGGTACATAGTCACATATAATGAGTTTGCCAAAATTCTTGCACTTTAGAGGACGTTGAAGTCCAATTACAAGATTCATGAGGAGCTCATCTTGATGAACAATGAGATCGACTTCTTGTATGACACTCACTTTTACTTCAACACTCCTCACACCCAAGGTCTCCTTCCTTTCTTCCAAGTACTCAATCGAATTACTAGAAAAACCTTGGCACTGAAGGATGGAGATGCAACAAGAATAAATTGAAATTCCAGAAATCTTCTCAAGTGGCTGAGAGGGGAAAAGAGGTTCAATGTATTTGCCTTTATTTGCATGGAGAGCTACTCGACTTCTGAGACTCCTTTGAGGTCGTGCATCTATCCACCCGACATTATGCACACATAATTATCACATTGTCACACATTGCATTTAGGCACCCCACGATCATGGTGTATACTTGCAAACTCCATTTTTATAGATCATACATTCAGGGGGAGTTCTTTCATACAAACATCATGATCAGAACTCATATTTTTTACTCTCTTATTGCAAATTTTAATTGGTTGTCATCAATCACCAAAAAGGGGGAGATTGAAAGTGCATCTAGGTCCCCCGTGTGGGTTTTGGTGGATTGATGATGAACAATTAAAATACTGACGAATTGAAATGGGCATGTGTGCAGATAGGTTTGATGACAAGAAGAGATTGAGGGCTTTTAAAAAAGGGAAATGGAGAAAACGGCGTGAAGCTATACAATAGAGTTAGGCTTTTTATTTTCCTTGAGTATAGGAGTGTCGCACCATTAAGAGGGACACGGCATGCAGCAAAGAACAGCATGCTCAATCCCATCAAACAACCCTTAGTGTAGAAAAGAGTTGTTAGGTCAATAACCTCGGACATGTCAGAGAGATTCAAAAATATGCTCTCTGTGTAGACTCGGATATGTCTGAAGGTTTTGGAGAAGTACCAGAACCTTCTGTGTAGACTCGGACATCCAAAAAAAGTTCGGACATGTCCTAAGTCTAGGGTTCTTGGAATTTCCTAAGTCCATAAGGTCGGACATGTCAGAAAAAGTCAGAAGTGTACCTTCTGTGTAGGGTCGGACATATCCGAAGAAATCTGTACATGTCAGAAAAAGTCGGAAGTGTACCTGTAGGATCAAAGAGCACTTGAAAAGCTACCAGAGGAGGTGAATGGTAGATTTAAACTTTCTAGCGGAAGCAACGAAAACCCCCTCGGCAGAAAATTGATCTGTTAAAGAAACCGTGTATGGTGACTGATCTAAACGTTTTTAACCATGACAAAAGTGGTATATATTATAGAGAATCAAGTCACGAAAACACGACAACAAGAATCACGGAAATCTGTCAAAAAACACTCAAGTTATGATCGAAAGATCAAACGAGGGTCAATCTGTTCTACTCGAGTAAAAACCAGATCTGCAACACTGCAAATAAACTGGTGTAGATCAGAAAATACAAATCCAATTACCGTTAAATTTTCACAGATTATAGATAATCAAGTTGTGAAGACAACCCAAAAAGAATCACGTTAATTGGATCTGTAAAACTCGAGTTATGATCAAAATGCCGAAACATTGTCGTGCTATCCAGAAACTCGACGAGAAAGACTTGACGAAAACAAGTCGGACGAACAAGGCACAAAATCTCCTCTAAATTACGAATTTTATTGATCAAAACATAAGAGGAACAGCCCAAAGTCATGTTCACCACGAGCCTTGGCCTCCCTTGCTTATATAACCAGCCCTAAGGCCAACCCAATTCAAACTAGGACTCCTACTCCTACTTGGATTCAAACTCTAACTTTCCAAAACTGCTCAAGACTTTTCTATAGACAAATAGAAGCAATCTTAAGACATCCAAACACCTTAGGAACGTCCCAAACATTTCTAAAACAACTCTACTTCATGTCTAACACGAAATCCTATCATAACCAACTCAAATCTTTCCATATTTGAGCCATAACTGACTCAGCCGCAGCCTGAGTCCATAATCCAGCCGGTTGGACCTTTCCTACCAATTCTTTACGTCCACATCTCTTCATCACGCCTTGGAACCATGTTGCCACGTCCATGCACTCCTTGCACACGTGCAAACACCTTCCAAATACGTCCACGATACCTTCATATGCATTGTTCTTGATCCAAACATGTTGCGCGACCTCCCGATCAACTCAACTACAATTCCTCCAGAATTTGGTTGTTGAACCTCATCTTCTCCCTAAGACTAGTTCAATGGATCCCTTCACCAGCCATATCTTGAACTCAAGCAACACCTGCACATGAATAAACAACCAATACTTTCGAGCACAAGTGCGCGACTTGACTCACGTTAGTTCCAAAAACCACAACACCTGACGTGAACACCTCACATAAGCATGTTGCAAACCATAGCAAAATGTTAACCACCGTAAACAGCCATAACACTTCAAAAACTTAGTAAAATAATACTAAGCAAACTTTCCATAGATGTAAAGCAAGTTCAAAACATTTGCATGGTAAAAACAGAACCATTGCGATTTAGCTCCGGACCTTGCCAAAGCTAACCGGGCCTTGAGCCGGAGCTTACCAAAGCTAGCAGAACCTAGCACCGGAACTTACCAAAGCTATTCGGACCTACCGCCTGAGCTAACCAAGCACATGTCGTACCTAGCCATAGCAAGTCGCACCTTACGTCAGATCTTGTCGAAGCTCGGACCTAGAGTCGAACCTTGACAAAAAGAGTGTTTTTGGCAGAATTCAAAACTTTTATCGTCATAGCCAATGTATTCAGCACACATAGGTCTCACAATCTCCCCCTTGATGAATGCATTAGCAACACCACTTAAAATCTGAACATTGGCTTATTCACAAGAAATGTTTTGAAAACCATCAAATGAGAAAGAAATTTTGAAACAAAAATTTCTCCCCCTTTGTAAATCAGAAATAAAATGAGAAGAAAAACAAAAATTCTCCCCCTAAGAAGAATCGTGCCAAAACACTTTTGAATCGTGCAATGTGTGATCAATTTCTCCTCCTTTGACAATGTATTCAGCAAGGTTCAAAAGAGAAATTTTAATTGTTATAAGCATATTTATAACATATACATATAAAACAAAGCTCATCCAAGCCATACTATCAAGTAACTTACACTATCACATCAATGACATACATAAAGTAGTGTAAGCCATGCTAGAGATCAAGTGTAATTTTCAATTTAAGCAAGTTATGATCTCACAAACTTAACTATGTCAAGACCTGAAAGCATGACACTTGTTGCTGCATTTTAATTATTTTTCAAAGCACAAATTCAGATCATATGACATTTGCAAGGGATTATATGCCGCATCAGCCTTATTCTAACCAACCAAGCCAAGCCTATGTCATTTGACAATCAGAAGCTTAAGGACATGGTTTTAGTCATACACAACTTCTTCCAAGTTCATATCTAAGTGCAATGATCAAAACCAAATCAGGAAATTCTCTCCACACGCTTGATCATTTGTTCTTCGGTTCAAGCCATAGCAACTACATCCCTAGTGCCCTCCCATGCTGAATACCAAAGCAAACCGTCCACCACATGCCCCGGGCGATGAGAATTCGCCGGCGGCGGCAAAAACGGGTCGGTCCTCCGGTGAACCACCTTTTCCCGCCGTTTGCTGCAAGGTTTGGCATGTGTTCCATGTTCCCGACCACTAGGGATGCTTTAGGGCAACTTATCTCGTCGGGAGAAGCTTGGGACAAACCGGAATGTGTCTATGCCGTGCCGCCGAGTGCTGCCACCTATGCCGACCTGCTTCCGGCGGTTTTCATGAGGTGAGACCTTGCCCGGAAGCTGCGCCACGTTCCCACTGTCGTGTAGTCCAAACCGGAGCAAAAACGGTGAAGAATTGAGGGAGAACGAGCCGTGTCATGATCTGTGCCGGTGTGCACGCGCGTTCTCTGGCGGGAGGTTGAAGAAACATCTGACCCGTGGGCCCCCCTTTGAGTTCTCTGTGTAAACTTCAAACAGAAAGTTATTCAAGTTTGAAAAATCCATAACTTTGTGTAGAGAACTCCAAAAAGGGTGAGACCAATTTTGTTGAAATCCTCAAGAGGAGTACTTCACAGAGGAACAAATTGCTTGCTATGAAAATGCCCAGGAATTTCTGTAGAATTTTTTTAGTAAATCCTTTGGAGATTTATTTCAGGAGCAATTCTTTATGAAACATTCCCAAATTTGGGCAGTTAATCCTTTTCATAGTTACAGATCTCCAGTAAAAATTTGAACTTCATTGGAGTTAATTTGCTAGGCTAAATTGCCTTCCAAAGTTCAGCCTTTTTTTGAAAATTCAAATTCTAAACAGAAACTTTTCAGAACTCCTGTCCAACTTCAAAAATTCATATCTCTCTGTTGGTAGCTCCAAAAATGGTGAAACAATTTTTTTAGAACCATGTAGACCTACCCTAGTTAAATCTTCAACTGTTAGCCATGTCAAAGCTCCAGATTTGGGCTCAAAATTCAGAGAAATCTTGGATTTGTGGGAATTTTGGAGACCACAAGTTTCAATAAATTTTCTCCAAATTTTGCTCAGATCATCCTTAGAGAGTCTAGTATACACTGGAAAAATCTCAAAGCCAATTATGGATTCTAAATAGCAGTAGCTATGAATAGAAATTTAATTCGTATAATTCTTTAACACTTATACATATATTTTACTACATTTCATATAGTGACCGAAGTTGAGGACGGACCGGAGCCATTGGACGTCCTCCCACCCGACGCTAACTTCTCTTTTGACTCTCAACCAGGCAAGCCCCGGTTTGCATTTAATTACCTTTTACAAAGTTTTTCATTTGTATCACTTATGTCTAGGTTGAAACATTTGCATTAGAGTTAAGGTGTTTGAAACCCCACTTGCATGACTTTAAATCCTATAAAGGGTTGGGCAGTTTACAGACTCGAGAGTAGAGAATGCCGTGCTAATATGCTTAGGATCTCGGTAGAAGTCAAGTAGTTGGAATCTACTCGCGAGGTAAGGTTTTATCACACGGTATGGCAAGAGTAGAAAATGGCTTAAGAGTGGTAAAAATGAGACCCAGCAGGGGGGATAGGATGCAGTGAGCGGAGGTCTCACATGCGTAGCCCTGTTGGTGTTGATTGAGGACCAAGTCGTGTGCGGGCCTGCTGAACAAGTATCGAATAGTACCGGATGGCATACTAACATAAGCAGGAAACCGATGTAAATGGTTAACCTGGGTGCCAAGGCTTACCCAACCGTTTTATAGTTGTGGGTTGAGGGTAGCAAGGTGTAAATCCGCCGGTGGGCACAGTCACGCTCCACGCGGGGACCTCCTGCCCGTTACGGATGGACCGGTTCGGCATTTGGGTTTCCTTTGATAGGTTGTTGCATACAACAGAGTAGGAAGGTGTGAAGCACCACACTTCTGAAAGTGGGTGTATGTGACGTGTTGTCCGGGTGTCTCCTGATTGCAATCACCGTCCCTCGCAGTTATTTGAGTACCACTTATTCACTGTTCTATGATGTAGTAAGAAGAGAAATAAGCCAGATGAATGGTAATATGCTGTGATGAACTATTACTGTTTGGAAACCATGTCTGTTGTAGATGTAGAGCTAATTAAGTTTATTTTCCACTTTGGGCATCACCACGTCGGAGGAAAGCGTTTCTTGTTTGATTGTAGACTTCCGATGTGAGGGCTGCCTAAGGCACATGAAACTGTTGCTATAAAACTGAAAGTAAGGATCAACATGTAGGCGTTTCTTTATTACAAAGTCTTTTTTCCTATCTTACACATCCCTGCATGTAGAGTTCAATGACTAGGGTGTTGGTTAATCCTTGCTGAGCCATCATGCTCACGGTTGTAATATTTGAGCTGTGTGTAGGTGAGAGCTATGAGGAGGGGCCCGAGGACGAGGCGGTGCCCCCCTCGGGGTACACGGCCGAGCTGGATCCCTGCACGCCACCATGATCTTCGGTTTGATGTTGCTAGTGTGTAGAGTCCCCGGGCTGGACAGCTACACTTTTTCTTAGCTAGGATGAGAGAGTAGTAATAAATAATACTTCTGCTGTATAATTATGTTTTGTAAAAGACTTCCGCTGGTTTATATCAAATAAAAGTTTGTATGTTGTTCTTATTCTTTTCTTGTGTAATGTTGGGTGTCGCATCGCACGGCACCACCCTCTGCGATCACGGAGTGGGTGAACCACGGGGTGGTACCCTCACAGACGTGGTATCAGAGCCCATTGGGAATAGCACACTCCAAAAGATCCTATTTTGAAAATTTAGAAGTAGTCGAGTGAGGATTAGTCATTAAGCCCACATAAGGTCTATGATAGTAGTAGCTATTATGGTGGAAATGCTAACATATTTGTTATATATTCTGTAACGACGCTCCGACGTCAGGTAAGAGGTAAGGTACGCCACCGCAAGCAGATCAATTGCGGTAAGCTCGCCATACGAGCAATGGTATGGAATTGTTTACCGTGGCTTGGCACGGTAGTTAATATGAGTCTCTGAACATTCCCATGGTTTTGAGAGCATATAAAAACGCTGCTGATATCCAGCGTGCTTTAGGCAAAAGTGAGAATACCCCATCGTGTGGTAAGCAACACGATAGTATGCAACTCTTGAACGTTCAATGTTCAAAGGGCCATACGCAGCGCTTGCCATCGGCGTGCCTCAACGGTCATGAGGCAGTAGGTGGTATCTGTTGGGTTGATAAAATTACCAACCGTGATGACCCGTTCGCGCTCTACTCGGGTTCCCTGTCGTCTGGTGTGGAAACACGACCTTGTACCTTGAGACGTGGCTTGACTAAAGGACGATCCGTATGGCAATGATACAGACCGTATGTTTTTACTATGATATGGAACTGCCTGAAATGTCAAAAACCCTTATGTGCACCATTATTGTGTGTTCTTCTGCAGGTACATTAACCGCGTTAGTGCATGACGTTTAGAAACCGTTTGTGAGTGACGTTCTTAGTTCCACCATTTGACACGTATATGCCGGAATACCGGCTTAGGATTTTTCTTTGGTGAGGAAACGTAGTACCGAGACTGCATAAAAGGATATTTTAAAGAAAATAGTCAAAATGAAGCTCAGGATTCCATTTAGGGGTTATTGATCTCCTATATCGAACTAAGATTCAATTGGGAGTATAGATTCAATCTCTAAGACTTAGGAACAACCTCCCCTGTTTTCGGCAGAAACATTGCTGAACTTAAACATGGTATAACTTAGGATTGGTTGAACCAATGTAGGTGTAGGATACCATTCTGGAAAGGTTTTGAATTCCTCTACAAATTTTATGTAGAACTCCAGAACAAAATCTCCCTCCAAATGGATGAAAATCTCATATGAGAATGCACTGACCAGAAACAGGGCAGTCCAAAAATGCTCTCTGGAATTTTCTGTATTTCGACCACAACTTTCTGTAGAAAAATTTCTAAGGGCCAAGTAAGACATCGTTAGAAATTATAGGAAATGTGCTACAACTTTGTAGTTCAGTGTTTTCCTAGATTGAGGGCAGAAATAGATGGAATTTTGTGAACAAAACAGCCACTTGCAAAGGAGGTGCTGTCAAAATTCCTGGGAAAATTCTGTCAAATTGTAGAGATCATAACTCATAAACTAGGAAGGACATGGAGGCAAATAAATACATTCTGGATTCCTTTTTGAGTCTACTACAATTTTGTTGTTGAACTCTAGTCCAGATTTTGCCTCCAAGGTGGCCAAAACAGTTAAATTTTTCCAACTGGTCTGCAGGACCAGAGGCTGGACAGTGAACACCATGTTGAAGTTTTTCAACCAAAACAATTAAGTTTCACATTTCGACATCCAGCGGCTGTTGTAAAACAGCGAGTGGAGTCAAAAGTTTGTGCATTCGACATATCACTTCGAGCGGGTACATGTTTGGGGTCCAGTACAATAGCGAGGAATTACGCATGCTAACACACTTAACATCCCATGTCGACCTACGATGGTTAATCCATAAAGTTCATCACTTTGGAACTCGATCGTGTGACCTGGTCCAGGGATGTATATGTTGTATAAAGTTTATACTTTATCCATATGTGTGATTGTTATGCGCATTATTTATTCCATTCTCGCACTACTATTGTATAGACTGGATGAGCTAAACCAACATGTGCTGATCGTTTGAATGGTATGAATGCAGAATGGTGCGTACACGTTCAACGCAAGAGGAGGAAGGTCCTAGTCAGGTTCGTGGTGATGAGTCTCCACCTCCGGAGCAAACCATGATGCAGCAACAACCGCCTCCTCCACCACCAGAACTTCCAAGAAACCTTGCGGAGGTTCTCGCTGCAGTGCTCGGCTCGCGCGGCGAGCAAACCGAGTTGCTACGGATGCTAGTTCAGCAGAATGCATCCCGTCCAGGAGGACGCTAATACAATGGGAAACGCCAGCCCCAACAAAGTTCCTATTCAGACTTCCTGGTGACCCATCCACCGGTCTTTACGGAGGCCTAAGAGCCGTTGGAGGCGGACAGCTTCATCTGCACTCTTGAAGCAAAGTTCGGTTTACTTCGGTGCCCCGAACACCAAAAGGCGCTGTATGCAGCGCAACAGCTTCAAGGGGAAGCCGGTACATGGTGGGCGAACTACATCGCCTCATTACCGGCTAGCCATGCCGTCACATGGACGGAGTTCCGGGAGGCGTTCCGCGCCTATCATATACCTCCCGGTGTTATGGAAAGGAAGCTTCAGGAGTTCCTGTCGCTGAACCAAGGCGAGAGGAGTGCTCATGAGTACTCCAGGTTATTCAACCGGCTGGCGCAGTATGCGCCAGGATTTGTGGGAACGGAAGACGATAAGCTGTCACACCCGGTTTTTCCGAAGAACAACCAAGTGAATACCACATGTATGCCAGGATCATTTTCTCATACATGTGACAAATAGTGAAGCATCATTTATTACAAGCCAGGTGTCGAATATAAATAAGTCTTACATAGCATATGTCTCGATGGACGATGATAAGTTCATCACAAATAACTAATCTAGCAGCGGAATATTATTCTTGTGGGCTCCGTCACATGCGTTGCCCGGGGGACTCCATGAACCTAGAAACCTTCTTCGGGTCCAAAGTCTTGATCATTAAACACCACCTCATTATCTTGACCTGAGCAGCAATATAAACCAACAAATATGCAAGGTTGAGTACCGATGGTACTCAGCAAGTGTGGGAAAATTATGTCATGCATGGCTAGAACAAGGGGATGTTGAACTCATGGTTAAAGCACTACGCAATTAATACCTATCACCTTAGCTTATTAAGCATCTACATTACTACACAGGTGAAATGGTCCCAATCTCCCATCCCATCATCACAATTCAAATAACCATAACATCATTTCCAATGTTAAGCTCCCCGCTTAACATCCACAACTTCCAAAACCATCAATCCTCTAATCATGAATAAGTCCAAGCCGCTCTTGACCGTGAGCACGGCTGTCATGACAGTTTTGACTCTGCAGAGTTTGCACCACTGTACCCACATGTAGTGATTTCATCCCCCGTTGCCGGGTGGACTAAAAGAACCTCCATTATGCTAGTGGCCACGAACCACATTCACACTTCCCAGGTGTGTAGCCAGGAGATCACTACGAAGTCTTTACAAAGGGATTCCCGATGAGCGTGGGCCCACTGAGGTTTCACCCCTAACAGCATACAAGAGGCTCCAACCCCGCTGCAGTGGCCCCCTCTTGAGCCTTGGGTTCATATGGTAGTCCAGCTGACACCTATTCCCCGCACCATCCAACACACCCATACTATGCCGGGGATACACCTAATTAATTGGCCAAGCTGCCCCATCTCAGCATGTGGTTGGCACGGTAAAGCCAGGTTACATGCTCCATGAACCGGTCCTTAGGATCCAGGCAAGTACTAAACACAAACCCGAGTCTTGTGCACCCAGCACACAACCAAAACATCCAACTTGCCTTGATCCCTACCTCTACATAGTTCACAATATCTCATTCAAGAGTATGGTAAAATAAACTGATGATCTCATATCCCAAATATCCCATTCTAAGCATAGCTAAGCATATGCATAATAATAAATGACATGATAAAATAAATCCCAACCCAAGCTACAAGGAAGCAAGGTAATGCAATTCTAGGGAAACTTCCTAGCATGGGTTTCATATTTCATTTGACAATGCAAATAATTCTATCTACACATCCTAGCATAGGATCAAAGTGGTCAAGGACACTTGCCTCCTTCCTGCTGCTCTTGAAACGGGTAGTCCTGATCTTGGAAAGGAAGAACTTGCTCTGGAGCAGGTTCTACATCATACCATCACACATAGCAAAAGAAAAACAACAATCCATAAGACATAGTTCACACTTCCACTTCAAACAAACTACACATTCACATTTATGAAAGTCATTCACAATTATATGTGTTGTGGTTTCTCTATGTGTGTTGATCTTTGGCTTACATGTACTTTTAATCATGTGTATATGATTCCTACTTTTGTATTCACATTTATGCTTACATACTATATATATATGAGTTTTCAACTTAAATAAATTCCTTATATTTAATTACTACACCTTTTAGCTACCAAGTATGCATGAAAGGTATTTTCCTACTCCATATGTGACTTCAGAATTTCTACCAACCCTAAACTAAATTCTTTGGATTTTTGAAACTTCATTTATCATTTACTAGTTGCTATATTTTCAGATTTATTTCCTATGCCTAAATGTGAACTTTATTATGAAAATAACAAGACACATCATCTAAACAGAATAGGTTCTGATCTAACATATTTAATAATATATTTTTGACCTTTTCCTCTGATGTAAACTATTTTACATTTATTTTCCCTATTTTCAGAACTATTCTTTACTTAAAAATGTGTCCCTATAACTAATTAAATGTGAATAATAAATGAAACAGATTCATTTCAGCCAAAAATCTATTTTTATCTCACTCCAAAGTTTTCTAAGTACTGAGAATGTTTTTAATTTAAATTTGACAATATGTTTGTCCCACTTTTTAAATTTCAAATACTAGCCACATATTCAATTTCTTAAATTTAATACTAATCAGGGTTAAAAAGGTAAACTCACCCCACTACAGGGTCTATAATATTATTTTAACAATTTTCAGGGGTCTAGCTACTCATAAAAGAGGAGTTTTTTCCTAATTTTTATTAAGTCCAGGGGCTAAAACTGATTTTTAAATGAATATACATGATTTTCTGAAGTTCCAGGGGCTAGATCAGAAGTTCCCGTGGCTAGCTCTTATTTCCCGAGAACCCCAGAGGGTAGCACGTAAGATTTCCAGTCTTTATAACGCGGGGCTGACGTGGACCGTCCGATTTAAAACAGACGGCTGAGATTATAACGTCGAACCGGTACGCGGGGATTTAAACTCTACCGTGCGATTTAAAATAAACGGCGCACAAGCGGCCACGTCGCTCTGATCGAGCGCGGGCGGCGCTGCCAGCGGCGCACGGCGGCGGGAGGCGGCGATCTCGCCGGAGAGTTTCGGATCTTCGTAAATTCTTCCTAAAACTGTGATTTTATGGCATAGATCGGTGGAGGGGAGGTCGGGGATCTCACCTCGAGGGTTTTCTTGAGCTCAGAGGTCCTGGAAGGCGGTCGGCGACGAGGTCCGAGGTGAATTCACGGCGAGGCTCGTCGGCGCTGTGTTTGAACCGCAAACCACCACGTTCTCTGCACCTGCGAGGTTCCCCGGAGGCGGTGGATCAAGACCAGCGAGTTAGATCGGAATTTTCGAGTGTAGATCGGCCAGAATTCGCCGGAGGTGCTCAGGTTCTCACCGGAGTAAAATCGGCGGATCGCGTGGGGAAAACGGGACAAGGCCGGGGTTTTTATAGACGGGGGGGGGGCGGTGGGTTGGTTTAGATCGAGCTGGAGTCTTCGGGGTCCGGAAATCGGCTGGGATACGCGAGAATTCCCGATCAGTTTTGATTCGGGTGAGAGAGTCCTGGCCGATCGCGGCGCGGGCGCGAGGAAGAAGAAAGCTGGCGGGCCCCGCCTGTCAGTGGGAGGAAGGGGGCGCGCGCGGCCGCGGGCTGGCGCGGAGCAGGGTGGGCCGACTTGTGGGTTTCGGCCCACTGGCTGGTTTTTTTCTGTTTTCTTTTTTTCTTTTTCTATTTCTTTTCTGTTTTGAGTTTAAATTGAATTCCAGTTTGAATTTAAATTGTTGCAAAACATGCAACACATCCAAAAAAATTTAAATTCCCCTCTTAACAAGATTTTGGGGTGTTACAGCTCTACCCCCCTTAAAAGAAATCTCATCCTCGAGATTGGTGGTTCTAAGAAAACAATTCCGGAAATTGTGCCTTGAGTTCATCTTCCCGTTCCCAGGTGGCTTCTTCTTCTGAGTGATGCTTCCATTGCACCTTGCACATCCGGATTCTTTTATTTCTGGTGTGGCGTTCCATTGTCTCCAAAATCTTGTATGGTTGCTTGGCATAAGACAAATCCTCAGCTACGTCCACTTCATTCATGGGTAACACCTCTTCAGGCGTTCTCAGGCATTTCTTGAGTTGTGACACATGGAACACATCGTGCACATCTGATAGACGAGCCGGTAACTCTAGTTGATACGCCACTTCGCCTTTCCTTTCCAGAACTTGAAAGGATCCGATGTATCGAGGTGACAACTTCCCTTTCACCTTGAACCGACGAAGTCCTCGGATAGGGGACACCTTGAGATAGACATAGTCTCCCACGTTGAAAACGAGCTCTCTTCTCCGTACATCGGCATAGCTCTTTTGTCGTGTCTGTGCTATCCTCAAGTTGTTGCGAATTTCCCTCACTTCGCCTTGGCTTCTTGTAGTACTTCGGGACCAAACACTTTACTTTCCCCTGTTTGGTTCCAAAATAGGGGAGTTCTGCACTTCCTCCCATACAAAGCTTCGAACGGTGACATCCTCATACTAGCTTGATAGCTGTTGTTATAGGAGAATTCCGCATACGGTAAGTTCTTATCCCAGCTCCTATTGTTCTTGAGCGCACTCGCTCTCAGCATGTCCTCAAGGATCTGATTGGTCCTTTCCGTCTGCCCGTCAGTTTGGGGATGATAGGCAGAACTAAAGTTCAGATGGGTTCCCATGGTTAAATGCAACTTCTGCCAGAACCTCGAGGTGAACTGTGTCCCTCGATCTGACACTATCTTCTTTGGCACCCCATGGTAACACACGATCCTTGACATGTACAATTCTGCCAATTTGGATCTGCTGTAGCTTTCTTTCACTGGGATGAAATGAGCTACCTTGGTTAGCCTGTCGATGATGACCCATATTGAATCATATCCTGATTGGGTCCTAGGCAATCCCACTATGAAATCCATACCGATTTCTTCCCATTTCCATTCAGGCACTTTGAGTGGTTGCAATAATCCCGTGGGTCGTTGATGTTCTGCTTTCACCAACTGGCATGTGTCACATAGGGCAACATGTTCCGCGACATCTCGCTTCATGCCATACCACCAATACCTGCTCTTGAGGTCCTGGTACATCTTCGTACTCCCAGGATGAATGGAATAGTCAGAATCATGAGGCTCCTTCAAAATCAATCCACAGATCTCCTTTACTTCTGGCACACAGATTCTTTTCCCGTGCCACACCGTTCCTTGTTCATCCTCTCTAAAACCAGGAGCTTTATTTTCCTTGATAAGTTGTCTGATCTCTTGTATCTTCTCGTCTTTCTTTTGACCTTCGCGGATGTCTCGCTCCAGTGTAGAGTCCACTTCCATGGCGATGGCTTCACCACTATTCACAAGGCATAGATTGAGCCTTATAACCTCGTCCTTCAATTCTGCAGGCATGTCCTTCAAGCTCAACTTATTGACCTGCACTTTCCGACTTAAAGCATCGACCACGACGTTTGCTTTCCCAGGATGATAGTTGATGCCCACATCAAAGTCATTGATTAGCTCTAACCATCTCCTTTGTCTGAGGTTGAGGTCTGGCTATGTGAATATGTACTTCAAACTCTTATGATCCGTATATATCTCTGTCCTCTTCCCCATCAAATAGTGTCGCCAAATTTTCAACGCGTGTACCAATGTGACTAGTTCTAGGTCATGTGTAGGATAGTTTTTCTCGTGCTTCCAGAGTTGTCGGGATGCATATGCCACGACATGTCCTTCTTGCATGAGAACACATCCCAACCCATTTCCAGAGGCATCGCAGTACACTGTGAAATTCTTCTGCATATCTGGCATAACCAACACTGGGGCTGTTGTCAGTCTCTTCTTTAGCTCTTGAAAGCTCGTCTCGCACTGTGGCGTCCATGTGAATGTGATTCCCTTCTCCAACAGTTTGGTGAGGGGTCTCGAGATCTTGGAGAATCCCTCAATAAACCGTCGATAGTATCCAGCCAATCCCAAAAAGCTTCGAACTTCCCCGACATTTTCAGGGGTCTTCCACTTATGTATATCCTCGATTTTGGCAGGATCCACGGAGATTCCTCCCTCCGAGATTATATGTCCTAAGAAGGGAACTTTCTTCAGCCAAAACTCACACTTGCTCAACTTGGCATATAGTTGGTGTTCTCTCAGCCTTTGCAACACCAACCTTAGATGTTTCTCATGTTCTTCTTCATCTTTGGAGAAGACGAGAATGTCGTCTATGAAAACCACCACAAATTTGTCCAGATATTCCATGAATACCTTGTTCATGAGATACATGAAGTATGCTGGGGCATTAGTTAGCCCGAAAGGCATGACAGTGTATTCATACAATCCATACCGAGATACGAAAGTTGTCTTTGGAATATCAGTTTGTCTTATCTTAAGTTGGTGGTATCCCGATCTGAGATCAATTTTCGAGAACACACAAGCTCCCCTCAACTGATCAAACAAGTCTTCGATGCGGGGTAATGGGTACTTGTTCTTGATGGTTACTTCATTCAAGGCACGGTAATTCACGCATAACCTTTGGGTTCCATCCTTCTTGGGCACAAATATCATCGGAGCTCCCCATGGTGAGGAACTAGGACGAATATACCCCTTCTCCGTCAATTCTCTCAAATGATCCTTGAGTTCTCCCAGCTGCTTGGAGTCCATCCGATAAGGTCTCTTGTATATCGGGGCTGTTCGAGGTACTAGCTCAATTGCGAATTCCACTTCACGATCGGGAGGCATACCTGGCAAATCCTCTGGAAAAACACCTGGATATTCCCTGATGGTCCTGATCTCCTCCACTTTCACCTCAACTTGATTCAATTTAATGTCCCTCCTAGGCTCATGTATCGTTATGAACTTTACTCTTGTGCCACTAGGGTGAGTTAGTTCCACCGTTCTGGTCGAACAATGGATGATTCCTTTATGTTTGGTCAACCAATCCATACCCAAAATAATATCTATCTCTTGTGAATCTATCACTATGAGGTTAGCAGTAAATACTACCCCATTAATGTCTAGGTTCACTTTGGGACACACTTGTCTTGTCCTTATTTCTCCACCTGGAGAGTTTACGGCTAGCATATGGTTCATTTGTGTTGTTGCTAGGTCATACTTCTTAACAAACCCTTGAGCAATGAACGAGTGGGTAGCACCAGAATCAAACAGCAGGGTTGCAATGTGTAAATTGGCAGGAAACTTACCAACTACCACGTCAGGTGCCTCTTGTGCTTCCTCCATAGTGACGTGGTTCACCCGTCCTCTCATTACATTCTGCTGTTGTGGCTGCGTGGGCTTCTTCTTTGGGCACTTATGGGCGTAGTGCCCCACTTCACCACAGCTAAAACATTGCACCCCAACCTTAGGTGCCTGGCCTTTGTTGTCTTGGGGTTGGTTTGGGGGTCCTTGCACTGCTGGTCGAGGTTGATATGTAGGGCGAGGCTGCTGTACGAACTGACGTTGTGGCTGTGCTGGTGCTGCGGGAGGCCTGTAGTTCGGGTTGTACCCTCTTGGTGCTGAGTAGGGTACCGCAGCACGGTTCGTCTGCCCTGCAGGTTGCTGCATCAGACGTGGGTGAGTGTTGCTCCCTGAGGCTTGGTGTGACCACCCGGCCTTCCTCTTGTTCTCATTTTCCAAGGCCTTCAGCTTCCTTTCCACCACAAATGCTCTGTCCACCATCTTTTGGAAGCTTTCATACTCATTTGAGGACATTGCACACTGCATTTCTGCGGTAAGCCCTTCCACGAAACAATCTTGTTTCTGCTCATCAGTCTCTATGTCTCGTGGGGCATAGCGGGATAGTTGAGTAAATTTAGTGAGGTATTCCCTCACCGTCATGTTTCCCTGCTGCAGTCCCAAGAACTCCTTCCGTTTGTTTTTGATTTCACCTCTTGGGATATAATGGTTGCGGAAGCTACGCTTGAACTCTTCCCAAGTGATGTTCTCAGGGTCATGATGAGCGGCCGTAGGCGGTCCACCAATCAGCAGCAGGTCCATGCAATTGATGAGAGGCAAACAGCACCCTCTCATACCCTTGGCACTGTATGATCCTCATCTTGCTTTCAATGGTCTTTAGCCAATCATCTGCCTCCAGAGGTTCAGCAGCACTTGCAAACTTTGGAGGTTGAGTTCCTAGAAACTCACTCAACCTTGGTTGGCGTGGTGCAGCTTGTGGAGGCGGAACTTGATGCAAGTTGGCCACCACTTGAGTCAAGTTCTGGATGAGCTGATTTTGATTCTCCAGCATTTGGTGGAGGGGATCAACTCCTTCACGGCGACCACCCCTATCTTGGCCTCCAGAAAGATGAGGGTTGCAGGCCTCATCATTGTTGTTGGCAGGGTTGGCAGCACGACCTTTTCCTCTTCCGACCATCTAGCATGATCAACCAAATGTTAATTTAAAGTATTACGTATTATCTTACTACTTTCACTTGTTTGTACTTTGAAGTGTTGAAGCTTTGTTATACTTTTCTGAGGTTTCATATCTCACACAAACATAAATGCAATATTATTTCATGTGGATTCACACACCAAAGCAAGACAATCTGAAGACGAGGCTGTGGGCAATTGCTCATGGCTTCCACAGCTCACGTCACACACCAAGCATTAACACACCATTAACTAACGTAACGACTCGACTACTTGACATCTTTCTAGTTTAAGGGAAAGGCTCTACGCTACTCGTTTTCTTGAGATGGCTCCTCGGGATCTTCCTCATCATTTCGGCTACCTTCTGACTCTGCTTTGGGTGGGGAGGCTGCTGGTGGAGAAGTGCGACGACGCCTGATCGCTCGGTGATCTGGGGAGTCAGGAGTCCATGTATCATTCACGATGACACACAGTTCATTCCCATCTCCTCTTTCTCTCGCCCTCAAGCAGGCTCGCAGCAACGCCTCCGTTTTCTTCAGGGTGTCCCGGACATCCTGAAGCTCTTGCTGACACTCCTGCAGTCGAGTGCTGAGCATAGCAGCATCCTCCAAGCACAAGTCCATGTGCTCATGGGAAGTCCCTTGCTGCACTGGCGGGTACTTGTACTCCGTGGTACCACTCTCACGCTGGAGGACATACATGTACTCAGTCCTGTCCAGGTGGCGACGATAGATGTGACTCTGGCAGGTGATGGCCTCCCAGGTGACATCCTTCTCCGCCTCGACCTGTGTCGCTCTACAAGCTGGAGAGCGGTGGATCTTAAGCAGCCGATTTTCGATTATAATCCTCATCTCTGAACTCCATTCTTCCCTCTTCTCACGAATGGTCCTGGTGGAGTTATAGTGGATGATTAGCTTGCCCGTGTTGCCGGCGGCTTCGAGCATACGTCGAAGACGGCGCAACAAGCCTCCTACTGCCAATCCGTAGGAAAGGTACGTCACCGGACGACTCTCCTCTCTTTCGGCAAGGGCAACTACGGGAACTCTCCCTCCTGTGAACTTGCGAGCGGTGCGAATCATGCGAACCATCTAAAAACAAAAAGCATTTAAACTTAGGTTAGTTAAACTTTTAAACAAAAATCCTATTTTGAATGAAAGTTGGGGTAAGATGAAGAAAGTGACTCATTAAATAACACTTTTCAACACACACCTTGTAAAAATAGTTTTTAAGAAAATAGGGCCCTTAAATACGTCCATTTCTACCTAGATCCACGTACCTACGGGCAAGCCTGGCTCTGATACCACTTCTGTCACACCCGGTTTTTCCGAAGAACAACCAAGTGAATACCACATGTATGCCAGGATCATTTTCTCATACATGTGATGACAAATAGTGAAGCATCATTTATTACAAGCCAGGTGTCGAATATAAATAAGTCTTACATAGCATATGTCTCGATGGACGATGATAAGTTCATCACAAATAACTAATCTAGCAGCGGAATATTATTCTTGTGGGCTCCGTCACAGGCGTTGCCCGGGGGACTCCATGAACCTAGAAACCTTCTTCGGGTCCAAAGTCTTGATCATTAAACACCACCTCATTATCTTGACCTGAGCAGCAATATAAACCAACAAATATGCAAGGTTGAGTACCGATGGTACTCAGCAAGTGTGGGAAAATTATGTCATGCATGGCTAGAACAAGGGGATGTTGAACTCATGGTTAAAGCACTACACAATTAATACCTATAACCTTAGCTTATTAAGCACCTACATTACTACACAGGTGAAATGGTCCCAATTTCCAATCCCATCATCACAATTCAAATAACCATAACATCATTTCCAGTGTTAAGCTCCCCGCTTAACATCCACAACTTCCAAAACCATCAATCCTCTAATCATGAATAAGTCCAAGCCGCTCTTGACCGTGAGCACGGCTGTCATGATAGTTTTGACTCTACAGAGTTTGCACCACTGTACCCAAATGTAGTGATTTCATCCCCCGTTGCCGGGTGGACTAAAAGAACCTCCATTATGCTAGTGGCCACGAACCACATTCACACTTCCCAGGTGTGTAGCCAGGAGATCGCTACGAAGCCTTCCCACTGAGGTTTCACCCCTAACAGCATACAAGAGGCTCCAACCCCGCTGCAGTGGCCCCCTCTTGATCCTTGCGGTTCATATGGTAGTCCAGCTGACACCTATTCCCCGCACCATCCAACACACCCATACTACGCCGGGGATACACCTAATTAATTGGCCAAGCTGCCCCATCTCAGCATGTGGTTGGCACGGTAAAGCCAGGTTACATGCTCCATGAACCGGTCCTTTGGATCCAGGCAAGTACTAAACACAAACCCGAGTCTTGTGCACCCAGCACACAACCAAAACATCCAACTTGCCTTGATCCCTACCTCTACATAATTCACAATATCTCATTCAAGAGTATGGTAAAATAAACTGATGATCTCATATCCCAAATATCCCATTCTAAGCATGGCTAAGCATATGCATAATAATAAATGACATGATAAAATAAATCCCAACCCAAGCTACAAGGAAACAAGGTAATGCAATTCTAGGGAAACTTCCTAGCATGGGTTTCATATTTCATTTGACAATGCAAATAATTCTATCTACACATCCTAGCATAGGATCAAAGTGGTCAAGGACACTTGCCTCCTTCCTGCTGCTCTTGAAATGGGTAGTCCTGATCTTGGAAAGGAAGAACTTGCTCTGGAGCAGGTTCTACATCATACCATCACACATAGCAAAAGAAAAACAACAATCCATAAGACATAGTTCACACTTCCACTTCAAACAAACTACACATTCACATTTATGAAAGTCATTCACAATTATATGTGTTGTGGTTTCTCTATGTGTGTTGATCTTTGGCTTACATGTACTTTTAATCATGTGTATATGATTCCTACTTTTGTATTCACATTTATGCTTACATACTATATATATATGAGTTTTCAACTTAAATAAATTCCTTATATTTAATTACTACACCTTTTAGCTACCAAGTATGCATGAAAGGTATTTGCCTACTCCATATGTGCCTTCAGAATTTCTACCAACCCTAAACTGAATTCTTTGGATTTTTGAAACTTCATTTATCATTTACTAGTTGCTATATTTTCAGATTTATTTCCTATGCCTAAATGTGAACTTTATTATGAAAATAACAAGACACATCATCTAAACAGAATAGGTTCTGATCTAACATATTTAATAATATATTTTTGACCTTTTCCTCTGATGTAAACTATTTTACATTTATTTTCCCTATTTTCAGAACTATTCTTTACTTAAAAATGTGTCCCTATAACTAATTAAATGTGAATAATAAATTAAACAGATTCATTTCAGCCAAAAATCTATTTTTATCTTACTCCAAAATTTTCTAAGTACTGAGAATGTTTTTAATTTAAATTTGACAGTATGTTTGTCCCACTTTTTAAATTTCAAATACTAACCACATATTCAATTTCTTAAATTTAATACTAATCAGGGTTAAAAAGGTAAGCTCACCCCACTACAGGGTCTATAATATTATTTTAACAATTTTCAGGTGTCTAGCTACTCATAACAGAGGAGTTTTTCCTAATTTTTATTAAGTCCAGGGGCTAAAACTGATTTTTAAATGAATTTACATGATTTTCTGAAGTTCCAGGGGCTAGATCAGAAGTTTCCGGGGCTAGCTCTTATTTCCCGAGAACCCCAGGGGGTAGCACGTAAAATTTCCAGTCTTTATAACGCGGGGCTGACGTGGACCGTCCGATTTAAAACAGACGGCTGAGATTATAACGTCGAACCGGTACGCGGGGATTTAAACTCTACCGTGCGATTTAAAATAAAGGGCGCACAAGCGGCCACGTCGCTCTGATCGAGCGCGGGCGGCGCTGCCGGCGGCGCACGGCGGCGGGAGGCGGCGATCTCGCCGGAGAGTTTCGGATCTTCGTAAATTCTTCCTAAAACTGTGATTTTATGGCACAGATCGGTGGAGGGGAGGTCGGGGATCTCACCTAGGGGGTTTTCTTGAGCTCGGAGGTCCTGGAAGGCGGTCGGCGACGAGGTCCGAGGTGAATTCACGGCGAGGCTCATCGGCGCTGTGTTTGAACCGCAAACCACCGCGGTCTCTGCACCTGCGAGGTTCCCCGGAGGCGGTGGATCAAGACCAGCGAGTTAGATCGGAATTTCCGAGCGTAGATCGGCCAGAATTCGCCGGAGGTGCTCGGGATCTCACCGGAGTAAAATCGGCGGATCGCGTGGGAAAAACGGGACAAGGCCGGGGTTTTTATAGATGGGGGAGGGCGGCAGGTTGGTTTAGATCGAGCTGGAGTCTTCGGGGTCCGGAAATCGGCTGGGATACGCGAGAATTCCCGATCGGTTTTTATTCGGGTGAGAGAGTCCCGGCCGATCGCGGCGCGGGCGCGAGGAAGAAGAAAGCTGGCGGGCCCCGCCTGTCAGTGGGAGGAAGGGGGCGCGCGCGGCCGCGAGCTGGCGCGGAGCAGGGTGGGCCGGCTGGTGGGTTTCGGCCCACTGGCCGGTTTTTTTCTGTTTTCTTTTTTTCTTTTCCTATTTCTTTTCTGTTTTGAGTTTAAATTGAATTCTAGTTTGAATTTAAATTGTTGCAAAACATGCAACACGTCCAAAAATTTTTAAATTCCCCTCTTAACAAGATTTTGGGGTGTTACATAAGCGAAACGCATTCTTCCGGGGCCTGAATTCCAAGATGAAGGTCCATCTCGCCCAAAGCAATCGCGGCACATTCAACGACCTTGTTAATGCCACGATTTTACAAGAAAATGCTCAGCGCGAGCGAGGTTCTGATAAGAGGAAACGCAGCACGCTGACGAGCAGCAGTGGTGGGGCGCCACAAAAATACCGTGTGGTGTATCGCTCGCCATCCGGTCAGAGATGGCAGCCACCGGCGCGACCGCCCCAGTTTCACGGTCGGCAATATAATGTGCTAAGATTCTGACCAACGTATCCACCACAGCAACAACAGCAGCAAAGGATGGTCCCGTGTGCGCCTCAGTTTCAACCACGTGCACCGGGATTCCATCCTCAAGTCGGAGGGACCCCGACACCTTACACGTGTTTCACGTGTGGCCGTGTTGGGCATATTTCGAGGGACTGCCCCGAGCCGCGACAGGGCAGGGGTGCAGCACCGTATCAGCGTGCTAATCAGCCCCGTAATCAGCCCAAGAAACCAGCACCAAAACCCAGCAACGTCCACCACTTAGCCATCGAAGACGTGCCAGAAGGTGAACCCGTCCTCGCGGGTACGTTTTTTTACTCAGGTCATCCCGTAGTCATACTTTTTGACTCCGGTGCCACCCATAATTTCATAAGTCAATCTTATGTTATTAAGTATCAATTGCCTATCATTCCCACAAATAGTTCATACTTGATATGCTCTCCGGGTGGGAAAATAACAGCTGATAGGATGGTCTATAGAGCACCATTACAATTGGGTAGGAATCTATATCCGACTTCTCTAATCATGTTATAGTGTCAAAAACTTGATGTCATTTTAGGAATGTCATGGCTACATCACCATGGTGCTGTTCTTGACATCATTCCAGATGTGGTTCGTTTAGGCTCTCCAATTCATGAACCACATATTCTTATTCTTGACCGTTTGGTTCAATAAGCTCCAGCCACATATAACACGGAAGCCACAAAACATGAGGATATTCGTGTGGTCCGTGAATACCCGGATGTCTTTCCGGATGATAACCCGGGCATGCCACCCGAAAGGGATATCTAGTTCAAGATTGAACTTATACCCGGGACAACACCGATCTCACAGAGACCATACAAGATGGCTCCGAATGAGCTAGCTGAGTTGAAGGAGCACCTCAATGATTTAATGAAGAAGGGTTTCATTCGACCGAGTTCCTCGACACGGATGAAGGCACTGTTTGTGAAGAAGAAGGATGAAACCTTGAGGTTGTGTGTGGATTACCGACCTCTCAACGCCGTCACCATCAAGAATAAATATCCACTGCCCCGAATCGATATTCTCTTCGATCAACTTGTGGGTGTGAGTGAATTTTTAAAGATGGATCTTCGCTCCGGATACCATCAAATCAAGATCCGAGCGGAGAATATTCCGAAGACGGCTTTCTCGATGAGATATGGGCTGTATGAATATCTAGTCATGTCCTTTGGTCTCACCAACGCCCCGGCACATTTCATGTATCTCATGAACTCAGTGTTCATGCCGGAGTTGGACAAGTTCGTGGTGGTGTTCATAGATGACATCTTGGTTTATTCCATGTCTGAAGAAGAGCACGCCCAACACTTGCATATCATGCTTCAACGATTGCGAGACCATAAGCTTTATGCCAAGTTCAGCAAGTGCGAGTTTTGGATCAGCCAAGTGCCATTTCTTGGTCATATTGTTTCGGCAGAAGGCATTGCAGTTGATCCAAACAAAATAGAACAAGTGCTGAAATGGAAGTCCCCCACATCAGTCCACGAAGTCAGGAGTTTCCTCGGGTTAGCAGGATATTATCGGAGATTCATACCGAACTTCTCCAAGCTTGCTAAGCCGATGACTCAACTGTTGGAGAAGGGGATCAAATATGTTTGGAGCTCATCTTGTGAAGATGATTTCCATGCATTAGTGAAGCATCTTACAACAGCCCCGGTGTTAGCTCAACCGGATACAACCAAGCCCTTTGACGTATATTTTGATGCGCCTGGCACCGGGCTTGGCTGTGTATTGATGCAAGGAGGAAGAGTGGTCGCCTATGGCTCACATCAACTTCGTAACCATGACCAGCACTATCCGACTCATGATCTTGAGCTCGCTGCTGTGGTGTTGGCCTTGAAAATGTGGAGACACTATTTACTTGGGAACTTAGTGCATCTCTACACCGACCACAAGAGTTTGAAATATATATTCACTCAAAAGGAGTTGAATATGTTGCAACGGAGATGGCTAGAACTGATCAAAGACTATGAGATTGAGATTCACTACCATCCCGTAAAGGCAAACGTGGTTGCCGACGCCTTAAGCCGCAAATCTCATGTCAACAATCTGTCCATCACCCCAATTGAAGAGGAGGAGCCGAGTCTATACTTAGTTCCATATGGGGCATTATATAATCTTGCTCTCGTCCCTACCATACGAGAGGAGATTATGGAAGCTCAGAAGGAAGACATGGGAATGTCGCACATTTGGGGAAGAATGAAGAATGGCGAAATGAAATGCTTCCTAGGGGATGAACACGGTACTCTATGGTTTAAAGACCGCATAGTGGTACCCCGTGACATGAAGCTTCGGAAGAAAATATTGGACGAGGCTCATTTGTCCAAGTATTCTATTCATCCGGGCAGTAACAAGATGTACCAGGATCTGAAAACCAGGTTTTGGTGGACACGGATGAAAAGAGAAATTGCAAAGTACGTATCCAAATGTGATATGTGTCGGCATGTGAAAGCCGATCATATGCGTAAAGCCGGACAGCTGCAAACATTGAACATTCCGGCGTTGAAGTGGGAGGATATCAGCATGGACTTCATAGTCGGGTTACCTCTCACATTTCACAAGCATGATTCGATTTGGGTGATAGTCGATCGACTAACCAAGTCGGCTCATTTTATTTGAGTACATACAAGTTACGTGGCCAAACAATATGCGGAGCTGTATATTGCAAGGATATTGTGCTTGCATGGTGTTCTCCGCTCTATTATTTCAGATCGCGGTGCGCTGTTCGTCGCTCGGGTTTGGCAACATCTGCACGCATCATTGGGGACCAAACTGATCTGAAGTTCCACGTATCACCCGCAGACGGATGGTCAAACTGAACGGGTGAACCAAGTGCTGGAAGATATGCTACGCGCTTGTGCCATCCACCACAGCAAAAATTGGGACGATCATTTGCCCTTGGCGGAGTTTTCTTACAACAATGGCTATCAAGCTAGCATCAAGATGGCGCCATATGAAGCTCTCTACGGCTGGAAATGCCACACACCCCTCAACTGGTGCGAGTCCGGCGAGCGAGTTATCTACGGCATTGAACTTGTGAATGAGGCTGAAGAACGAGTGCGAGTAATACAAGCCAATCTCAAGGCTGCTCAATCTCGTCAGAAGAGCTATGCGGATAAAAGATGTCGTCCTCTCCACTTCAACATCGGAGACCATGTTTATGGCCGTTTGTCTCCGATGAAGGGAGTTCATCGTTTTGGAGTGAAGGGCAAACTTGCGCCGCGATTCATTGGTCCGTTCGCCGTCATTTAAAAATGCGGACCCGTGGCCTATCGCCTGGAGTTACCGGCGTCGCTCGCAGGAATTCACAACGTTTTCCATATCTCTAAGCTGAGGAAGTGCCTCAAACCCTCGGCTGAAATCCGCACTGAAGACATAGAAGTTCTTCAACTGGACCTCACATACACGGAGTATCTGATCCGGATTATCGATGAAAAGACTCGCGCCACAAGAAACCGGACTTTATGATTTTACAAACTTTTGTGGAGTAACCATTCCGCTGATGAGGTGACATGGAAAAGTGAGGACTATCTATGAACAAATTATCCGGACTTGCTATCATCGTATACCCGGTAAAGTTTCCCCACTTTGCTTTTCTTTTGGAATCACGGGATGAGATTCTTTTTAAGGGGGGAGGAATGTAAAATCCCCAAAAAAGTGGGAGCAAGAATTTCAACACATGTACACTAAAGAAAATGAGGGGAATTAAAAACTTTGAATTATAACGGTGTGAGTTCAAAGTGATGATTCAAACCTCCCAAAAACTTCAAACATGGAGATATGAATTCATAACTTGGATCTTCATATGTCAAATATTCAACCTATCAAATCTCAGCTCATTTGGAGGGGTTCTAATATTTGTTTGGGATTAAAAGAGGAAGCCCTCGGATCTGAATTTAAATTTCAGTTTCAAATCCCAATTTACTCAATTTGCAAATTTGGTTCCACAAATGTGTTCACCACATTTGAATTAGCAGCCATGCCAAAATTGAGAAATATTAGAGTTGGTTTGCTATGTTTTTGGAACAATGCAAATGAATAATTCAAATTTCATTTCAAATTCAACTAACCAAACTCAATTCAAACTCCACACCAGAATTCAAATCATTTGAATTCAACAATTCAAACCTTAACTTTGGGGTGAAGCAAAGCCTTTAAGTTTGAGTAGCTGTGGTAAAAAGATCTGTGGAAAATTTGATTAAAAAATGAGGTGGTGGGACCCACCTGTCAGCCACACATCCAACACAACGACTGTTTTTGCTTCTCTCGGGTGATCACTGCGCGCCACCGAGCTGCACTGCTTCAACTGAGCTGCTTGCCTCGCTTGCTCCCGAAGTCAGCTCGTGGGTGATCAAAGCAGCAGCACAAGTGCATTTCTTCTCTTCTCCACATTCCAACCGAAGCGTTCCTCAGCCCCTCGCTCGAGCGCTCACGGGAGAAACACCGCACCCCTCTGTGCTCGTCGTTCAGCGGCCTTCCACCCTCTCTAGCATCAGTTGATCGCCCTAGGAGCTGTGCCGGTGACTCCTCGATGTGTTCCACCACTCCTCAGCTCGTTCCTGGCCTCCCCTCGCAGTGCCCGAGCTGTTCTTCACCGGGAGAAAACAGACCACCGCCGCACCTCACTGCTCCTCGCCTTCCGGCCGTTCCAGCGCCTCTCCTGCACGACCAGCACCTCCCTAAGGTGCGCCAAGGTGTGTAGATCATGCTCCCGACCTCCCCTTGCTCGTCCCCACTCTGGCTGGACGGAATTTTGGTTTTGGTACCAGTGCACGTGAAGAACCGATCAAAACCAAATCGGGATATTCTCTCTACACGCTTGATCATTTTTTCTTGAGTTCAAGCCATAGAAACTGCATCCCCTAGCGCCCTCCCATGCCAAATACTAAAGAAAACCGTCCACCACACGCCCCGGGCGAAGAGAATTCGCCGGCGGCGGCAAAAACGGGACGGTCCTTCGGTATACTCCCTTTTCCCGCCGTTTGCTGCAAGGTTTGGCATGCATTCCATGTTCCCCAACAACTAGGGATGCTTTAGGGCAACTTATCTCATCGGGAGAAGCTTGGGACAAGCCGGAACGTGTTGATGCTGTGCCGCCGAGCGCTGCCTCCAATGCCGACCTGCTTCCGGCTGTTTTCATGAGGTGAGACCTTGCCCGGCAGCTGCGCCACGTTCCTACAGTCGTGTAGGGCGAAACCGGAGCGAAAACGGTGAAGAATTGAGGGAGAACGAGCCGCGCCACGATCTGTGCCGGTGTGCACGCGTGTTCTCTGGCGGGAGGTTGAAGAAACATCTGACCCGTGGGCCCCCCTTTGAGTTCTCTGTGTAAACTTCAAACAGAAAGTTACTCAAGTTTGAAAAATCCATAACTTTGTGTAGAGAACTCCAAAAAGGGTGAGACCAATTTTGTTGGAATCCTCATGAAGAGTACTTCACAGAGGAACAAATTGCTTGCTATGAAAATGCCCAGGAATTTCTGTAGAATTGTTTTTAGTAAATCTTTGGAGATTTATTTCAGGAGTAATTCTTTATGAAACATTCCCGATTTTGGGCAGTTAATCCTTTTCATAGCTACTGATCTCCAGTAAAAATTTGAGCTTAGTTGGATTTCACTTGCTAGGCTAAATTTCCTTCCAAAGTTCAGCCTTTATTTTAAAATTCAAATTCTAAACAGAAACTTTTTAGAACTCCTGTCCAACTTCAAAAATTCATATCTTTCTGTTGGTAGCTATAAAAATGGTGAAAATAATTTTGTTAGAGCCATGGAGACCTACCCTAATTAAATCTTCAACTGTTAGCCATGTAAAAGCTCCAGATTTGGGCTCAAAATTCAGAGAAGCCTTGGACTTGTGGGAATTTTGGAGACCACAAGGTTCAATCAGATTTCTCCAAATTTTGCTCAGATCATCCTTAGAGAGTCTAGTATCCACTGGAAAAATCCCAAAGCCAATTAAGGATCCTAAATAGCAGTAGCTATGAATAGAAGTTTAATTCGTATAATTCATTAACACTTATACATATATTTTACTACATTTCATATAGTGACCGAAGTTGAGTACGCACCGGAGCTGTTGGACGTCCTCCCACCTGACGCTAACTTCTCTTTTGAATCGCAACCAGGCAAGCCCCGGTTTGCATTTAATTACCTTTTACAAAGTTTTTCATTTGTATCACTTATGTCTAGGTTGAAACGTTTGCATTAGAGTTAAGGTGTTTGAAACCCCACTTGCATGACTTTAAATCCTATGAAGGGTTGGGTAGTTTACAGACTCGTCGAGTAGAGAATGCCATGCTAATATGCTTAGGATCTCGGTAGAAGTCGAGTAGTTGGAATCTACTCGCGAGGTAAGATTTTATCACACGGTATGGCAAGAGTAGAAAATGGCTTAAGAGTGGTAAAAATGAGACCCAGAAGGGGGGGTAGGATGCAGTGAGCGGAGGTCTCACGTGCGTAGCCCTGTTGGTGTCGATTGAGGACCGAGTCGTGTGTGGGCCTACTGAACAAGTATCGAACAGTACCGGATGGCATACTGGCATAAGCAGGAAACCAATGTAAATGGTTAACCTGGGTGCTGAGGCTTACCCAACCGTTTCATAGGAGTGGGTTGAGGGTAGCAAGGTGTAAATATGCTGGTGGGCACAGTCACGCTCCACGCGGGGACCTCCTGCCCGTTACGGATGGACCGGTTCAGCATTTCTGTTTCCTTTGAAGGTTGTTGCATACAACAGAGTAGGAAGGTGTGAAGCACCACACTTCTAAAAGTGGGTGTATGTGACGTGTTGTCCGGGTGTCTCCTGATTGCAATCACCGTCCCTCGCGGTTATTTGAGTACCGCTTGTTCACTGTTCTATGACGTAGTAAGAAGAGAAATAAGCCAAATGAATGATAATATGCTGTGATGAACTATTACTGTTTGGAAACCATGTTTGTTGTAGATGTAGAGCTAATTAAGTTTATTTTCCACTTTGGGCATCACCACATCGGAGGAAAGTGTTTCTTGTTTGATTGTGGACTTCCAATGTGAGGGATGCCTAAGGCACATGAAACTGTTGCTATAAAACTGAAAGTAAGGATCAACATATAGGCGTGTCTTTATTGCAAAGTCCTTTTTCCTATCTTACACATCCCTGCATGTAGAGTTCCATGACTAGGGTGTCGGTTAAGCCTTGCTGAGCCATCGTGCTCACGGTTGCAATATTTGAGCTGTGTGCAGGTGAGAGCTATAAGGAGGGGTCCGAGGACGAGGCGGTGCCCCCGTCGGGGTACACGGCCGAGCTGGAGCCCTGCACGCCACCGTGATCTCCGGTTTGATGTTGCTAGTGTGTAGCATCCCCGGGCTGGATGGCTACACTTTTGATTAGCTAGGATGAGAGAGTAGTAATAAATAATACTTCTGCTGTATAATTATTTTTGGTAAAAGACTTCCGCTGTTTTATATCAAATAAAAGTTTGTACGTTGTTCTTATTCTTTTCTAATGTGCTGTTGGGTGCCACATCGCACGGCACCACCCTCTACGATCCCGGAGTGGGTGAACCACGGGGTGGTACCCCCACAGAAGTGTGATGCATGCATATTCTCTTGATCTTTTTCTCAATTTTTCATTTGAACATAAAAGCTCAACATGTGAATAGTTGATTGATTATTTTTCATTATTAAAAGCACTTGTGAGCATGCAACAAGTTTAAAACAGCAAGAAAGTTTGATCATGACCAGATTTAGTGTAAATAATTATTTCAATTATTAGTCATGGCAAAAACTACAAAATGTATAACATGAGTAATGTAGTAAGAACTTTCAGCATATAAAAGGAATCACAAAGTCATATTTGTATGAAATACTATGCTCATATTATTTTAAATTCTGATTCGCACATAGACTTCCCAAGTTTCAAAGCTCCCCCTCGATTTAAGCCATGAGGATGCATAACCCCTATTTCACTACGAATGAAACAAAAACGAGTGAAATTCAAAGGTTTTGTAAAAATGTCAGCCAATTGTTGTTCGGTGTCTACATGGTGAAGCACAATGTTTCCTTTTTCAACATTATCATGGAGAAAGTGATACCTAATGTCAATGTGCTTTGTTCTCGAATGTTGCACGGGGTTTTTAGCAATGCAAATGGCACTAGTGTTATCAAAAAATAGTGGAACACTATCTAGATCAACCCCATAGTCCTTAAGTGTTTGAACAATCCAAAGATTTTGTGAGCAAGCGCTAGCAGCAGCTACACATTCAGATTCGGCTGTGGATTGTGCAACTGAATTTTGTTTTCTAGAGGACCAAGCAACAAGTGAATTACCAAGAAAATGACAAGCACCCGAAGTACTTTTCCTATCAATTCTACAACCCCCAAAATCAGCATCCGAAAAAGCTTTCAAAGTAACGGTTGAGGAAGAAGGAAGAAAAATCCCAAATTCTTGAGTTCCATGTAAGTACCTGAGAATTCTTTTGACGGCTTGACAATGTGAAGCACGTGGGGAAGCTTGAAATCGTGCACAAAGACATACGCTGAATCGTATGTCTGGTCTTGATGCCGTGAGGTACAAAAGTGATCCAATCATACTTCTATATTCTTTTTGATCCACGGGTTCACCATCTTCATCAAGTTCAAGTGTCATTGCTATACCCATTGGTGTCCGAAGAGACTTGCTTTTGTCCATGTTGAAGCGCTTAACAAGGTCTCTTGTATACTTTGTTTGATGCACAAAAGTACCCTCCTCCGTTTGCTTGATTTGCAGCCCCAAAAAGTATGTGAGTTCTTCCATCATACTCATCTCAAATTCTGAACTCATCATAGCTGAAAACTTAGACACAAGATCATGAGAAGTACAACCAAAGATAATATCATCCACATACACTTGAACGAATAATGAGTCATTGCCATGCTTAAGCACAAAAAGAGTTTTATCAACCTTGCCCATGGTAAACCCCTTTTCAAATAAGAATGTTTTTAACCTATCATACCATGCTATAGGGGCTTGTTTAAGACCATACAAGGATTTGGACAGTTTGTAAACATGATTAGGAAAATTTGGATTTTCAAAACCCGGTGGTTGCTTGACATAAACCTCCTCATCTATATAGCCATTAAGACAAGCACTTTTAACATCCATTTGATATAACTTGAAACCTTTAGATGCAGCAAATTCTAACAAAATTCTTATGGCTTCTAATCTAGCAACAGGAGCAAAAGATTCATCAAAATCTAGTCCTTCAACTTGTGTGAAACCTTGAGCAACCAACCTAGCCTTATGCCTAACCACAACCCCATCCTCACTTTGTTATTTTTAAACACCCATTAGTTCCGATTAGAGTGTCCCCTTGAGGTGGAGGTACAAGTTTCCAAACATTATTTCTTTCAAAATTTTCTAACTCTTCTTGCATGACAATAGTCCAGATTCATTAGTGAGTGCGTGTGATATATCTTTGGTTTCAAAAGAAGCAACAAATGCAGAATGAGCGTGAGAGTTTGGATCACAAAACCTGGATCGTGTAACTCGTACGTGCAAGCTTCCAATCATTTGTTGTGGAGGATGACTTTTGAGGACCCGGAGGGGAGTAGACAATTCACAGGCTCCTTCTTCTTCATGTTCATCACAAATTGAAGAACTTGTGACTTGAGGACGATCTGGACCAGCAATTGTGGTCGTCGGTGCTGGTTGTGAATCAAAATCAGGAGCTAGAACAATGTCATTAGCTCCTGAATTTTCGGGCAGCAGCATCACTTCTTCATCTTCTTCGATGAAAATACTCTCCCCGTGTGGATATGGGTCTGGTCCTGCAATATTAGAGCTAGTACCTAGGCTAGTTTCATCAAAATAAACCTCATAAGTCTCCACAATTTTGTTAGTGTCATGTAAAAGCACACAGTAGCCTCTAGTATGAGATGGGTAACCAAGAAACATGCCATCAAGGGATCTAGGTTCAAATTTATCAAGATTACCATGTTTCTTAACAAAGTATTTGCATCCAAAGACCCAAAAGTGTGTGACACTAGGCCTATGTCCAAACTGAAGTTCATATGGTGTTTTACCTATCTTAGCATGCAAGAAAACACGATTTGAGACATAACAAGCAGTTGCAATTGCATCAGCCCAAAATTTTCTAGGAGTTTGATATTCATCAAGCATAGTCCTAGCCATCTCAACTAAGGTTCTGTTCTTTCTCTCTACAACACCGTTTTGTTGAGGTACATATGGTGAAAAAAATTGATGATCTATTCCATTTTTAGCACAAAAGTGATCAAACGATTGATTTTTAAATTCAGTTCCGTTATCACTTCTAATTGCTTTTAAAGATCCTGGGTGATCAATTGATAATCTAAGAAATAAGGTTCTAAAGTGACTAAAAGTTTCATTCTTAGATGCCATAAAATAAACCCAAGAGTATCTAGAATAGTCATAAAAAATCACAAGAACATACCATTTAGCTCCAAAGGATTGAACACGTGAAGGTCCTATGGTGTCAAGGTGCAAAAGTTGACCCGGTTCAGTTGTCATGGTCATTGTGAGAGGAGCATGTGAACCTGCAACCATCTTAGCATGTCTACAAGAAGAGCACATAATTTATTTGTCCCCTTTAAGCTTAGGCAGCTGTGACGCCCCTGTTCTGAGAGAGAACCTCTCGGAACTGAGACAGATGCGTATGTGTGCCCAGGATGTTCATCACACATACACACATAATCCACAAACTGAATTTTAGAATAATACCACGAATAACAGGGTTTATTACAATGTCTCATGAGTCTTACACTCATTCTAGCAGCGGAAGTCTTATCTTAGCAGCGGAAGTCTTATTCTAGCAGCGGAAGTCTTCTAACTAGTGCGGAAGCAAACTAAACAGCAGCAGCAGCGGCTCCATCTCTACTCCACAGGCAAGGTTGAGGATAGATCATACGCCTAATACTCCACTTGGTCTTCATAGTACTCCTCTCTTGTTGCTGATGATAAAGTAATAATGCAAGTTTGAGTACATAATGTACTCAGCAAGTGCGGGAAAATATGATATGTAGCTCACATCAAGGTAGGTATAAAAAGGCTCATTGCAGAAAGCAAAGTTTATTTCACAAATCATGATAAAAACAGCAACTAGATTTAAATGAATGTAATCCCAACATGTATTTAAACATCATGTCACACCCGGTTTTTCCGAAGAAACAACCAAGTGAATATCACATGTATGCCAGGATCATTTTCTCATACATGTGATGACAAATAGTGAAGCATCATTTATTACAAGCCAGGTGTCGAATATAAGTAAGTCTTACATAGTAAATGTCTCGATGGACAATAGTAAGTTCATCACAAGTAAATAAACTAGCAGCGGAAAATTTATTCTTTAGGGCTCCATCACAGGCGTTGCCCGGGGGTCTTCATGAACCTAAAATCCTTCCTCGGGTCCAAAATCTTGGTCATTATACACCACCTCATTATCTTGACCTGAGCAGCAATATAAACCAACAAATATGCAAGGTTGAGTACCAATGGTACTCAGCAAGTGTGGGAAAATTATATCATGCATGGCTAGAACAAGGAGAGGTTGAACTCATGGTTAAAGCACTACGCAATTAATACCTATCACCTTAGCTTATTAAGCACCTACATTACTACACAGGTGAAATGGTCCCAATCTCCCAACCCATTATCATAATCCAATAACCATAACATCATTTCTAATGTTAAGCTCCCCGCTTAACATCCACAACTTCCAAAAACCTTCACTCCTCTAATCATGAATAAGTCCAGGCCGCTCTTAACCGTGAGCACGGCTGTCAAGACAGTTTTAACTCTGCAGAGTTTGTACCACTGTACCCACAAGTAGTGATTTCATCCCCCGTTGCCGGGTGGACTAAAAGAACCTCCATTATGCCAGTGGCTACGATCCACATTCACACTTCCCAGGTGTGCGGCCAAGAGATCACTACGAAGCCTTTACAAAGGGATTCCCGACGAGCGTGGGCCCACTGAGGTTTCGCCCCTAACAGCATACAAGAGGCTCCAACCCCGCTGCAGTGGCCCCCTCTTGAGCCTTGCGGTTCATATGGTAGTCCAGCTGACACCTACTCCCCGCACCATCCAACACACCCATACTACGCCGGGGATACGCCTAATTAATTGGCCAAGCTGCCCCATCTCAGCATGTGGTTGGCACTGTAAAGCCGGGTTACATGCTCCATGAACCAGTCCTTAGGATCCAGGCAAGTACTAAACACAAACCCAAGTCTCGTGCACCCAGCACACAACCAAAACATCCAACTTGCCTTGATCCCTACCTCTACATAACTCACAATGTCTCATTCAAGAGTATGGTAAAATAAATTGATGATCTCATATCCCAAACATCCCATTCTAAGCATGGCTAAGCATATGCATGTAAATAAATGACATGACAAAATAAATCCCAACCCAAGCTACAAGGAAACAAGGTAATGCAATTCTAAGGAAACTTCCTAGCATGGGTTTCATATTTCATTTGACAAATGCAAATAATTCTATCTACATATCCTAGCATAGGATCAAAGTGGTCAAGGACACTTGCCTCCTTCTTGCTGCTCTTGAAATGGGTAGTCCTGATCTTGTAAAGGGATAACTTGCTCTTGAACAGGTTCTACTTCATACCATCACACATAGCAAAAGAAACACAACAATCATAAGACATAGTTCACACTTCTACTTCATACAAACCACACATTCACATTTATGAAATTCATTCACCATTATATGGGTTGTGGTTACTTTGTGTGTTGATCTGTGGCTTGCATACACTTTTATTTATATGTATATGATTCTTACTTTGGTGTTCATATTTATACTTACATACTATATATATATATATGTGTGTGTGTGTGTGTTTCAGTTTTAAATAAATTCCTTATATTAAATTACCAAGTATGTATGAAAAGTATTTTTCTTCTCCATATGTGCCTTCATAATTTCTATCAATCCCTAAACTGAACTCTTTGGATTTTAAAAACTCCATTTATCATTTACTAGTTGCTATATTTTCAGATTTATATTCCTATGCATAATTGTGTATTTTATTATGAAATTAGTAATACACATCATCTATACAGTATAGGTTTTGGTCCTAAATAATTTAATAACATATTTTGACCTTGGCCTCTGATGTAAACTATTTCATAATTATTTTCCCTATTTTTCTATAGCTATTCTTTACTTAAAAATGTGTCCCTATACTAAATAATGTGATTAATAAATGAAACAGATTCATTTCAGCCCAAAATATATTTTTATCTCACTCCAAAGTTTTCTAAGTACTGAGAAAGTTTTTAATTAATTTTGACAATTATGTTTGTCCCCCTTTTTAATTTTTAAACACTAGTTACATATTCAATTTTCTAAATTAAATACTAAACAGGGCTAAAATAATGAATTCACCCCATTACAGGGTCTATAATATTATTTTCATAATTTCTAGGGTTCTAGCTACACTTATCAGAGGTGTTTTTCCTAATTTTTATTAAGTCCAGGGGCTAAAACTGATTTTTAAATGAATTTACATGATTTTCTGGAGTTCCAGGGGCTAGATCTGAAGTTTCTGGGGCTAGCTCTCAATTCCAGAGAACCCCAGGGGGTAGCACGTAAGAACTCCAGTCTTTATAATGCGGGGTCGACGTGGACCGTCCGATTTTAAACCGACGGCTGAGATTATAACATCGAACCGGTACGCGAGGTTTTAAACCCTACCGTGCGATTTAAAATAAACGGCGCACAAGCGGCCACGTCGCTCTGACCGAGAGCGGGCGGCGCTGCCGGCGGCGCACGGCGGCGGAAAGCGGCGATCTCGCCGGAAAGTTTCGGATCCTCGAGAATTCTGCCTAGAACTGTGATCTTATGGCCTAGATCGGTAGAGGGGAGGTCAGGGATCTCACCTCGGGGGTTTTCTCGAGCTCGGGGGTCCTGGAAAGTGCTCGGCGGCGAGGTCCGAGGCAAAACCACGGCGAAGCTCGTCGGCGCTGGATTTACACCGTAAGTCTCCGAGTTTTCTGCACCTGCAAAGCTCCCCGGAGGCGGTGGATCAAGACCAGCGAGTTAGATCAGAGTTTCCAAGCTTAGATCGGCCAGAATTCACCGGCGAAGTCTCGGTGCTCACCGGAGTAAAAATCGGCGATCGCGTGGGAAAAACTGATCGGATCGGGGGTTTTTATAGCCGGGGGAGGGCGGTGGGTCTGTTGTGATCGAGTTGGAGTCCGCTGGGACGAGAATTCGGCTGCGGGACGGGCTTTCCCGATCGGTTGCGATCGCGCGCGCGGGAGAGAGTCCGGGGTCGCGGGGTTAGGGATGACATGTGGGTCCCACCCGTCGGCGAGGGGCAGCGCGGCGCGCGCGGGGGCGGGCTGGCGCGGGGGTTGCTGGGCCGGCTGGCGGTTTCGGCCCACTGGCCAGTTTTTTTCCCGTTTTCCTTTTTCTTTTTCCATTTCTTTTCTGTTTTGAGTATAATTTGAATTCCAGTTTGAATTTGAATTTTTGCAAAACATGCAATACGTCCAAAAATTTTTAAATTCCCCTCTGAACATGGTTGTGGGTTTTGAATCAAAATTTGGGGTGTTACACATCAACATACCTCCATCATGATTCACCACTTTTCATGTTCCATCCGAACATTTATCTTTCTCAACTTTCCTCATGCTCATGAATACCATCTCGTATTCACTACCATGTCATCTCGTATTCAATTCCGTCTCATACCGAGACCAAATCTCATTGCCATGACTCAACAGTCATGCAACCAATCTCATCACCAAGACTCAACAGTCTTGAAACCAATCTTATTACCCGGACTCAACAATCCCGAAACCAAATCCAAACACCAAACCATCACTAAACCAATAACCAAACCAAATACCATCCCAACAACCATCCCATCTAATCATGTGAGTTGTCCAGGCGCTCGTGACCATAAGCTCGGCAATCATGATAGTTTTACACTCTGCAAAGGTGGCATCACTTTACCCACAAGTTTGTGACTTTGTCACCCATCGGCGACTGCAGAACCTCCATTATACCAGTACACAACCGTCGGTGTATGGCCAAGAGATCACAAAATAGCCTTTACAAAGGGGCTACTAGATGTATGGACTCACTAAGGTTTCACCGGCAGGCTACAATCTCCAATTCTCCCACCCACAGGCCCCCTCTTGTGCCATACAGTTCCCAGTAAAGTCCTCACTCGACTCCCATTCCCCGCGCCTTGCACGGTCCATAACAATCTAGCAACTTACCTAATTAGTCAGCTAAGCCGCACCCATATTTAGCCTTGTGGTGGCACTGTTATCCTGGCATGGCTGGCATGAACCGGTCCTTAGATCTACGGCAAGTAAAACCACCATCTCATTCTACCTCATCCACAAAACCAATCTTTCCTAGATCTCCCTCCAATTCATGTTCATTAACATCAAGTTCTCATTATCATTACTCATACGAGTGCATTTAGCTAGACACATTCTATCGCTTCCCATATCCCGTAGATTAGTGAAGCAAAAAGCAAAAACGACCATACCCAACTCATTAACTGTCCCGGCGACAAGGGTGGTTAATAAAACTAGTAAACTCCCATGGAAGGGTTTCCCATCAAGTTGACTCAAGCATTCACAGTTTTTGCAAACAAAACAGTTTTCCAAAAACATGGGATCAATATGGTCAAGGGGCACTTGCCTTGTTCTTGCGGCTTCTATTGATCTGGGATATCGAAGTCTTGTTGTTGCTCGTCGTAGATAGCTCCCTGAGCTTGTCCTTCTACTCACTATCACACATATACAAGGTTCACAACAATCAATTAGCATGCACAAACTCTACTTAAGATGCAATGATGCATATGCAGGCTAATCCTATGATGCAGTTTTTATTAGATCGGTTTGTACGTGTTCTTGCATGGCTTGCAATGGTTTTACGATGAACAGAGGTGTAAAGATCAAATGTGGACGTGGTGATGATCTTGTCACAAGATCTAGATGAAACTGATCAACACGTGATCTGTCCATGAAAAGGCTTCTGTTCGAAAGGATTGAAGAACAGATGCAAAGAAAAACACGATGATGTCGTAAGGTGGTAATGGAGACATACCTTACTTCATTCGGTCCTTCCTCTAGCAAAAACAGATCGTCGGCTCTCCTCCAGCGATGGCGATCGTGTCTGGGCTTGTCGGTGGTTTCTCCGATGGTCAAACTCTGGCGAAGGGGTTTACCTCGACGAGTTTGGGGCTAGGGCTTCTAAGTTGTCGGCTTAGAAAAGATGTTATGACCAAGGGGTTGTTTCGGGTTCTATTTATAATCGAGAAGAGAAGAGTCCTAATCTGATCAGAATTTGAATAAGAGTCCTATTCAAATTGTTTTTGAATCTTAACAACTTATCTTCAATTGATTTGGTGCGGTAGCAACGTGGAATTCGTGTCGGTTTCCTTCCATGTTGGTATTCCCGTGCGTACAGAAGCAAAAACCACTTTAAATCTCATCACCTCCGCGGTGATGAGCTCCGGAGGCTCTATGTGTCCTGCGGGGTGGGCCTGGGCTTCCCTTTTCCTCAGAGGCGGGCTCCGATTTTGCCACGTGTCAGGCGGGCGAGACCTCCCTCTCTTCGGAGGTGAGCTCCGAATGTGCCACGTGTCAGAGTCGGACCTCCCCTCTCTTCGGAGGTGGGCTCCGAGAATGCCACGTGTCCAGTAGCGCCAGACTTCTTTTCTCCTTAGAGACGAGCTCTGAGGTTGACACGTGTCTATCAGCGTCAGACCTCCTGGAGGTCAGCTCCGGAGGTGACACGTGTCTGGTAGTGTCGGACCTCCCAGAGGTGAGCTCCGGAGGTGACACGTGTCCAGTAGGACCGGACCTCTCTGAGACGAGCTCCGAGAGCGACACGTGTCCCGTGGTGTCGGACCTCTCGGAAGTGAGTTCCGAGAGCGACACGTGTCCCGCGTGGCTGGTCCTCTCTTTTCTGCAGTGACTAGCTCCGGTGGCGACACGTGTCCTGCGGGCTGACCTCGCTCCTCCGCAGAGGCTAGCTCCGGGGGAAACATGTGTCCCACGGGGTCGGACCTCGCCCCTTCCGCAGAGATGAGCCCCGAGCCTGCCACGTAGCCAGTTAGCGGCGGACCTCTCCCCCTTTGCGGGGATGAGCTCCGAAGGCGCCACGTGGCCAGCGGGCCGCGGGAAATATCTTCGGCGCTTCTCAGTGAACTGGAATTAGCTCTTTTTGGCTATCTTTTTAATATTTTCTCTGTTTCTACTTATTTTAAAATGCTTTCTCTATATAAAATATGAATGCATGCAGAAATCGAAATTGAGGGTGTCACAGCAGCCCACGTATGGGATCAAGAGCACTAACACGTGTGAGATGATCAAATCCTACGTGACTAAGTCTACGATGCCAAAAATATAAGTATTTTGAATCATTAGCAACTAGACATCTATGCTTAGAGGATGACATATCAAAATCAGCTTTAAAAACTCTTCCAAACCGAGACATATTAAAAATGAGCTCACTATTTGAATCTACAACCTTGCACCAATTTTTAGTGAAAATAATTTCTAGATTTTTATCTAGCAATTGTGAAACAGAAAGCAAGTTGTATTTCAAATTTTTAACAAGTGCCACATCTTTTAAAGTGTAGTGATTATTTACTCTAACCGAACCCTTAGCAATTATAGGACTTGAAGAATTATAGGCAAAAGTAACATTTTCTACATGTGACACAAAAGAGAAGGAGGAGACCGTTCTTTGTTACCAGTCATGTGGCGTGAGCATCCTGAATCTACAATCTAAATGTTCTCCTTCCTCAAGCGTGTAACCTACATAGAAGTACAATACGTCGATGACTCAATGCTGGGGTTAGTCAAAAGGCATTTAGAAATCCAGTACTGAGTCACACGACGTCTAGGACAAGTAACACGCAAAGGCTGGGATAAAACAGCAGGTTTATGAGTCAAAGTTTGAGGATTTTTGTACCCAACTACTGACCTACGAGGCGTTACATGAGTAGCACTAAAAACAGTAGGTCCGGAAGCAAACTTTGAATGTTTTTGACTCATTACAGAAGGCTACATATTCCTAACATTCAGTTCAACACACACAACAGGTTTTGCACAGTTGTTATGTGATCTAGCAATCATTCTTTCCTTTTTCTGTTGCTTAGCTAGTCTATAACAAAAATCTATGACATGACCATCTCTACCACAGTAGGTACAATGAAATTTAACTTTATGTTCATGTCTAGATGAGCAGACAACATGTTTATTTGAAACCGAACGAGACATCACTCCTGCAGATTTAAAAACCACTTCTTTTTCTTTAGGAACTGTTTTAATCAAACCACTTACTAATGACTTTATAATTTTAGCTGGATGTGCTTTAGCATGAGCATGGGAATCAAAACCTAAACCAGTTTTATCATTGCAAGATTTAGAATAATTCAACAGCAAGTTCAGATTCTTATTCCCATTATAAAACCGCTCTAGTGTCCTATTCATGTCATCAAGTTACTTAGCTTCATGAGAACGTAAAGCATTATTCAATATAGAAATTTCGTTCATAGCATCTTGTAGTTTCTTATTAAGATCATCACAAGTAGAACAATACAAATCAATTGTAGAACATCAAGCATCTTTCAAGTTTTTATCATTAAGTGTAGCAAGCTCTCTGTTCTTTTCAATCTCTAACTCAAGTTTATCAAGTGTGGAGGTATGTGCACTTGTTAGAGAGGATAATTGTTCATATATTAAATCATATGAGAAACAAGAATCATCACTAGGAATCAAAGATTTCAAATGATTAATTTCAGATTCTAGTGACTCAATTTTAACAGCATTGTCCCTATGCTTTTTGTCCTTTTTCTTAACTATAACAGTGGCACGAGAAATAGCATCACACATTTCTTCGCAAGTAGGACATACCTCTTCATTGTCGCTGTTGTGTTCTGCCTCCTCCATACTTGAACTTGACTTGCTCGCCATGAAGCATAAGTTTGCTAAATCATCTTCATCTTCATCACTTCCGATGTCCACATCGCTCGAGCCAAGTTCTTGAAGTGCGGAGATAAAACTATTTACCAATTGGCGTCCTGTAAAACCCTTCTTCTTTTTCTTATTGTTTGCAGAGGAGTGCTTCGTCCTAGTTTTCTTTCATCACGGGAAGTAGGACCTGAAAGGTTAGGGCAATCCGTACGAAAATGTCATGTCTTACCACATTCGAAGCATCGTTGAGGTCCGGCACTTCCTCTCCTTCTAGTTCTCTATTTTGCAATGCTTTTGAGAACCGAGTAGAGATGAGTGCAAGTTCTTCGTATGGAAACTCTTCAATCTGTTCAAGGGTTAGAGAGGACAACAAAAAAAAAGTGTACCATAAGATGAAGATTGACTAGAGCTAGGCATGTCACGTTGTGAAACAAATGCAAGAGACTTGTTGGGGTTCTTACGTGATATTATGTCAATTTCATGAGTTTTTAACTTAGAATATAGCACATCTAATGTAAGTGTACTCATGACAGTAGATTCACGAATAGATGTAACTTTCGTCTCCCAAATTTACATGTCTAATGCACTTAGTAATTGCCTATCATTTTCAGCATCTGAAAAATTAACGTTGGCACTACGCAAGTTGCTGAGAATTTTATTGAAGCGAGCAAAGAGGTCATCGATTGACTCACCAGGTTGCATCTCCAATCGCATGTATTCTTTTTTGAACATATCTTGTCTTACCTCCTTGATCGGGTTAGATCCTTCATGGTAGTAACAAAGTGCTTTCCACACATCGTATGTGATGAGGACATCACAACAGTGGATACTCACATTGATATACAAGGACCAATCACAAGAGGACGAGCACGGTTACCAAATAAGCAAGTGAACTCGTTCCTAACTTCCTACCATGTGATTTTGAGAATGGATTGCTATTTAATGATTTAATTGTTATTAGGAACCATGGACATGATCAACAAGTAAAGGGAGGAGGATTTGGGGACGTGGAGAATCATATGGGATGTCCACAAGTTGATGGAAACAGTCACCAACTCGGACTCGAGTTCAACTCGGAGTCCAGGAGCAGTACATCTTAAAACGGACGCCTAGGATGCATACGGACTCCGTTTTTGACGTTCTACATATGCATGGAAAGATGAGAAGATAAACTTTCCAATGGTTCTTGTCCCACATTAAAATTCGCCGGGAGTCGTTGGGAGTTGTCAAAACAAGTTGAATTTGGAGTTCTGTCCAGTGTTGCACCACCGTATTGGGCTTTTGGGCCTTGTATCCCGTATGAGTCCATTAGGGACGCGTCTAAAGGTCTTATGGTCAAACCCTAGCCTTTAAATACTGCAGCCGCCGGCCATATTTGGGGGGGTTTTTGCTTAGATAAACAGCCGCCGTTCTACGGTTTGTGTGAAACCCCAACTTCGTGATTTTCAGATCACATCTTCTACGTTCTTGCTCGTGTTCTCGGTTGCACATGTAGGGATTAGCCTTCTTGGAGAGGTCAAGCGTGTGCTGCACGGTTGATAACCAACGGAGCAGTGGTGTAGTGATTGCAGGGGTGTTCGAACAGCTCGAGTGCCACGGATCATCAACGGCGAGTTCTCCACCTCAATCGACCTACCTTTCGGAAGATCGAGCCAAAACCACTCATCATTTGGTATCAGATTTCAGGTTACCCGTGAGGTACTTTGATTTCCCACTAGATTAGTTTTTGTTTTTCATACCTAGAGTCCACAGAAAAAGCCACAAAAAAAACATATCGTGTTACCGATTCCTAGACTATAGTGCCTGCAAGTTTTCGTTTTTCAGTTTGCATTGTTGAGTTTACATTCGTGTGGTCGAGTCATGTTGCTGGTTTTAGCTTTGTGTTTTTGGGTCGTAGTTATCGTTTTTCTTCCTTGTTTTTCTTTCTGCTCATCTATTCCACAATCCCTAAACAACAAACCGAGCCACCAAGATCATCGGTTTGCCCTAGCTAGCCGCCTTGCGTGAACTCCCGCATCGTCAGCCCTAGAACAGGTGACAAACCATTGTGCCAGTCCTCCTTGATTCATCACACAACATCCCATCAGCCGTTGTTGCTAAATTCCGATTGTTTTTCACATCTTATTGCGAGATCTTTTTCAAAACCGAGTTTGAATCAATATAAAAAATAGTAACTCGGGTAAGCTACCTTAAAACGGCCATAACTTTTGCATACGAACTCGAAATTGGGCGATATTTTTTCAAATTGATCTACTCAAAATTTCGCAACCGATTCTCCACCGCTTTGCCATGTTCGGCGAAATTTGTTTGGCCAAATTCCCCTCAGAAGATAGACTATCCGGCCTCCGAAGTTTCAGCACAAATTTTAAAAGAATCTTCCTGATTTTCTATAGGCCACATCTTACATCCAATTGAGCTGCAAAGTTGTGTGCTTCCTATTTTTGTGCTCTCAAGTAAACAAAAAATATTAGAAAAATATTAAAAAAAGAAAAAAAATAGTGAAGAGAGCACAGATATTAAAGCATTGACAGCACACACTTGAAACAGTTGGCCTATACACTTGTGCTATACTTATTGCTTATATTTTCCTGATCTTCTATTTGCCTCTCTACTGCCTTATGTTGTGCTAGGCCTAAAACACTTGTTAACCAGCAACAGTTCCTACATTGAATACTTATTTAACTTTGTTTTGCTGTTAACGATTTTCTTTGCTTATTAGCCACTATATTGTGCCATCCAAGCTCCACTTTTCCTCTTGAGCAGAACATGTACCTCTGCAATCACTCCACGCTTCATTGGTTCTCACCGTCCACTGTTTACCACCTGCTGTGTCGGTAAGAACACTTGTAAGAACGTGGTAAGACGCTTGAGAGAGAGAGAGAGAGATTGTTTCCTTCCTTCCACTTTTCACATTGCCACTATCCTTCATAGTTGATAGAGATAACATCTTTTTGTTGTCTTTTGTTTACTACTAACAATGGCAGAAGATAAAAGGGATGATGAATGTGTTCAACATGCTGAGTTGCATGACATGATGAGGGAAATGACAGATATGTTCACCAAAACCCAAGCATCGACAGAGGCATCATTGACGACCTTGAATCGCCAACTTGCTGATCTTGTTGTTCGGATGGATACTCTTGAGGCGCGGCTGCCTCTCGCTGAAGATCATGAAGACCATGCTTATAATATGGAAGATCATAACAATCAACCAAGACTTCCATGTTATCTACGAGGTATGGGAGGTAATAATCGTTATAATTACAATGATCGTCATAACAATTTTAATCGCCCTCTTGATGATCCTTTTGCTAAAGTCAAATTTACTATACCCTCTTTTTCTGGTGCTTATGATGCTGAGGCATATCTTGATTGGGAGATGACAGTAGAGCAGAAATTTAATGCCCACCTTGTTCCTGAACAACATAGAGTTCGTCAAGCCACTAGTGAGTTTAAGGATTTTGCTATCATATGGTGGAATGAACTTGTTAAAACTAGAACTGATCCTCCAACATGGGATAGATTAAAGGAAGCTATGCGTATTCGTTTTGTTCCTCCTTCTTTTCAGAGGGACCTTCGCAAAAAATTGCAGTGCTTAGACCAAGGTAACATGTCCGTAGAGGAGTATTATCAAGAGTTACAAAAGGGTATGTTGCGCTGTGGAGTAGTAGAGGACATGAATGATAAAATAGCTCGTTTTTATGGGGGGTTGAGGCGTGAAATTCAGGACATTGTTGATTATAAGGAATATGATACTGTTAACAGATTATTTCAGCTGGCTATGTTGGCAGAAAAAGAATTGCAGGGCCGCCAACAGCAGCAGCACCAACGCATGAGGAGCACATTTACACCGCGTTCGACATCTAGACCATCCAAAACAGCACCATCTTCGAGTTTTCCTACTGCCACTACACCATCCAATGGTGGCCAACGAACTTCATCTACTGCTCCATTTCCTCGCGCGCCGGAGGGAAGCAAGACGACACCATTCAAGCCTACGTCTTCCACTCCTTCCACAAGTCAAACTTCCAACATTAAGTGTCACCGCTGCCAGGGAGTTGGTCATGTGATGAAAGATTGCCCTAGCAAACAAGCATACATAGCACGAGATGATGGCGGGTATGATAGTACTTCGGATGTTGAAGATGAATATTCTCTTGCTACTAACGTTGCAGGACCAAAAGATGACCACTATAGCACAGATGAAGAGGTACTTGGTACTGCAGCAACGGAAAATTATAGAAGCATAATTGTGCAGCGTGCTTTGAGCTCCAAAGTTGAGGCGGATGACAAGCTACAACGACACAATCTTTTTCACATGTTTCTCATCGTCAAGGACTGCCGCATACACACTATAATTGATGGAGGCAGCTGCAACAACTTCGTGAACACGGATGTGGTCAAGAAACTTGGATTGACAACAAGAGCACACCCTCATCCATACCACATTCAGTGGTTCAACAACAGCGGTAAGGTTAGGGTAACACAAACAGCGAGGGTACATTTTTCGATTGGTTCTTACCATGATTTTGCTGATTTTGATGTCGTACCTATGGATGCTTGTTCTCTTTTGTTGGGACGTCCTTGGGAATTTGATACGGATGCTATTCATCATGGTAGAACTAATAAATATACTCTGATGCATAAAGGAAAGAAAATCACTTTGCCTCCTATGACTCCTGCTGAAATTGTACATTTTGAGAAAAGTAAAACACGTGATGATAAGGCAACAAAATTACTAGACTGAAAAACAGCAAGTAATTAAGTTAAAATCACCTTCGTTGCTCACAACTAAATCTGACCTTGCTGATTTATTTAATACCAAGGGGATGTACTAGCTTTAGTATGCAAAGAAGCCATGTTTTCAATTCATGAAGTGTCCATTGCATTGTCCCCTGCTGTTGCTAACCTTTTGCAGGATTTTGCGGATGTGTTTCCCCCCGAGATACCCCCTGGATTATCACCTATGAGGGGCATTGAACATAAGATCGACTTGATTCCAGGGGTAAGTTTGCCAAATCGTGCGGCGTACAGGGCGAATCCGTAAGAGACAAGGGAAATTCACCGACAAGTTCAAGATCTTTTGAACCATGGATATATTCGTGAAAGTCTTAGTCCTTATTCTGTTCCTGTTCTTTTGGTTCCGAAGAAAGATGGTAGCTGGCGCATGTGTGTTGATTGTAGAGCGATTAATAATATCACCATTCGATATCGTTATCCTATTCCTCGATTAGATGACATGCTTGATGAATTGAGTGGTGCTATTATTTTCACAAAAATTGACTTGCGTAGTGGTTACCACCAAATTAGAATGGCACTAGGAGATGAATGGAAAACTGCATTTAAAACCAAGTTTGGACTTTATGAGTGGTTAGTATCATTTCCATACATCATTAAGCATAAGAAAGGGAAGGAGAATGTTATTGCCGATGCATTATCTAGACGTTACACCATGCTGTCCCAACTTGATCATAAAATATTTGGTTTAGAAACAATAAAATAATTATATCCTACTGATTTGGACTTCAAAGATGCCTTTGAAAATTGTAGAGAAGGAAGAACATGGAATAAATATGTACTACGGGAGGGCCTCCTCTATCGTGATAACAAGCTATGTGTTCCTGCTAGTTCCGTTCGCCTATTACTTTTGCAGGAAGCACATGGAGGAGGTTTGATGGGACATTTTAGAGTGAAGAAAATGGAGGACGTGCTGGCCACACACTTCTTTTAGCCAAAGATGAGACATGATGTTGAGCGCTACGTGTCATGATGCACTACTTGCAATAAAGCTAAGTCTCGACTTAACCCACACGGTCTTTATATGCCTCTTCCTGTTCCTAGTGTATCTTGGCAGGATATTTCTATGGATTTTTGTTTTGGGATTGCCTAGGACTAAGGGGGGGAGGGATAGTATTTTTGTGGTTGTTGATCATTTCTCCAAAATGGTACATTTTATACCTTGTCATAAGAATGATAATGCCTCACACATTGCTGATTTGTTTATAACGGAAATTATTCATTTACATGGTGTACCAAATACCATTGTTTCTGATCGTGATGCAAAATTTTAAGTCATTTTTGGAGAACTTTGTGGTATAAATTGGGAACCAAGCTGCTGTTTTCAACCACATGTCACCCACAAACCGATGGACAAACTGAGGTAGTAAATCGTACTCTATCCACTATGTTGCGGGCTGTTTTAAAAAGAAATTTAAAGGGTTGGGAGGATTGTTTACCACATATAGAATTTGCTTACAACAGGTCAGTTCACTCTACTACAAAGGTAAGCCCATTCCAGATAGTGTATGGTTTCAATCCCCGTGCTCCTATTGATTTATTACCTTTGCCTCCTTCTAAAACTATAAATTTGGATGCTACTCAACGATCTGAATTCATTCTTAAGATGCATGAAACTGCAAAGAAAAATATTGAAAGGATGAATGAGAAGTATAGAATTTCTGGTAGTAAAGGTAGAAAAGAAGTAAAACTTGAACCAGGGGACTTGGTATGGCTACATTTGAGAAAAGAACGATTCCCTCACTTGAGAAAATCTAAACTTATGCCACGAGCTGCTGGTCCTTTTAAGATTGTTGAAAAGATCAATGACAATGCATATAAGCTTGAGTTGCCTCCCGATTTTGGGGTTAGTCCCACATTTAACATTTCAGATTTACGACCATACTTGGGGGAAGAAGATGATCTTGAGTCGAGGACGACTCCGATTCAAGAGGGGGAGGATGATGAGGACATCACAACAGTGGATACTCACATTGATATACAAGGACCAATCACAAGAGGACGAGAACGGTTACTAAATCAGTAGGTGAACTCGTTCCTAACTTCCTACCTATGTGATTTTGAGAATGGATTGCTATTGAATGATTTAATTGTTATTAGGAACCATGGATATGATCAACAAGTAAAGGGAAGAGGATTTGGGGACGTGGAGAATCATATGGGACGTCCACAAGTTGATGGAAACAGTCACCAACTCGGACTCGAGTTCAACTCGGAGTCTAGGAGCAGTACATCTTAAAACAGACGCCCAGGATGCATACGGACTCCGTTTTTGATGTTCTACATATGCGTGGAAAGATGAGAAGATAAACTTTCCAATGATCCTGGTCCCACATTAAAATTCTCCGGGAGTCGTTGGGAGTTGTCGAAACAAGTTGAATTCGGAGTTCTGTCCGGTGTTGCACCACCGTATTGGGCTTTTGGGCCTTGTATCCCGTATGAGTCCATTAGGGACGCGTCTAAAGGTCTTATGATCAAACCCTAGCCTTTAAATACTGCAGTCGCCGGCCATATTTGGGGGTTTTTGCTTAGATAAACAGCCGCTGTTCTACGGTTTGTGTGAAACCCCAACTTCGTGATTTTCAGATCACATCTTCTACGTTCTTGCTCGTGTTCTTGGTTGCACCTGCAGGGATTAGCCTTCTTGGTGAGGTCAAGCATGTGTTGCACGGTTGATAACCAACGGAGCAGTGGTGTAGTGATTGCAGGGGTGTTTGAACTGCTTGATTGCCGCGGATCATCAACGTCGAGTTCTCCACCTCAATCGACCTAGCTTTCAGAAGATCGGGCCTAAACCACTCATCAGTATGCAGATCGGAGGTGTGCAACACGGTCGAAGTCATTTTGAGTTAATCCTTGTATGACCAAGTTCCGTGCTTTGTTGTTGTTGTCGACATCTCTCATGTTCGTAGCCGTGACTTGATCGTTTGGCGGCACGTCTGTACACCTTTTCCTATATTGTGAAGCCTTGCGCCTTGATGAAAGCCTCCATGCGTGCCTTCCAAATCTGAAAATCAATGCCACTGAACGCACAAGGTTTTGCGGAGTATTTCTCCATGATGATTAGTCAAAACACGTGCAAATCAAAAATATTAGAGCATCGTGGCTCTGATACCAAATGGAGGATCGAAGAGCATGTGAAAAGCTACCAGAGGGGGTGAATGGTATATTTAATCTTTTAAGCGGAAGCAACAAAAAACCCCTCGGCAGAAAATCGATCTGTTAAAGAAACCGTGTATGCAACTGATCTAAACATGTTCAACCGTGACAAAAGTGGTATATAATATAGAGAATCAAGTCACAAATACACGACAACAAGAATCACGGATATCCGTCGAAAATAACTCAAGTTATGATCGAAAGATCAAACGAGGGTCAATCTGTTCTACTCGAGTATAAACCAGATCTGCAACACTGCAAAGAAACTCATGTAGATCATAAACTACAATTCCAATGACCGTGAAATTTTTAAAGATGATAGATAATCAAGTTGTGAAGACAACCCAAAACGAATCATGTCAATTGGATCTGTAAAACTCGAGTTATGATAAAAAAAACCCAAGTAATGTCGTGCTGTTCAGAAACTCGACGAGAAACACTTGACAAAAACAAGTCGGACGAACAAGGCACAAAAGCTCCTCTAAATTACAAATATTATTGATCAAAACATAAGAGGAACAGCACAAAGTCATGCTCTCCACGAGCCTTGGCCTCCCTTTCTTATATAACCAGGCCTAAGGCCAACCCAATTCAAACTATGTAACACCCCAAAATCTTGTTAAGAGGGGAATTTAAAAATTTTAGGACGTGTTGCATGTTTTGCAACAATTTAAATTCAAACTGGAATTCAATTTAAACTCAAAACAGAAAAGAAATAGAAAAAGAAAAAAAAAAGAAAACAGAAAAAAACTGGCCAGTGGGCCGAAACCCACCAGACGGCCCACCCTGCTCCGCGCCAGCCCGCGGCGCCACGCGCCACCTTCCTCCCACTGACAGGCGGGGCCCGCCAGCTTTCTTCTTCCTCGCGCCCGCGCCGCGATCGGCCGGGACTCTCTCACCCGAATCAAAACCGATCGGGAATTCTCGCGTATCCCAGCCGATTTCCGGACCCCGAAGACTCCAGCTCGATCTAAACCAACCCGCCGCCCTCCCCCGTCTATAAAACCCCCGGCCTTGTCCCATTTTTCCCACGCGATCCGCCGTTTTACTCCGGTGAGAACCCGAGCACCTCCGGCGAATTCTGGCCGATCTACGCTCGGAAATTTCGATCTAACTCGCTGGTCTTGATCCACCGCCTCCGGGGAACCTCGCAGGTGCAGAGAACGCGGTGGTTTGCGGTTCAAACATAGCGCCGACGAGCCTCGCCGTGAATTCACCTTGGACCTCATCGCCGACCGCCTTCCAGGACCTCCGAGCTCAAGAAAACCCCCGAGGTGAGATCCCTGACCTCCCCTCCACCGATCTATGCCATAAAATCACAGTTCTAGGAAGAATTCCCGAAGATCCGAAACTCTCCGGCGAGATCGCCGCCTTCCGCCGCCGTGCGCCGCCGGCAGCGCCGCCCGCGCTCGATCAGAGCGACGTGGATGCTTGTGCGTCGTTTATTTTAAATCGCACGGTAGAGTTTAAATCCCCGCGTACCGGTTCGACGTTATAATCTCAGCCGTCTGTTTTAAATCGGACGGTCCATGTCAGCCCCGCGTTATAAAGACTGGAATTCTTACGTGCTACCCCCTGGGGTTCTCGGGAAATAAGAGCTAGCCCTGGAAACTTCTGATCTAGCCCCTGGAACTTCAGAAAATCATGTAAATTCATTTAAAAATCAGTTTTAGCCCCTGGACTTAATAAAATTTTGGAAAAACCCCTCTGTTATGTGTAGCTAGACCCCTGAAAATTCTTAAAGTAATATTATAGACCCTGTAGTGGGGTGAGTTTACCTTTTTAACCCTATTTGATATTAAATTTGGGAAATTGAATATGTGGTTAGTATTTAAAATTTAAAAGGTGGGACAAACATATTGTCTAATTCAAATTAAAAACTTTCCCAGTACTTAGAAAACCTTGGAGTGAGATAAAAATAGATTTTTGGCTGAAATGAATCTGTTTAATTTATTATTCACATTTATTAGTTATAGGGACACATTTTTAAGTAGAGAATAATTCTGAAAATTTGAAAAAATATATGTAAAATAGTTTACAACAGAGGAAAAGATCAAAAATATATTATTAACTATTTTGGATCAGAACCTATTCTGTTTAGATGATGTGTCTTTCTATTTTCATAATAAAGTACACATTTAGGCATAGGAAGTAAATTTGAAAATATAGCAAGCAAGGTATAGATAATTAAAAAATGATAAATGAAGATTCCAAAATCCAAAGAATTCAGTTTAGGGTTGATAGAAGGATAAAGACACATATGGAGTAGGAAAACAACTTTCATGCATACTTGGTAGATAAAAGGTGTAGTAATTGAATATAAGGAATTTATTTAAATTGGAAACTCATATATATAGTATGCAAGCATAAATGTGAATACAAAAGTAGGAATCATATACACATGATTAAAAGTGCATGTAAGCCAAAGGTCAACACACATAGAGTAACCACAACACATAGAATTTGTGAATGGCCTTTATACATGTGAATGTGTGGTTTGTATGAAGTGGAAGTGTGAACTATGTCTTATGGATTGTTGTTTTACTTTTGCTATGTGTGATGGTATGATGTAGAACCTGCTCCAGAGCAAGTTCTTCCTTTCCAAGATCAGGACTACCCATTTCAAGAGCAGCACGAAGGAGGCAAGTGTCCTTGACCACTTTGGTCCTATGCTAGGATGTGTAGATAGAATTATTTGCATTGTCAAATGAAATATGAAACCCATGCTAGGAAGTTTCCCTAGAATTGCATTACCTTGTTTCCTTGTAGCTTGGGTTGGGATTTATTTTATCATGTCATTTATTATTATGCATATGCTTAGCCATGCTTAGAATGGGATATTTGGGATATGAGATCATCAGTTTATTTTACCATACTCTTGAATGAGATATTGTGAATTATGTAGAGGTAGGGATCAAGGCAAGTTGGATGTTTTGGTTGTGTGTTGGGTGCACAAGACTCGGGTTTGTGTTTAGTACTTGCCTGGATCCTAAGGATCGGTTCATGGAGCATGTAACCTGGCTTTACCGTGCCAACCACATGCTGAGATGGGGCAGCTTGGCCAATTAATTAGGTGTATCCACGGCGTAGTATGGGTGTGTTGGATGGTGCGGGGAATAGGTGTCAGCTGGACTACCATATGAACCGCAAGGCTCAAGAGGGGGCCACTGCAGCGGGGTTGGAGCCTCTTGTATGCTGTTAGGGGTGAAACCTCAGTGGGCCCACGCTCGTCAGGAATCCCTTTGTAAAGGCTTCGTAGTGATCTCCTGGCTACACACCTGGGGAGTGTGAATGTGGTTCGTGGCCACTACCATAATGGAGGTTCTTTTAGTCCATCCGGCAACGGGGGATGAAATCACTACATGTGGGTACAGTGGTGCAAACTCTGCAGAGTCAAAATTGTCATGACAGCCGTGCTCACGGTCAAGAGCGGCTTGGACTTATTCATGATTAGAGGATTGATGGTTTTGGAAGTTGTGGATGTTAAGCGGGGAGCTTAACATTAGAAATGATGTTATGGTTATTTGAATTGTGATGATGGGATGGGAGATTGGGACCATTTCACCTGTGTAGTAATGTAGGTGCTTAATAAGCTAAGGTGATAGGTATTAATTGCGTAGTGCTTTAACCATGAGTTCAACATCCCCTTGTTCTAGCCATGCAAGACATAATTTTCCCACACTTGATGAGTACCAACGGTACTCAACCTTGCATATTTGTTGGTTTATATTGCTGCTCAGGTCAAGATAATGAGGTGGTGTATAATGATCAAGACTTTGGACCCGAAGAAGGTTTCTAGGTTCATGGAGACCCCCGGGCAACGCCTGTGACGGAGCCCATGAGAATAATATTCCGCTGCTAGTTTATTTACTTGTGATGAACCTATTATTGTCGATCGAGACATTTGCTATGTAAGACTTATTTATATTCGACACCTGGCTTGTAATAAATGATGCTTCACTATTTGTCATCACATGTATGAGAAAATGATCCTGGCATACATGTGATATTCACTTGGTTGTTCTTTGGAAAAACCGGGTGTGACAGAAGTGGTATCAGAGCCAAGGTTGCCCGTAGGAACGTGGACCTAGGTAGAAATGGACGTATTAAAGGGCCCTATTTTCTTAAAAACTATTTTTACAAGGTGTGTGTTGAAAAGTGTTATTTAATGAGTCACTTTCTTGATCTTACCCCAACTTTCATTCAAAATAGGATTTTTGTTTAAAAGTTTAACTAACCTAAGTTTAAATGCTTTTTGTTTTTAGATGGTTCGCATGATTCGCACCGCTCGCAAGTCCACAGGAGGGAGAGTTCCCGTAGTTGCCCTTGCCGAAAGAGAGGAGAGCCGTCCGGTGACGTACCTTTCCTACGGATTGGCAGTAGGAGGCTTGTTGCGCCGTCTTCGACGTATGCTCGAAGCCGCCGGCAATACGGGCAAGCTAATCATCCACTATAACTCCACCAGGACCATTCGTGAGAAGAGGGAAGAATGGAGTTCAGAGATAAGGATTATACATGAAAATTGGCTGCTTAAGATCCACCGCTCTCCAGCTTGTAGAGTGACACAGGTCGAGGCGGAGAAGGATGTCACCTAGGAGGCCATCACCTGCCAGAGTCACATCTATCGTCGCCACCTGGACAGGACTGAGTACATGTATGTCCTCCAGCGTGAGAGTGGTACCACGGAGTACAAGTACCCGCCAGTGCAGCAAGGGACTTCCCATGAGCACATGGACTTGTGCTTGGAGGATGCTGCTATGCTCAGCACTCGACTGCAGGAGTGTCAGCAAGAGCTTCAGGATGTCCGGGACACCCTGAAGGAAACGGAGGCGTTGCTGCGAGCCTGCTTAAGGGCGAGAGAAAGAGGAGATGGGAATGAACTGTGTGTCACCGTGAATGATACATGGACTCCTGACTCCCCGGATCACCGAGCGATCAGGCGTCGTCGCACTTCTCCACCAGCAGCCTCCCCACACAAAGCAGAGTCAGAAGGCAGCCAAAATGATGAGGAAGATCCCGAGGAGCCAGCTCAAGAAAACGAGTAGCGTAGAGCCTTTCCCTTAAACTAGAAGGATGTCAAGTAGTCGAGTCGTTACGTTAGTTAATGGTGTGTTAATGCTTGGTGTGTGACGTGAGCTGTGGAAGCCATGAGCAATTGTCCACAGCCTTGTCTTCAGATTGTCTTGCTTTGGTGTGTGAACCCACATGAAATAATATTGCATTTATTTTTGTGTGAGATATGAAACCTCAGAAAAGTATAACAAAGCTTCAACACTTCAAAGTACAAACAAGTGAAAGTAGTAAGATAATACGTAATACTTTAAATTAACATTTGGTTGATCATGCCAGATGGCCGGAAGAGGAAAAGGTCGTGCTGCCAACCCCGCCAACAACAACGATGAGGCCTGCAACCCTCATCTTTCTGGAGGCCAGGACAGGGGTGGTCGCCGTGAAGGAGTTGATCCCCTCCACCAAATGCTGGAGAATCAAAATCAGCTCATCCAGAACTTGACTCAAGTGGTGGCCAACTTGCATCAAGTTCCACCTCCACAAGCTGCACCACGCCAACCAAGGTTGAGTGAGTATCTAGGAACTCAACCTCCAAAGTTTGCAAGTGCTGCTGAACCTCTGGAGGCAGATGATTTGCTAAAGACCATTGAAAGCAAGATGAGGATCATACAGTGCCAAGGGTATGAGAGGGTGCTGTTTGCCTCTCACCAATTGCATGGACCTGCTGCTGATTGGTGGACCGTCTACGTGGCTGCCCATCATGACCCTGAGAACATCACTTGGGAAGAGTTCAAGCGTAGCTTCCGCAACCATTATATCCCAAGAGGTGAACTCAAAAACAAACGGAAGGAGTTCTTGGGACTGCAGCAGGGAAACATGACGGTGAGGGAATACCTCATTAAATTTACTCAACTATCCCGTTATGCCCCACGAGACATAGAGACTGATGAGCAGAAACAAGATTGTTTCGTGGAAGGGCTTACCGCAGAAATGCAGTGTGCAATGTCCTCAAATGAGTATGAAAGCTTCCAAAAGATGGTGGACAGAGAATTTGTGGTGGAAAGGAAGCTGAAGGCCTTGGAAGATGAGAACAAGAGGAAGGTCGGGTGGTCACACCAAGCCTCAGGGAGCAACACCCGCCCACGTCTGATGCAGCAACCTGCAGGGCAGACGAACCGTGCTGCGGTACCCTACTCAGCACCAAGAGGGTACAACCCGAACTACAGGCCTCCCGCAGTACCAGCACAGCCACAACGTCAGTTTGTACAGCAGCCTCGCCCTACATATCAACCTCGACCAGAAGTGCAAGGACCCCCAAACCAACCCCAAGACAACAAAGGCCAGGCACCTAAGGTTGGGGTGCAATGTTTTAGCTGTGGTGAAGTGGGGCACTACGCCCATAAGTGCCCAAAGAAGAAGCCCACGCAGCCACAACAGCAGAATGTAATGAGAGGACGGGTGAACCACGTCACTATGGAGGAAGCACAAGAGGCACCCGACGTGGTAGTTGGTAAGTTTCCTACCAATTTACACATTGCAACCCTGCTGTTTGATTCTGGTGCTACCCACTCGTTCATTGCTCAAGGGTTTGTTAAGAAGCATGACCTAGCAACAACACAAATGAACCATATGCTAGCCGTAAACTCTCCAGGTGGAGAAATAAGGACAAGACAAGTGTGTCCCAAAGTGAACCTAGACATTAATGGGGTAGTATTTACTGCTAACCTCATAGTGATAGATTCACAAGGGATAGATATTATTTTGGGTATGGATTGGTTGACCAAACATAAAGGAATCATCCATTGTTCGACCAGAACGGTGGAACTAACTCACCCTAGTGGTACAGAGTAAAGTTCATAACAATACATGAGCCCAGGAGGGACATTAAATTGAATCAAGTTGAGGTGAAAGTGGAGGAGATCAGGACCATCAGGGAATATCCAGATGTTTTTCCGGAGGATTTGCCAGGTATGCCTCTCGATCGTGAAGTGGAATTCGCAATTGAGCTAGTACCTGGAACAGCCCCGATATACAAGAGACCTTATCGGATGGACTCCAAGCAGCTGGGAGAACTCAAGGATCATTTGAGAGAATTGACGGAGAAGGGGTATACTCGTCCTAGTTCCTCACCATGGGGAGCTCCGGTGATATTTGTGCCCAGGAAGGACGGAACCCAAAGGTTATGCGTGGATTACCGTGCCCTGAATGAGGTAACCATCAAGAACAAGTACCCATTACCCCGCATTGAAGACTTGTTTGATCAATTGAGGGGTGCTTGTGTGTTCTCGAAAATTGATCTCAGGTCGGGATACCACCAACTCAAGATAAGGCAATCTGATATTCCCAAGACAGCTTTCGTATCTCGGTACGGACTGTATGAATACACTGTCATGCCTTTCGGGCTAACTAATGCCCCGGCATACTTCATGTATCTCATGAACAAGGTATTCATGGAATATCTGGACAAATTTATGGTGGTTTTCATAGATGACATTCTCGTCTTCTCCAAAGATGAAGAAGAACATGAGAAACATCTAAGGTTGGTGTTGCAAAGGCTGAGAGAACACCAACTATATGCCAAGTTGAGCAAGTGTGAGTTTTGGCTGAAGAAAGTTCCCTTTTTAGGACATATAATCTCGGAGGGAGGAATCTCCGTGGATCCTGCCAAAATCGAGGATATACAGAAGTGGAAGACCCCTGAAAATGTCGGGGAAGTTTGAAGCTTTTTGGGATTGGCTGGATACTATCGACGGTTTATTGAGGGATTCTCCAAGATCTCGAGACCCCTCACCAAACTGTTGGAGAAGGGAATCACATTCACATGGATGCCACAGTGCGAGACGAGTTTTCAGGAGCTAAAGAAAAGATTGACAACAGCCCCAGTGTTGGTTATGCCAGATATGCAGAAGAATTTCACGGTGTACTACGATGCCTCTGGAAACGGGTTGGGATGTGTTCTCATGCAAGAAGGGCATGTCGTGGCTTATGCATCCCGACAACTCTGGAAGCACGAGAAAAACTATCCTACACATGACCTAGAACTAGCCGCAGTGGTACACGCGTTGAAAATTTGGCGACACTATTTGATGGGGAAGAGGACAGAGATATATACGGATCATAAGAGTTTGAAGTACATATTCACACAGCCAGACCTCAACCTCAGACAAAGGAGATGGTTAGAGCTAATCAATGACTTTGATGTGGGCATCAACTATCATCCTGGGAAAGCAAACGTCGTGGCCGATGCTTTAAGTCGGAAAGTGCAGGTCAATAAGTTGAGCTTGAAGGACATGCCTGCAGAATTGAAGGGCGAGGTTATAAGGCTCAATCTATGCCTTGTGAATAGTGGTGAAGCCATCACCATGGAAGTGGACTCCACACTGGAGCGAGACATCCGCGAAGGTCAAAAGAAAGACGAGAAGATACAAGAGATCAGACAACTTATCAAGGAAAATAAAGCTCCTAGTTTTAGAGAGGATGAACAAGGAACGGTGTGGCATGGGAAAAGAATCTGTGTGCCAGAAGTAAAGGAGATCCGTGGATTGATTTTGAAGGAGGCTCATTATTCTGACTATTCCATTCATCCTGGGAGTACGAAGATGTACCAGGACCTCAAGAGCAGGTATTGGTGGTATGGCATGAAGCGAGATGTCGCGGAACATGTTGCCCTATGTGACACATGTCAGTTGGTGAAAGCAGAACATCAACGACCCGCGGGATTATTGCAACCACTCAAAGTGCCTGAATGGAAATGGGAAGAAATCGGTATGGATTTCATAGTAGGACTGCCTAGGACCCAATCAGGATATGATTCTATGTGGGTCATCATTGACAGGCTAACCAAGGTAGCTCATTTCATTCCCGTGAAAGAAAGCTACAGCGGATCCAAATTGGCAGAGTTGTACATGTCAAGGATCGTGTGTTACCATGGAGTGCCAAAGAAGATTGTGTCGGATCGAGGGACACAGTTCACCTCAAGGTTCTGGCAGAAGTTGCATGAAACCATGGGAACCCATCTGAACTTTAGTTCTGCCTATCATCCCCAAACTGATGGGCAGATGGAAAGAACCAATCAGATTCTTGAAGATATGCTGAGGGCATGTGCACTAAAAAACAATCGGAGTTGGGATAAGAACTTACCGTATGCGGAGTTTTCCTATAACAACAGCTATCAAGCTAGTATGAAGATGTCACCGTTTGAAGCCTTGTACGGGAGGAAGTGCAGAACTCCCCTATTTTGGAACCAAACGGGGGAAAGTAAAGTGTTTGGTCCAGAAGTACTACAAGAAGCCGAGGCGAAGGTGAGGGAAATTCACAACAATTTGAGGATAGCACAAACACGCCAAAAGAGCTATGCCGATGTACGAAGAAGAGAGCTCGTTTTCAACATGGGAGACTATGTCTATCTCAAGGTGTCCCCTATCAGAGGACTTCGTCGGTTCAAGGTGAAAGGGAAGTTGTCACCTCGATACATCGGACCCTTTCAAGTTCTGGAAATTAAAGGCGAAGTGGCGTATCAACTAGAGTTACCGGCTCGTCTATAGGATGTGCACGATGTGTTCCATGTGTCACAACTCAAGAAATGTCTGAGAACGCCTGAAGAGGTGTTACCCATGAATGAAGTGGACGTAGCTGAGGATTTGTCTTATGCCGAGCAACCATACAAGATTTTAAAGACAATGGAACGCCTCACCAGAAATAAAAGAATCCGGATGTGCAAGGTGCAATGGAAGCATCACTCAGAAGAAGAAGCCACCTGGGAACGGGAAGGTGAACTCAAGGCACAATTTCCGGAATTGTTTTCTTAGAACCACCAATCTCGAGGACGAGATTTCTTTTAAGGGGGGTAGAGCTGTAACACCCCAAAATCTTGTTAAGAGGGGAATTTAAAAATTTTTGGACGTGTTGCATGTTTTGCAACAATTTAAATTCAAACTGGAATTCAATTTAAACTCAAAACAGAAAAGAAATAGAAAAAGAAAAAAAACAGAAAAAAAACCGGCCAGTAGGCCGAAACCCACCAGCTGGCCCACCCTGCTCCGCGCCAGCCCGCCGCCGCGCGCGCCCCCTTCCTCCCACTGACAGGCGGGGCCCACCAGCTTTCTTCTTCCTCACGCCCGCGCCGCGATCGGCCGAGACTCTCTCACCCGAATCAAAACCGATCGGGAATTCTCGCGTATCCCAGCCGATTTCCGGACCTCGAAGACTCCAGCTCGATCTAAACCAACCCGCCGCCCTCCCCCGTCTATAAAAACCCCGCCCTTGTCCCGTTTTTCCCACGCGATCCGCCGATTTTACTCCGGTGAGAACCCGAGCTCCTCCGGCGAATTCTGGCCGATCTACGCTCGGAAATTCCGATCTAACTCGCTGGTCTTGATCCACCGCCTCCGGGGAACCTCGCAGGTGCAGAGAACGCGGTGGTTTGCGGTTCAAACACAGCGCCGATGAGCCTCGCCGTTAATTCACCTCGGACCTCGTCGCCGACCGCCTTCCAGGACCTCCGAGCTCAAGAAAACCCCCGAGGTGAGATCCCCGACCTCCCCTCCACCGATCTATGCCATAAAATCACAGTTCTAGGAAGAATTCCCGAAGATCCGAAACTCTCCGGCGAGATCGCCGCCTCCCGCCTCCGTGCGCCGCCGGCAGCGCCGCCCGCGCTCGATCAGAGCGACGTGGTCGCTTGTGCGCCGTTTATTTTAAATTGCACGGTAGAGTTTAAATCCCCGCGTACCGGTTCGACGTTATAATCTCAGCCGTCTGTTTTAAATTGGACGGTCCACGTCAGCCCCGCGTTATAAAGACTGGAATTCTTACGTGCTACCCCCTGGGGTTCTCGGGAAATAAGAGCTAGCCCCGAAAACTTCTGATCTAGCCCCTGGAACTTCAGAAAATCATGTAAATTCATTTAAAAATCAGTTTTAGCCCCTGGACTTAATAAAAATTTGGAAAACCCCTCTGTTATGTGTAGCTAGACCCCAGAAAATTCTTAAAATAATATTATAGACCCTGTAGTGGGGTGAGTTTACCTTTTTAACCCTATTTGATATTAAATTTGGGAAATTGAATATGTGGTTAGTATTTAAAATTTAAAAGGTGGGACAAACATATTGTCTAATTCAAATTAAAAACTTTCCCAGTACTTAGAAAACCTTGGAGTGAGATAAAAATAGATTTTTGGCTGAAATGAATCTGTTTAATTTATTATTCACATTTATTAGTTATAGGGACACATTTTTAAGTAGAGAATAATTCTGAAAATTTGAAAAAATATATGTAAAATAGTTTACATCAGAGGAAAAGATCAAAAATATATTATTAACTATTTTGGATCAGAACCTATTCTGTTTAGATGATGTGTCTTACTATTTTCATAATAAGGTACACATTTAGGCATAGGAAGTAAATTTGAAAATATAGCAAGCTAGGTATAGATAATTAGAAAATGATAAATGAAGATTCCAAAATCCAAAGAATTCAGTTTAGGGTTGGTAGAAGGATGAAGACACATATGGAGTAGGAAAACACCTTTCATGCATACTTGGTAGATAAAAGGTGTAGTAATTGAATATAAGGAATTTATTTAAATTGGAAACTCATATATATAGTATGCAAGCATAAATGTGAATACAAAAGTAGGAATCATATACACATGATTAAAAGTGCATGTAAGCCAAAGGTCAACACACATAGAGTAACCACAACACATAGAATTTGTGAATGGCCTTTATACATGTGAATGTGTGGTTTGTATGAAGTGGAAGTGTGAACTATGTCTTATGGATTGTTGTTTTACTTTTGCTATGTGTGATGGTATGATGTAGAACCTGCTCCAGAGCAAGTTCTTCCTTTCCAAGATCAGGACTACCCATTTCAAGAGCAGCAGGAAGGAGGCAAGTGTCCTTGACCACTTTGATCCTATGCTAGGATGTGTAGATAGAATTATTTGCATTGTCAAATGAAATATGAAACCCATGCTAGGAAGTTTCCTTAGAATTGCATTACCTTGTTTCCTTGTAGCTTGGGTTGGGATTTATTTTATCATGTCATTTATTATTATGCATATGCTTAGCCATGCTTAGAATGGGATATTTGGGATATGAGATCATCAGTTTATTTTACCATACTATTGAATGAGATATTGTGAATTATGTAGAGGTAGGGATCAAGGCAAGTTGGATGTTTTGGTTGTGTGCTGGGTGCACAAGACTCGGGTTTGTGTTTAGTACTTGCCTGGATCCTAAGGACCGGTTCATGGAGCATGTAACCTGGCTTTACCGTGCCAATCACATGCTGAGATGGGGCAGCTTGGCCAATTAATTAGGTGTATCCACGGCGTAGTATGGGTGTGTTGGATGGTGCGGGGAATAGGTGTCAGCTGGACTACCATATGAACCGCAAGGCTCAAGAGGAGGCCACTGCAGCGGGGTTGGAGCCTCTTGTATGCTGTTAGGGGTGAAACCTCAGTGGGCCAATGCTCGTCGGGAATCTCTTTGTAAAGGCTTCGTAGTGATCTCCTGGCTACACACCTGGGAAGTGTGAATGTGGTTCGTGGCCACTAGCATAATGGAGGTTCTTTTAGTCCACCCGGCAACGGGGGATGAAATCACTACATGTGGGTACAGTGGTGCAAACTCTGCAGAGTCAAAACTGTCATGACAGCCGTGCTTACGGTCAAGAGCGGCTTGGACTTATTCATGATTAGAGGATTGATGGTTTTGGAAGTTGTGGATGTTAAGCGGGGAGCTTAACATTGGAAATGATGTTATGGTTATTTGAATTGTGATGATGGGATGGGAGATTGGGACCATTTCACCTGTGTAGTAATGTAGGTGCTTAATAAGCTAAGGTGATAGGTATTAATTGCGTAGTGCTTTAACCATGAGTTCACATCCCCTTGTTCTAGCCATGCATGACATAATTTTCCCACACTTGCTGAGTACCAACGGTACTCAAACTTGCTTTTCTGTTGGTTTATATTGCTGCTCAGGTCAATAGAATGATTTGGTGTTTAATGACCAAGACTTTGGTCCCGAGGAAGGATTCTAGATTCACTGAGTCCCCCGGGCAACGCCTGTGATGGAGCCCACAAGATTTATATTCCGCTGCTGTTTTTTTACATATTATGAACTTATTATTGTCCATCGAGACGCATGCTATGTAAGACTTATTTATATTCGACACTTGGCTTGTAATAAATGATGCTTCACAATTTGTCATCACATTTATGAGAAAATGATCCTGGCATACATGTGATATTCACTTGATTGTTCTTCGGAAAAACCGGGTGTGACAAACTAGGACTCCTACTCCTACTTGTATTCAAACTCTAACTTTCCAAAACTGCTCAAGACTCTTCTATTCGCAAATAGAAGCAATCTTAAGACTTCCAAACACTTTAGTAACGTATCCCACATTACTAAAACAACTCAACTTCGTGTCCCACACGAAATCCTATCATAACCAACTCAGATCTTTCCATATTTGAGCCATAACCGACTCAGCCGCAGCCTAAGTCTATAATCCAGCCGGTTGGACCTTTCCTACCAATTCTTTACGTCCACATCTCTTCATCACGCTTTGGAACCATGTTGCCACGTCCATGCACTCCTTGCACACGTGCAAACACCTTCCAACAACATCCACGATACCTTCATATGCATTGTTCTTAATCCAAACATGTTGTGCGACCTCCCGATCAACTCAACCACAATTCCTCCCGAACTTGGTTATTGAACCTCATCTTCTCCCTAAGACTAGTTCAATGGATCCCATCACCAGCCATATCATGAACTCAAGCAACACCTGCACATGAATAAACAACCAATACTTTCGAGCATAAATCTGCGACTTGACTCACGTTAGTTCCAAAAACCACAACACCTTACGTGAACACCTCTTATAAGCATGTTGCAAACCATAGCAAAATGTTAACCACCGTAAACAGCCATAACACTTCAAAAACATAGTAAAAGAATACTAAGCAAACGTTCCATAGATGTAAAGCAAGTTTGAAACATTTGCATGGTAAAAACATAACCATTGCGATTTAGCTCCGGACCTTGCCAAATCTACCCGGACCTTGAGCAGGAGCTTACCAAACTCATATCGGACCTAGCCATAGCAAATCGGACCTTAGGTTAGATCTTGCCGGAGCTCGGACCTTGACAAAAAAAGTGTTTCGGCAGAATTCAAAACTTTTATTGTCATAGTCAATGTATTCAGCACACATAGGTCTCACAGTACCTTCTGTGTGGGGTCGGATGTATCCGAAGAAATTCGGACATGTCCAAAGTCTAGGGTTTTCTGGATTTGCTAAGTCTAGAAGATCGGACATGTTAAGAAAAGTCGTAAGTACACCTTATGTTTAGGGTCGGACATGTCCAAAGTGGGTTTCAGACATGTCCAAAGTCTGAGGATATCTGAAGACTGGTTCGGATATGTCAACTCGAACATGTCCGAAATATGTCGGACATGTCCGAAGTGGAATCAACAGAACAGTCTGAATTAGTGTCAGTTGAGGACGTCATTTTACCGTTGATGGTCCCCAATCTCGAATATGTCCGAAGTGGAGTACGGACATGTCCGAACTTTAGTGGTTGGCAATGGTCATATTTTGGGGAACCCTATAAAAGAAGGGATCTCGTCCCCATTTCAAAAGTAATCAACCCTAGAGATTTCACTATTGTTCTTGAGCATTCCTAGACCTCTCTCACACCCTCTATCATTCATTCTTGAATCTTGTGAGGATTTGAGGCTCTGTGAGGAGATTCAATAAGAGGGGCACTTAGGGTTGAGCTTGCTGAGTTGCACACCGTATTGCTACGTGGTTTGTGTTTGTTACTCTTGGAGCATTGTTCCTAGGCGGCTAGGTGTCACCCGGTGACTCCCAACTTGCGGTGTGACCGGGGAAGTTTGTAATCACCCTTGAGTTGATAGTGGAACAACCAAGTTTGATCTTTGTGATCACTTGGTGGGTGTTAGGGTTGAAAGAGACCCAGTCCTTTGTGGATACCTCAACAGAGACGTCGATTCCTGTGTGGGATCGAACTTCGGTAAACAAATCCTCGTGTTCACTTATGCTCATTTGCTTGTTCTTCAATTTTCATATCATTTCTCTTACTTGTGATAGATCAAACTCTAGCATTGAACTACTTTAGTATTTAGATCATCAAACTTGCTTGATAGGTTGCTAGTCTTGTTTAAGAGCTATTTCTAGACCATATCACTCATACACTTGAACTGGAACTAGTTAGTTTTATTTCCGCTGCAACTAACTTCGGACAAGTCCTATTTCATCATACTTATTCAAAAATCTCGGACTTGTACAAAGTATTTTCGAACTTGTCCAAACCTGACAGAACAAGTCAGTTAATTATTGTGTGTTAAATTTAAATTAACCTATTCATCCCTCTCCCTCAAGGCAACTTTCAATCTGGTCATGTGCGGCTTCGTCGTATGCCTTGACAGGGGGGACCCATGGTGATCTCCGAAGGGAGGATGGTCTCAGCCCCGTAAACATGGAAGAAAGGTGTTTCCCCTGTCGCTCGGCTGGGTGATGTCCGGCTAGCCCACAGTGCGCACGGAAGCTTGTATATCCATTTGGCACCTTGCTTTTTCAAGCAGTCGTAGGTGCGTGTCTAGAGACCCCTAAGTATCTCAGCATTAGCCCCCTCGACTTGTCCATTGCTCTCTAGATGTGCAACGGATGCGTAGCAGATCTGGACGCCGAGGTGTTCGTAGTGCTCTTGGAACACTGCACTCGTGAACTGGGTCCCGTTGTCGGTGATGATCCTGTTTGGGACCCTGAGCCTGCAGTTGTTCGACTTGATGAAATTGACTGCTGACTGCTTGTTGATTGTGACTACAGGGGTTGCTTCCGACCACTTTGTGAACTTGTCTACGGCGATGTAGAGGTACTGGTACCCTCTGATGGACCTGGGGAAGGGTCCTAGGATGTCCAACCCCCACACAGCGAATGGCCACGAGGGCAGGATCGTTTGCAACGTCTGCACCGGTGTGTGGATCTGCTTGGCGTGGAACTGGTACGCCTTGCACCTCTTTACCAGCTCGACGGCATCCATGAGGTCTGTCGGCAAGTAGAAGCCATGCCGGAAGGCTTTACCGACCAGCATGAGGGAAGATGTGTGGTTCCCACACTCGCCTCCATGGAACTCTACGAGCAAGTTGCAACCCTCTTCCTAGTTTATGAACCGTAATAGGACACCATTGGCACCACGCTGACAGATATCCCCCTCTACCAGCGTGTATCTCTTAGCCAATTGAACAATCCGTTCAGCGGATGCATGTTCATCGGGAAGGATGTTGTCCTTCAAGTAGTCCTGGATCCCCGTGATCCATGCATTGGGACCTACTTGAGCTTCTGGATCTTGAGCTCCGGGTTGCACGGAGTCCACAGTGACACTTACAATCCTTGGCAGGCTCCATGGTAGCAGGGCCGCCGGGACCGTCAGCTTCGAGATGCTAGTCTCGCCCCTTCGCCTGGTTTGGCAGGCTAGGCTGTAGGTCGCAACAACTTCCTTTCAAATACATCCTCAAGAACCGGAGCCCAAGTGGAAGCCTTCATTGACAGGTTGTCGGCGATTGTATTGTTGGCATGAGGGACCTGGCACAGGTCAAAGACTTGGAGGTCTTTTTTCAGCTTCTAAACTTGGATGAGGTAGGCTGCCAACTGGGGATCAATGCAGCAGCATTCCCCCTTGACTTGCTTGATGATCAACTAGGAATAACCTTTGACCAACAACTGCCGGACGCCAAGAGATAGCCTTGTCTTTAACCCGAAGATGAGAGCCTCTTATTCTGCCATGTTGTTGGTTGCCTTGAAGTTAAGCCGCACCATGTACTTCAATTGCTCCCTAGTCGGGATGAGGAGCAGGATCCCCGCTCCAACACCATGCTTGCGCGAGGAGCCGTCGAAGTAAAGTGTCCAGTGGGGCTCGGTGAAGACTGGAGCTCTGGGCTCCAGCTCACCGTCGTCATGGCCCCCTAGGTGGCATGGTGGTGGTGTCCATTTAGCCATGAAGTCAGCCAGCGCCTAACTCTTAACCGCATGGCGCGGCAAGAAGTCGAGCTTGAATTCCGCCAGCTCGGCAGCCCACATTGCGACGTTCCTGGTTCTGATGGGGTTGTGTAGCACGGCTTTCAGTGGGTATGAAGTGACCACTGAAATCTTGTGAGCTTGGAAGTAGTGCCACAACTTCCTTGATGCAACGAGGACTGCATAGAGCAGCTTATGCACCTCCAAGTATCTCGTCTTGGCGTCGTGGAGGACCTCGCTGATGTAGTAGACTGGACGGGACGCTGGATGGTCCGGACCCTCCCCGGGGGGTCCAGTGCATCTTCTTGTAGTGGTCTGGGACCCGAGGGCTTCTGGCCCTCATGTTCGGGACCGCACTCCGGGATCTGGGACCCGATGCATCTTGGTTGCCAGGGCCCCCGGGTTGGGACCCGACTAGCTTCTCGTCGCCTGGCCCCCCTATGAGGTCCGAATCCTAGGATGCAGGACCTGCAGCAGGATCCTCGTCTAGGACTTGGGGTCGTTGTGGTTACGGCCGCTCCGCGACCAGGACCATGCTCACGACCTCTATTGTGGTGACGATGTAGAGGAGTGGAGGATCGCCTTGTTCCAGAGCCACCATTATTGGCAGCGTTGTGAGGTACTTATTCAGCTCCTGGAACACCTCATCTGCCTCCTTGGTCCAGACAAAGGGTCCGGACATGCGCAAAACCCTAAAGAACGGGAGAGTGCGCTCTGCCAGTCTAGAGATAAACCGACTAAGCACAGCCAAGCAACTTGTGAGCTTCTGCACGTCTTTGATATGGGCGGGAGGCTGCATCTCTTTGATTGCCTTTATCTTCTCTGGGTTAGCTTTGATTCCCAGGTGTGAAACCAGGAAGTCGAGTAGCTTTCTGGCAGAGACTCCGAACACACACTTGCCCGGGTTCAACTTTGTGCCCGTTGAACACAACCTGTCAGAGAGTAAGGCAACGTCGTCGAGCAAGGATGCATGCGACTTGATTTTGATGACAATTTCATCGACATACACCTCTACTAGGTCGCGAATGAGGTTCCGATTGTCTTATGCATGGCTCGTACAAAGGTGGGAAGCGCATTCTTAATACCATAAGGCATGGATACATAGAAAAATAGGCAATTGACTGTTATGAATGCAGTATGCTCCTCATCTTCTCTAGGTATTGGTATCTGATGGAAACCAGAGTAAACATCTAGGAAGCATAGTAGATCACAGTCGGATGTAGAATCCACTATTTGATCTATGCGAGGGAGAGAGAAAGGATCCTTCGGGCATGCCTTATTGAGAGTTGTGTAGTTGATGCATATCCGAAGATTCCCGCCAGCCTTGGGGACGACAATGGGGTTGGCCAGCCATCGTGGATGATGGACCTCTCGGATGAATCTTGCGTCGAGCAGCTTCTTGATTTCTTCACGGATGAAGTTCTATCGCTCAACGAACTGTTTCCGAGGCTTCTGTTGCTCTGGCCTGGCATCAGGGTAGGTCTTCACATGGTGCTCAATCACCTCCCTAGGGATCCCGGGCATCTGTGACGGTTGTCAGGCAAACACGTCAACATTAGCCTGGAGTAAGGTGACTAGAGCGAGTTCCTATTTGTCACCCAGGTACCCGGCGATGCGGGTGGTCTGGGCGGCGTCCAAGCCAATCTGGACCACTTTGATGGGGATGTCCCCGCCGTCCGAGGGCTGCACACAGGGTGCAAATGTCGACCCTTGCTGACGCATGCTTGGTGGCGGCCAGCAACTTCACCGTAGCCGGAAGCAGACTCCTGCGCCGCTGCCAGCGCCTGGAGCTTTTCCAGCGCTGAGACGGCGGCAAAGCGGTCTCTGCGGATCTTGAGTATGCCACTAGGTGTCAGCATCTTCAAGACCAGGTAGTCATAATTGGCAATAGCCATGAACCGGTAGGCCGTCCTGCCGATGATGGCTTTGAAGAGGAGGCTGGCCTTCGTGACCTCGAAGACGACGCCCTCCATGCGGTAGTTCTCAGGCGTCCTGAAAGTCACCGGGAGGAAGATGCTACCGCACGGACAGATAGGGTCCTGATGCACCCCCAAGAATGGGCGCGAGGGGGCGAGCCTGGACATGGGGATCTGCAGCTTCTTGAAAGTTGCAAGGCTGATGACGCTGAGGGGCGCTCCATCGATCAACACGTGGTAGAGCTTGAAGTTGGCGATGGTGGGGGCGACTAGGAGCGGAAGATGCCCAGCTCCCGCCATGTTCTTGAGGCAGTCGGAGGCATCAAAGCTGATCAGCGTCTCCATCCACCTATGGTGGGGTACCGGCCCGGGGTCAGGTGCAGCCGCAGCCACTGCTCGATGTAGAGTCTTGACGGCACGCCGGGACGTGATGTCCCAGGAACCCCCATACATCACATGGAGAGTCTTGTGACACTCGTTGTCAGTGCTGGAGTCAGAGTCCGTGTGGTCATAGACAGTCTTCAATGCCGGCTTGGTGTCCTGGTACTCCATCTCCTGCTCTGTGCCAGCCTCAGGGTCAGCTTTCTGTTTGCCCTCCCACTGGAGGAAGGGTGCGGCGTCTTGGTGCTTCCGCCGCTGCTCGCGGAAGCGCTTTGCGAGCTTCTTGATCTCCCAGCACTCGCTAGCGCTGTGGCACTTGGAGTTGTGCACCGGACACCACTGACCTTCATCAAAGACGGACGGCTGTCGCGGGCGCTTGTCAGCGCGCGGACGACGGCCCCCACCGTCCGCTGCAGCTGCGGCGGTGGTCTCCCCAGCAAGAGGCTTGTCCTTGCCTCCAGCCTTCTTCTTCTGCTTCTTGCTGCTGCCTTGAGCAGGCGCCTCTGCGGTAGGCTCACCGGCTTTCCCCGCCTCGGAGGCGGGTCGCGAATGCCTGTCTCGGCCTTCTGTGGCCCTGGCGCACTTGTCCGCTAGGCCAAAGAGCTCGGAGACATCTTTCCTATCGTGCGTGGCTAACTTCTCAAGCATCTTCTTATCTCTCACACCCTGTCGAAACGCGACGACAACAGAAGCCTTCGAGATGTGGGGATGGTGTTTCACACCTAGGAGAACCACTGGATGAAGGACCGCAGCGACTCCCCCTCAAGCTGTCACACGGTGTGGAGGTCAAGCTCGTTGCCAGGGTGCGTGTAGGAGCCCCCGTAGTTGGCCGTGAACCTCGAGCACAACTCTTCCCAGGAGGACATGGAGTCCGAGGGAAGGATCAAGAGCCATGACCGGGCAGTGCCATTCAGGGCCACGGGGAAGTAGTTGGCCATGACGGCCTCATCCCTTCCTGCAGCTAGGATGGAGGTGGAATAGATCTGCAGGAACTCGACGGGATTGACGGTCCCATCGTACATCTTTGGCAAGTGAGGCTGGAACATGCGTGGCCAGGCACCCAGAGCGCCATACTCGCCGTCCAGGTTGCAGCGTATCTCGAGACGTTGCTTGTTGGTGACGCGGCCATCTTCGCTCACGCGGCGGCGGTCAAGCTCGGCCCTGAGGTCTCCTGTGGCTGGACTGGCTGTGGTCGCCGTGCATGCTGTGGCCGTCTCGTCGACCACCATCAGCGTACGCGACAGTGCCTGTGACGGCTCCGCCCACTGCCTCCTGTGGACGGGCGTGTTCATGGCAGCGACGACGAGCGGATCAGTGTCGTTGCGCCACTGCTCTGCTGCCTCTAGGGGAGCATCCTCACCCAGAGGGCTGTGGAGAAGAGTGTGTGCTGCAGCCAGCACGCTCTCCAGGCTCACAACTGGTGGTGTCGTTGCCGCCATGGTGGCAGAAGGCCGCCATGTGGTGGCAGCAGTAGCTGCCTCGGAAGCGGCAACCATGCGGCCACCTGCTCAGCCAGATCAACCCACCCTGGAGCGGGAAGTGGCCTCCTCCTCCTTCCCCTGGAGACGACAAGGGGAGAAGCCAGCAATGGACTGGATGTTCACCATGGTGGTGATGCTCAGACGTCCAGAGAACGTAAAGCACCCCTATCCGGCGCACCAAATGTTCAAGTGTTTCTATGACACTTCCCCGGCACCGCTACTGGAGCAGCCCATGGAGGTTCGTTGTTTGGAGGGGCTAAGTCTCTGGATCGATTGAGGCTGAAGAACACATGATGAACACCTGCAGGATTTATGTGGTTCGGGCAGCCAGAGCGTAGTACCCTACGTCCATGGGAGAGTGTGTTGTATTCAATTGCTTTGAGGCTTGGCTTGCGCGTGTGAGTGAGTGTGTTGGGTTTTGAACCCCTCTCTTGGAGGTTACCCAGTCTTTTATAGCTCAAGGCCGGGTAGTTACACTATGACCGGGGGCCCGACAGGTGGCCCCACGGTGGTCCATACCCTATAAACAATCTAGGGTATTAATGGCTACTTGTAGTATCCACTGTTGATGGAGTTAAGGAGCGTCGCCTGACACGCCGGGCGTCCAAGACCGAGTAGCGGTTGATGATGGTGGGAGAAGGCTCCGTCTTGTCACCGCAGCCTACTCGATCAGCTATGCAGCACTGTACTGTTGCTGCCGTTGTCACGCCACACCGTCCTTTCCTGTCTCAGTAATGTCTGCCAGCAGTGGGTGGAGGCGTGTGTTGCGTGCCGTGCTCCTGGGGAACGCGCGAGTCTTGAATGTGTGATTGGACTGGTCATGTCTTCCTTGACTCCTGAGGCCCACGACCCATGACGGTCATGGGACACGTGGCAGCTACGGAGCCCACCTCAGCGGGGAGGCCGGGTTTGGAGCCAGAGGACACGTGTCACCTCCAGAGCTTGCCTCAGCAGGTAGGCCAGGTCCAGAGCCGGAGGGCACGTGGCAGCACCGGACCTTGCCTCAGCGGGGAGTCTAGGTCCGGAGCCAGAGAACACATGGCAGCTCTGGAGCTCGCCTTAGCAGGGAGGCCGAGTCCGGAGCCAGAGGGCATGTGGCAGCACTGGACCTCGCCTCAGTGGGGAGGCCAGGTCCGGAGCCAGAGGACACGTGGCATCTCCGGAGCCCTCCTCAGCACGGAGGTCAGGTTTAGAGCCGGAGGACACATGGCAGCGCTGGACCTCGCCTCAGCGGGGAGGCCAGGTCCGGAGCCGGAGAACACGTGGCAGGTCCAGAGCTCGCCTGAACAGGGGGGGTGGGGTCTAGGGCCACTTCACGTCTGTACGCGGGGGTAACCGGTCTGCAGGGTACCAACATCTCCAACATTAATTTCATGCAAGCTTAATTGAAGCTTATGATATAAAATTATACAAGCATATGCCATAAACATTATGAATAAAATTAATATGACGTATGTGACCTTGAATAATGAGGTAAAGTATATAAGGCATAGTTTTTCATAATGATATGAAATGTATGAGTCTAAATTACTTTTATGAACCTATACATATGATATATATGGCTCCAAAATGCTGAACTCACTTGATGCCCTAATAGGAACAACTGTGGTCATTTTTGTGTTGAATATAAGTTTTTCAAATTATACAGTATTCAAATGGTTAGTAGTGTGCAATGGTTCTTGATTTTTTTAATATTTATAACATTAAAAGAAACATTCAAAGACTATTATGGAACCATCTTTGGTTTGTTACATACTTAGGGGTGCAATATACATAAAACGATATAATGATCCCCTACATGTGTCAAACATACTCACCCCCGATAATCATACAATTAAAGGTCATAGAAATATCATGTAATAAACAATTAAGACAAATGCATGATTTTAAGCAATATTTGAATAATCAATGATGTTAAGCTCATTTCTCAACTTGCAAAATCGAGCCTCTTCTAAAGGTTTGGTATAGATATCTGCCAATTAGTCTTCGGTTCTCACAGTTTCCATCACAATATCCCCTTTGCTTACATGATCTCTCAAGAAATGGTGATGAATGTCTATGTGTTTGGTTTTTTGTGTTGGACAGGGTTTGTGGCTATTTTCACCGCACTCTCATTGTCACACAAAAGTGGTATGCATTCAAGCTTTACTCCATAATCTAAAAGGGTATGTTTCATCCAAAGTAGTTGTGCACAACAACTACCAGCGGAAACATATTCGGCCTCGGCGGTAGAAAGGGCTATAGAGTTTTGTTTCCTAGATGACCATGGGACAAGTGACTTTCCAAGGAGTTGGCAAGTACCCAAAGTGCTTTTTCTATCAATTTTACAATCGGCATAATCGGAGTCTGAAAACCGACTAGAAGAAAATTATCATCTTTGTGATACCATAAACCTAGGTTTTGAGTTTGTTTCAAGTGTCTTAGTATCCTTTTAACGCCCATCATGTGACATTGTTTTGGTGATGCTTGAAACCTTGCACACATGCAAACACTAAACATGATATCGGGCCCAGATGCGGTAAGATAGAGCAAACTACCGATCATTGATCTATATAACTTTAAATCTACCGGTTTACCTCCCTCATCCATATCAAGATGAGCATTTGTAGCCATAGGAGTGTTAATTGGCTTTGAATTATCCATGCAAAATCTCTTTAGTAAATCGTTCACATACTTGCTTTGCAAAATAAAAGTTTCATATTTTGATTGCTTTACTTGAAGACCAAGGAAAAAGCTCAATTCACCAATCATGGACATCTCGAATTCCTGTGACATCATACTCCCAAATTCTTCATGAAAATCTTGATTGGTAGAACCAAAAATGATATCATCAACGTAAACTTGACATATAAATAGATCACTTCCTATCTTCTTAGTAAATAATGTTGTGTCTACCTTTCCAATATTGAACCCCTTTGATACAAGAAAATCCCATAGTCTTTCGTACCATGCACGTGGTGCTTGTTTGAGACCACAAAGAGCTTTATAGAGCTTGTATACATGATTTGGCTTGTTTGGATTTTCAAAACCAGAAGGTTGCTCAACAAAGACAAGTTCATTGACCACACCATTCAAAAAAACCCTTTTGACATCCATTTGATATAACTTTATATTATGAGAAGAGGCATATGCAAGCAAGAATATAATAGCTTCAAGTCTTGCAACGGGAGCAAATGTCTCATCAAAGTCCAACCCCTCAACTTGAGAGTAACCTTGTGCTACCAATCTTGCCTTGTTTCTCACAACAATTCAATTTTCGTCTTGCTTATTTCGGAAACCCCACTTTGTACCAATGACATTGTAATCACTTGGTCTCTTTACTAATTCCAACACATCATTCTGAGCAAAGTTATTTAGCTCTTCATGCATAGCATTTATCCAATCCGGATCCTTTAATGCTTCTACTATGCTCGCAGGCTCAACACAAGAGAGGAATGAGCGATGTTCACACAATTATGCAAGATGAGATCGAGTTTGAACACCTTTCTAATATCACCCACAGTTTGATCAATGGGGTGACCCTTAGAAATAGAATTATGAATTTTAGGTTGATTCATACCCTCTAGCGTGGAAGTGGAGGAAGAACCATTAATCGGTTGAAGAGAAGACTCTTCATTTCTTTCCATATTACTAGCTTGTGCTTGATCACTTTCCATAGAGATCGATGGACCAACTCTAGTTAATGGTGACAAACCATTCTCTTGATATTCATCTTTCTTGGGTTTGACATCACCAATAGTCATTTTTTATAGCCGCCCTCAAGCTTTCATTACCTACATCATCTAAATTTTCTTGCTCTTCTTGAGAGTCGTTAGTCTCATCAAATTCTACATCACTAGTTTCTTCAACTATGCTTGAACTTTGATTATAAACACAATATGCTTTTCTATTAGAGGAATATCCAAGTAAGAAACCTTCATCACATTTACTTTGAAAATTTGGCAAGCGTGTACATTTTCTTAGAATGTAGCATTTGCACCCAAATACACGAAAATATGAGATGTTCGGCTTCCTTGCAACAAGAAGCTCATATGGAGTTTTCTTCAACAGGCCGGTAACAATATAATCTGTTTGATGCATGACATGCGATGTTAATTGCTTCGGCCCAAAAACTGCCTGAAACATTATATTCTGAAATCATTGATTGTGCCATATAAATAAGAGTTCAATTTTTTCTTTCAGCCACTCCACTTTGCTCCGGGGTATATTTTGCCAAAAATTCATGTTTGACATCCTTTCGTCACAATAATCTTCAATATTAGAATTCTTGAATTCAGTGCCATTATCACTTCTAATTCTTTTCACTTTAAATTCAAATTCATTTTCAGCCCTTTTTGCAAAGCTCTTGAACAAATTAAATACGATTGATTTGTCTTGCAGGAAGAAAACCCAAGTATATCTTGAATAATCATCAACAATAATGAGGCAAAAACTATTTGCACCAATGCTTCTATATGTTGTGGGGCGGAATAAATCCATATGTAATAATTCCAAAGGTCTTGTGGTAGACATGACACTTTTGGTCGGATGAGTATTTCCAACTTGTTTTCCGGCTTGACTAGAACTATATAATTTGTTATTTTCAAATATCACATCATCATTCAGACCAATAACCAAGTCATGCTTCATCAATCGCTTGAGTTGCTTCATCCCTACATGGGCAAGTCTTCTATGCCAAAGCCACCCCTTGGATACTTTTGTAAACAAACATGTACTCAAGCTTTCATCATTTGATGAAAAATCAACAAGATAAAGATTGCCATGGCGAACACCTTTGAAAACCATCATGTCATTTTTAATGCAAGTAACGACCACCTCTTTAGGAGAAAAAGTGCATGTAAGATCAAGATCACATAATTGAGCAACAAAAAGTAAATTGAAACTTAGAGATTCAACTAGTAATAAATTTGAGATGGGCAGATCATTTGAGATTTCTATTTTACCCAATCCTTTCACTTTTCCTTTACGATTATCTCCAAAGGCGATCTTATCACATTTTGACCCCTCATTGTCAATTGAGGTAAACATTCTTCCATTTCCGACCATATGTTGAGTGCAGACACTATCAAGCACCCAATGTCTTCCATCGGACTTGTAATCCACCTACAAAACCAAATCAACGTCTTTTAGGTACCCAAACTTGTTTGGGTCCTTGAATATTAGTCACCAAAACTTTTGGCACCCAAATAGACTTCTTCTTTGCCATTATTTGAATCACAAGTACGATTTATATTTCTACCAGCAAACTTAGCATAGACAACACCATTAGAGGATTTAGTAAGAACATAAGAGACATCCATGTCAATGAAGAATATTTTCTTACTACCAGTGCAATCTTTTTCAAGATGTCCGGTGTTCTTGTACTTAGTACAATACATACTACATTCTTTCATAAAAGTAGTCTTTTTACCAACAAACACACTTTTGTTTTTCTTTGGAATATACCTAAGTCCCTCATGTTTGAGAGTGAACCGTTGGCATTCCCACATCCTATTGTAAGAGTTTTCACCCTTATGACATTTTGGAAGTGCCTTAATGAGGGAATTAACAGTCTCACGCAATTTGTCATTCAATAATAAGTGATTCATCACACAAGTTTGAATGCTCTATGTAAGGGTAAACTTTAGTAGACCTAGGTATAGCAAGAGAATTGTCACAAGGAATAGAAATACTTGATTCTAAGGACTCTTATCTGTTTGACATACGATCAATCATATCACAAGTAATACCAACATCTACTTTGACTTTGTTAGCCTTTTGGACAACATGAGAGTCATGAGCTTCTTTAAGATTTTCATGAGTTTCTTTGAGATTCTCATAAGATACCTTCAGCTCCTCATAAGATTCTTGAAGAGATGTGTGTTTCTTTTTCAAGTTCTTATATTTGCCTTTCAATTTGCCCAACAAGTCATTAAGGTTACTAACCAAATCAACAAGATAATCATAGGAGAATGCATCATCATCACATACCTTTGATTCACCATTTGCCATAAGACAAAGTTGTGTGTCAAGATAAGGAGCTTCCTTGATGGCAATCCTGGCAAGACCCCTCCTGGTGGGTTTGTCATCACTATCATTGTCATTATCTTCATCGGGATCGAAACTAGCACCCGAATTCCATTCGCCAAGAAAACCCTTGCCAACCTTCTTCTTATCGAATTTCTTAAATGACTTTATCTTGCCCTCATTCGTTTTTTTGTTGCTAGATGTTTCTTCATCTTTGTTCCTGCTATTAGTGGAGATATGACTAATTTCTCCACATTTAAAGAATTTCTTGTTGGCAAATGGATTTTTACTAGATGATCTTGTACCCTTGTGATATCCTTTCCTCTTCATAAATTTCTTAAACCTCTTGACCATTAAGGTAACATCGTCATCGGTACTAATATCTCTTTAATCATCACTACCATATTTGATTGCCTTTGCCTTGAATGCAACAACTTTCTTTTTACTATCAATAGATTCACCATGAAGTTCTTCTTGTGATTGTTTAAAGATATCATGAGTGAGAACTTCACCTAAAAATTCCGAAGGGGATGTTTCCTTCAAGTTTGATCTCACAAGCAAGGTGACAATTGTTTCATATTTAGGAGGCAATGCTCTAAGGAACTTGTGAGATATATCCATGTCGGGAACATCCATGCCAAGACTCTTGAGCTCATTCACAATATTGTTCAATCTAGAAAACATATCTCTTATATCTTCATTTGACTTCATGACAAATTTCTCAAATTGACCCTTGAAGATAAATAACTTAGCACTTTTGACAGTCAAAGTGCCCTCATGAGCTTCCATGAGAGTATTCCACATCTCATGAGTGGTCTTGAGCTTGCAAACACGATTGTATTCATTGATTGATAAGGCACTAAATAGAATATTCATTGCTTGAGCATTTGCAAGAGTAGTATCCTCATTTGTGGTAGATGGATTTTCGGGATCACGAACAACAAATCCATCCTCAACAATCTTCCATAATATACCACCATTTGCTTGAAGATAAATCATCATACGTGTCTTCCAATAATCATAATTTGAGCCATCAAAGAATGACGGGGAGTACCTACTCTGGTAATCCAATTAATAAGGGGAGTACCTGCTCTGATAGCACTTGTAGGATATAGGACACCGACTAGAGGGGGGGTGAATATATGGTTTAAACTAAATAGCTACTTAATCAAGATAAATTCAGAATTAAAGATAATTGATTAAGAGTAATAAAATAAAGCTAATCTTATTGGTAATAGATTGAGTTTTCAATCCTAGGATTATATGAAGAATTCAATTTTTAGTAAAGTAATTTGCTCAAATAAACAAAAGTACGTGAGACACAAAGTCTATCCCGTGGTCTCAGTGATTTGCTGATCACCCCTAATCCACGTTGAGGTGGATTCATGTATTTGATCGCTTCTCTATCAAGTATTTACCTTTCCAACAACAGGAGATCTCAAAGAGCAGCTTGACCTTAAGCTGAATCAATTTCTTGAATCTCTCTAAACCTCGAATTCACTAGTGTCACTCTTCATCACCCCAGTGAGGTGAGCACAAACCTCTCACAAGAATGACCGGGCCTCCTTCACAATCTCCTTGAAGGGCTCACGGTTTCCACACCTCCACGCCGTCAAGGAGGCGACAACCACCAAGAGTAATAAGCCAATGAAGCTAGCTTGTAGAATCTCTAGTGCCACAATGCTCAAAACGATGGAAGTCGAACACTAGAAGCTCACACACTCACTATGGATCAACAAATGCTTGTGTGAGGGAAGGAGGAGCTTGAGTATGTTAAATGTGCAATCCAAATGGCCAAGAGAGCTTTCTTGCACGGAATGGGTGAGTATTTATAGGCATAGCCTTGAAAACTAGAAAGTACTGAACTTCAGCGCAACAGGCGGTCAAACCGTAGTTCATTCATTGGTCAGACCGCCAAAGTAGGTCAACGGCTATTTTAGCATTTATTGCACTTAAAAATTTGAACGTTTGTGAGCTGGCGGTCTGACCATGAATTCGGCGGTCAGATCGCAGTTCTCGTGGAGATCAGACCGTGGGATATCAAGTCAGACCACTAGCAACTGCAGTAAGCAAAACCTTACTGGAGTCCTTGGCGGTCGGACTCCTAGATTGGCGGTCAGACCGCTAGCAACCACAGTAAGCAAGATTGGACAGGAGTTTTTGGCGGTCGGACTCCTAGGTTGGCGGTCAGACCTCTAGCAACCACAGTAAGCAAGATCGAACAGGAGTTTTTAGCGGTCGGACTCCTAGGTTGGCGGTCGGACTGCCAGGCTCTAATCTTTTTGCAAAGACTGTTGGTTTCAATGACAGTCTCAATACATAAATTTTCAATGTGTAAACTAAGGAAACTTCGAGCAAGGTGGCGACTAAAGATGCTCTAAGCCCGCGTTCATTGACCCCTCTTAATAGTACGGCACCTATTCTAACAATCCGGTCATTTTACTTCTCTAATCATCATATGACCAGTTAAAATAAAATACCCTATATATACCTTTTTATTGAGTCATTTATTCACATTACCACAAGCTTCAATTGTCTTTCATCATTTCAACTTTCTTGCTTATTTCTCCAATCACTTGACATTGACATCATAATCATCTCAATTGAATTTTTTAGTTCAAAGTATGTGTTGTCTTTAATTACCAAAACACTAAATGAGGACCAAGATACTTCACTTATAATAAGTGTCATTGTAAAATATATGTAATCATCCACATGTACGAATAAATCTATGTTGCACGACAGTGGCGGCGAGTTGCACGGCTTGGACGGCGGCGACTTGAGTATAAGACCAGGCGGTGACAAATTTTTGTAAATAATAGAGAAACTAGAGGGGAGATACAATAATATTAAGCTTTCCATGGTGTGGGGCACTTCTTCAACCGTTTCACATTCGTAGACAAAAAATATGAATCGTTTCTCATGTATTCACTGCTGAAATATTTTACTTTTTTGTTGTTTGGTACTGTTTCAACTGATTCAACATAGAAAACAAAATGTTTCTCCTTGCCAAATGCATTCTTAATTTTGTGTTCTTCATATGCTAGGGTTTATGTCCATTTCCAAAATTACTTTATCATAATCACTTTATCGGTGTAACTCTAGTTGAATATCCTCGTGCTATTAATTGCTTGTGTTGTAGACCTGCGTATCCTAAGGTTAATTGCTCTAGAAACTTATGTAGGATCATTTATTTAATTTCTGATGTGCTAACCCAACTTTAACTGGAATTAATAGAACTGGTTCGAAAATCCCGGACAAGTCGGGATCAAAGCAGGACAAGTCCGATACTCTGTTTAACTAAATTAAGTGTGTTTTAAATTTTATTGGCCTATTCACTTCCTTAGAAAACTTTCATGGTGGGATACGTGGCAGCTTCCTGCACCGGCAGACCTCCACGAGTCCATCTCGACATTTTAGCATGTGGAAGGTCTACACTTGCTAGCACACTAGTCAACCCGTCCTGATCTTGGTGAGAGTGAGGTTGAAGGTGACCCTTAGGCCATTGGCCGCTTGGCCATTCCACGACGGGCCATCGACCACTCGTGTGATCCTACACAGTTCAACAAACACGTTCAAGAACAAGAGATAACAGTGAGTTAGTTGACTCAAGGTTACCATGGATTTTTCGGTTGGAACAGCCCCTACGGTGATCCACAACACCCCAACATTTGCACGCTCACACTAAATATTTCCAAGTGGATCGGACCAAATAGACAGGCACATAGGCCGACAGTTTTGACCCTGACCTAGTCATGACATGCCTCGTTGGCCATGCTTGAGGCTGTGCTCCAAACCTAGGATGCGTTTTTAATTGTCCCAACTTGATATACGATCTATTGGATTAGAATAGAATGAGGCAACACCGAAGACACAATAGATCTCTGTATTAAATCGACGATTGTGGCTGGCTCCAACAAGACATGAACGTGAAGTTGGCTCTGTTTCAATGTATACTTAATAAGCTTTCTACAGGGTATTTGAACGTCTAAATCGAAGTCCGTATGAAGTTGTAGTGGCCGTCACAAGTTGACAATATTTTATAGTTCAAATCTAACTTTAAAGACGTGTTGAATTTGATCTCTTTATTTTGATAGTCCAAAAGTGACCTGGTGAGAACATCGAGAAGACTTAAAATTGATATTTATTCAATTTCTTTTATTTTTCATACCTTTTGTGTGTTTACCACTTTGCTTGATCTATATAAAGTACCTCTAAAAATAAGAAATAATACACTTTACGTGCAACATCAAAAACAATGACAATAAAGTCTTTGTCTCAAACACGTTGAGTTAGGCTAGATATGAAACACAAACTGGGTTTCATTTCCATAGAAATGGCTACTTTTGATGCTGGCTCGTCAAATCTATCACAACCATTCTCCTTTACACGGTCCTGGGATCGACTATACCTAGAAAGGCATAGGTGAAGTTACTTTACATGCAACATCAATTCATCAAATTGATCTAGATAATTCTAATATAAAATATTTCACATTTGAATCAAAAAGACTTGATACCGTATATCTGAGCCAGTCCTGTTCTAAAATGTCGGTTCCAGCTCACTTCGGCCCTCCACGCACCTCGCAACAGAGCACGTTGAGCAAGCCAGGCCTGACCGCGACCAGAACGGATGGAGAGTCGTCAACGTGATGGATTGAGGAGGTGACTCGATCAATGGAGATGAAGATGCCCATCTTGGACGAGGTGGCGCCGGGCGCGAACGGGAGCGCCGTATGTAGGAAGCAGTCGTCGCAGCTAGAGCAGGAGTGGAGGAGCAGGGCGACCGGGCTGGGTTGGAGGCTGCACCCATCGTGGTGTGGGGTGACAGGAGGGGGTCGATCCGGCTCCTATTACCACTTGTTGTGCCACCGACGGGGACAGGGGCCGGTAAAATCTGAGTCCTTGTACAAAATATTAAAATAGGGACAATCTCTATAGAAAAATATGACAAAAATCTATTTTATAATATATTAAGAAATATACATATTGTTAAACTCTGTGTCTCTTGGATTATAATGTTTATTTGAATAAACAGGTTAATCTTTATAGCAATGCTCACAGTCTGATATAACTGTTTGAAAATAATGCAGAAAACCTTTTAGAATACTTATCCTTAGAACCATTTTAAATCAATAAGTATCCTCTAGGCTCTTTTATGCTAAAATATAAATTCGGCTAGGATCAAGAGAATCCCAAGATCTTAGATCGAATATATTGGGGTGAAAAGAATCACCATCAATACTAGTGGCTCTGATGTTACTACTGAGTGTTATCCATTCCAATGTTTGTACTATCAATGGGAATACCCTCAACTTTATTGTAAGCAATATTATTGTTTACAAAGCCTTTATAAAATTGACTGATTCACATATGATACTTGAAATTTTTTAATAACAAATCCGTCTGGAATCTCTTTTTTGAGACTAATTTATATTTTCTATTCTTTATTTTCATATGCTTTTAAATTTGATTTATACTTCCTAAAAGACATGGTTTTCACTAATTTTATATACACATTAATGCACACTTTACAATACGAAATAGAAAAAGATAACTATATGTGATAAGTGGTACGATATAAATTAATAAATGTTGGTGCATTGAGTACGGTGAGAGCACAATACTACGCGTACTAGATATTCGTGTCTTAGCAGAAGTGAAGGTTGGAGCGTGAAGCGGTACTGGCGTCCTACGAGAGCACGACTGATGCTTGACCTCTGCAGCTCTATGATGCACTGCAACTGCACCTGTGGACCTGTCATTTGCATCCTGCAGTGCACGTCATCGGAATTTAAAATCGTGTTGACTACCCATGTGGCACATGCAATCACGATTGGATCAAAATTCATAGGTTGGACCCAAGACAGGTTAGGGACGCGAGCTGGGCAAGAGACAACACGATTAACGGATGACAAAACGATGTTACAGGTTAGACGTTTGAAGTACTGTAATATATAAATTTAGAGGCCCCTAAAAAATAGAGGCCATGTTCCGTAGAACCTGCTGCACGTGCGACGGCGACGCTGAAGGCCGATCTGGGAAGCAAACCAGGTTGTGGCCAGGGGCAGGAGGGAGGGAGGGAGTGTCACAGCCCCTGGTAATTCAGCAGGCGAGCAACAGGGCGGAATAGCAGGAGTGTGGTGGTGAGCGGCTCTTGAACTGGTAGCGGGCTGGCCTAGAACTCACCGGCGTCCCAAGGCCTAGGCAGAAGCTTAAATAGAGCAACGAATCGTCCTTTGACACCTGTAACAGAATTTTGGAATAGACCGCCTCTCCTTCCGCTTCTCTTCATCCTCCCGCTCTCTTCTCCTTCGGCTCTCATTCTCCTCCGTTTCCCCAAATTCCACTGTTGTACTCGGTCGAATCCCCAGAGAAATGAGAAGTCGTCTACCCGCCTGATTCCCGTGAGTCCCTCGTTTCTACGATCGATTCCTTGCTCGATAGCTTGAGTGTTATAAGGAGACGCTGAGGGAAGGTGCGGCGGCTGACCTGACCTGACCTGTGTTAATGTACTTCATAAACTTGTGTTAGTTTGCTTTATTGCATTTTGTTTTAGACATATCGAGTGGGTGTGAGCCTGGGAGTCGGTCCAGCGCTGCACTCAAGTCATTGCATGGGTGTGCATGTATCTTCATGGAGTCTGCATGTAGGCATTGGTCAGTAGAAGTCCGGATCTTCAGCATCACAGGTGATGCACGTTTGGCGTGACCTCGTGAGCGGGAAAGCCGGAAGTCAGGGTGTGGACGTAGCCGAGAGAGCCGGACAAACTGGTAGTTGCATCGTGAGAAATAAAAGGAAAAATGGTGAAGGGAAGCCGAAGTTGACGCTTTCCCAGCCAACAAATCTCGCGTGAGCACGTGTGTGCCTCATCTCTGATACTCGTTCCATCGAAGAATCCCGGCGTTCCGTCTGACAATTGGTATCAGAGTTGTGGATTGATTGCTGGAGCAAAGAGTACCGAGGGCGAGCTCGGCAGCAGCGCGTTCGCAAACTCCTAACCCCAGGCGTTCTCATTCTCGTCCTCGCCGCGACTGCCAGGTCGTCGCGGCCGAAGCGGGCACCACACATCGGAGATCGTCGTCGAGCGGGTCGTGGAGCGTGTCGCACCGGCTGGAGCGTGTTGACGGAGACCAACTACTACCACTGAGCCGCGCTCATGCGTGTTATGCTGCAGGCGAGGAATCTGTGGGACGCGGTGATCGTGGGAACGTTGGACTACATGGAGGACCAATAGGCATTGGAGGTCATCGCCAAGGCGGTGCCGGTGGAGTTGATGGGGTCGATCGCGAGCAAACTGACGACAAAGGCGGCGTGGGAGTCGCTGGTGCTGCGCAACGTCAGCGTCGACCGGGTGCGCAAGGCGAAGGCAAGCACCCTCAAGCACGAGTTCGACTCGCTCACGTTCGAGGCTGGTGAATCAATCGATGACTTCGGCACGCGCCTTACACAGATCACCAACCAACTGGCGGTTCTGGGCTTCGAGTACAAGGAGGAGATCATGAGACGTTTCCTGGTGGCACTTCCTCCAAGATTAGAGCATATCACCACATCGATCGAGACTGTGTGATCTAGACACGATCACAGTTGATGAGCTGATTGGGCGGCTCAAACCCTCGGAGGAGCGGGACAACCACACTACGGCAAGACAATTGCTAGTCTGAACATGACGGAGGACGAACTGGTGGCGCGGCTGTCCTCGCGTCTGAAGATGTCGGGGAATGGCGGTGGTGACCATCATCGGGAGTTTTCTGCAGGAGGTGGTAAGCGTGGTCGCGGGCGTGGAAGAGGCCGTGGAAGCAGCTCCGGTGGTCGCGGTGGTGCCCGTGGTGGGAGCAACACTGGAGACCGAAGTGGTGGAAGTGCTGGCCGTGGCAGTGGAGAAGGCAACAGTGACGTCGCGAAGGATGAATATCGCTACTGTGGCAAGAAGGGGCATTGGGTCCAGAAGTGCAATAAGAAGAAGTGTGACGAGGAGATACACGCCGCGCAAGTTGAAAAGGAGGAAGAGACCACGTTGCTCGTCGCAAGCGCGGCTGAGATCGAGCCCGTGTGGCGCAAGCGTGTCCATTGACAGTGCAACTGAACGAGGGAAAACTATTCGTTCAACGAGGGGAGAATGGAGGTCGTGAAGGTGCCTGCTGGATTCTGGATTCCGGGGCCACAAATCATATGACAGGAGCTCGCACGGTGTTCTCTGACATTGATCCTCGAGTTCGGGGTACCGTCCGGTTTGGAGACGGGTCGGTGACCAATATTGAAGGCCGCGACACAATCTTGATCAAATGCAAGACCGGAGGACATAAAGCTCTCGCAGGAGTTTACTACATCCCGAGTCTGACGGCAAACATCATTAGCCTCGGACAGATGGAGGAGGCGGGATACAAAGTAGTGTTTGAGAGCGGTTTTCTCAGGCTGTGGGATTGTGCTGGCACTCTGGTTGCCAAGGCGAGGCGCCGTGCAAATCGACTTTACATGCTCCATCTTGACATTGATCGGGCGGTGTGCCTGGCAGCGCAAGGAACTAGCTTGGCGTGGCGCTGGCATGCAAGGTATGGGCATTTGAATTTCCGCGGGCTCAGGCGTCTGGTGCAGGAAGACATGGTGTGTGGGCTGCCGCAGATCGACCATGTCGAACAGGTCTGCGACAGCTGCCTAGCTGGGAAGCAGAAGCGTGCCGTGTTCCCATCAGCGGCTAAGTTTCGTGCAAAGGAGAAGTTGGAGCTGGTGCACGGGGATCTTTGTGGACCCGTGACGCCGGCAACGCCTGGCGGCAAGCGATATTTCTTCCTGCTGGTCGACGATGTGAGTCGCTATATGTGGCTTATGTTGTTGGAAATGAAGGATGAGGTGTTGGAGGCATTCACCTCGTTCCAAGCACGAGCCAAAGCCGAGGCGAGACGGAAGATGGGAACCCTCCGCACTGATCGTGGCAGGGAGTTCACGAGCTGAAGCTTTGTCGAGCACTGCTCTCGGCACGGTGTGCAGCGACATCTCACAGCTCCTTACACACCGGAGCAGAACGGGGTCGTGGAGAGAAGAAATCAATCTGTGTTGGGCATGGCTCGAAGTATGCTCAAGGCCATGTCAATGCCGAGTTGGTTTTGGGGGGAGGCAGTGAACACAGCGGTGTTCATCCTAAACCACTCACCTACCCAAAGTGTCGACGGGATGACACCATATGAGGTATGGCATGGGGTAAAGCTCAGCGTGAGTTTCGTTCGTACATTTGATTGTGTTGCACACGTCAAGCAGGGAAACAAGCACCTCGGTAAGCTGGAAGATTGGAGCACCATGATGGTGTTCATTGGGTAGGAGCCGGGATCCAAAGCCTAGAGATTCTACAACCCGGTGACAAGGCGCATTCATGTATCGCTCGACGTGATCTTTGAAGAAGATCGTCCCTGGGAGTGGTGTCCAGAAGATGTCGGGGACGGTGAGCCATTCCAGGTGGAGTACATTGTTGTTGGGGCGTCGCACATGGGCGCAGGTCGGGAGGCGTGGTCCGAGCCGCCCCTGCATGAACCTGTGGCGAAATCCCCGGTGAGGTCTCCATCAAATAGCGAGGCAATACCCTTTTGCGGGTCGGAGCCGCGCACACCTCCTGTCCCGGAGGCGCCCGGAGCGGTCGAGCATGTGTCACCACCTGCTGACACACCCGACGTTGATGAAGAAGCCGAAGGTGCACCACTCCGGTTCAGAACGATGGCTGACTTGCTGGGCATGGCACCACAGCAAGAAACCAATGAAGGTCATCCCAGGGAAGACTTGTTGGTAGCTGTTGGTGATGAACCGGACAATGTTGAAGAAGCGGTGAAGATCAAAGAGTGGCGAGCTGCAATGATGGAAGAATTGAGCTCGATCAAGGAGAACAAAACCTGGTCACTCGTTGATCTAACAAGAGGACATAAGGCAATTCAGCTGAAATGGGTATTCAAACTCAAGTATGATGAGCAGGGGCGAGTTGTGAAGCATGAAGCGAGGCTTGTCGCAAAGGGGTATGTTCAGCGCCAAGGTTGGACTTTGAGGAAGTGTTTGCACCGGTTGCTCGCATGGAGTCTGTAAGGGTGATGATAGCAGTCACAGCACACCATGGGTGGACAGTACATCACATGGATGTGAAGTCCGCGTTATTGAACGGAGATTTGGCTGAGGAAGTCTATGTTCATCAACCACCCGGGTTTGTAATTGAAGGGAATGAGAAGAAGATTCTACGACTCCATAAAGCTTTGTATGGGTTGAGACAAGCACTGCGAGCATGGAATTCGAAGTTGAACGCTGTTCTGCATGAACTTGGTCTCTCCAGGTGTAAATCAGAGCATGGAATTCAGAATGAGGCTTGTAGTTGGAGTGTACGTTGACGACTTGATCATCATGGGAGAATCAGAGAAGGGAGTAGAGTTGTTTAAGCAGGAGATGAAGAAAGTGTTCCGCATGAGTGATCTTGGGGCATTGTCTTTTTACATGGGTTTAGAGGTGAAGCAAATGCAGAATAGCATTGAACTTTGTCAAAGTTCCTATGCTGTCAAGCTGATCGAGAAGGCTGGTATGAAGGGCTGCATCTCGTGTACGACACCAATGGAGTCAAGACTGAAATTGTCAAGGGAAAGTACATCATCAGTTATTGATTCCATGGAGTACAGAAGCCTGATTGGGAGTCTCAGATACTTGTTGCACACGAGACCTGATTTGACATTCAGCGTATGCTATCTGAGCCGGTTCATGGAGGAACCGAAGCATGAACATCTAAATGCGGTGAAGAAGGTACTTCGATATATTGAGGGAACGTTGGAATATGGGTTAGTGTACTCTAGAGGTAATGGTAGCATAATCGAACTCTTGGGCTACAGTGATAGTGATATGGCAGGAGATGCAGATGACAGTAAGAGTACATCAGGAGCTATCTTTTTCCTTAGGGAGCACAGTGACATGGAGCTCACAAAAACAAAGAGTGGTAGCTCTCTCTTCATGCGAAGCTGAATACATTGCCGGCACAGGAGCAACGTGTCAGGCGATGTGGCTTCATCATTTGCTCGAAGAAATGGTGGGTTTCAAGGTGTCAACGCCACACATAAAGATGGACAACATGTCTGCCATTGCACTGAGTAAGAATCCTATACTTCATGATAAGAGTAAGCACATAAAAACCCGTTATCATTTCATTAGGGAATGTGTGGAATGTGGTGATGTTGTGTTGGAATTTGTTGGCACACAAGATCAACTTGCAGATATGTTCACGAAGGCACTGGGCAGGGTGCGGTTCCAGGAATTGCGTAAGAAGATTGGAGTGGTGAAGATCACACCGAACAAGTCTATGAAGTAGGGGGAGATTGTTAATGTACTTCATAAACTTGTGTTAGTTTGCTTTATTGTATTTTGTTTTAGACATAGCGAGTCGGTGTGAGCCTGGGAGTCTTGGAGTCTGCATGTAGGCATTGGTCAGTAAAAGTCTGGTTCTTCAGCATCACGGGCGATGCACGTTCGGCGTGACTTCGTGCGCGGGAAAGCCGGAAGTCAGGGCGTGGACGTAGCCGAGAGAGCTGGATGAACTGGTAGTTGCATCGTGAGAAATAAAAGGAAAAACGGTGAAGGGAAGCCGAAGTTGACACTTTCCCAGCCAACATCTCTTGCGTGAGTACGTGTGTGCCTCATCTGTGATACTCGTTCCATCAGAGAATCCCGGCGTTCCGTCTGACAACCTGCGCTCGGCGCCAGAGAGAGAGGAAGCCGAGGCACAGCGCGAGGGTCGCGGCCAAGAAGAACCAGGCCTAACTAGGTCACGGGAGCAAGCAGATCGCAGCTTGCCTCCTTGCTTTGCTGGCCTGCACGTGATGTGCATGTTCAAGCTCCTCCCCATGCTGTCGTCATGGGTCTCGTGTAAGTCAGAGATCATCCACCTAACCAGACATCAAATACAGAGTGGTCGAGGGAATTATGATGTTGCTTCTTCTTCAGTTGGCCATGGAATGCGTCTGAACTTTGCTGGCCATCCCGCCCGAGTACGTCTGCCTCGCAAACGAGCGTGACGACCTGGACAACGCCTTCGACCTTCTGGCTGACCAGCAAGATGGTGGTCCGTGGATCCACATCGTAGGCAAGATCAAGAAGGATCAGCAGCACATGCGCGCCACTACGGTATGGGGTGTCATGCACATTGCCGTGGGGTGGAGGCGATGCGCGCCACTACGGTATGGGGTGTCATGCACATCGCCGTGGGGTGGAGGCGATGCGCGCCACTACGAAATGGGGTGTCATGCACATCACCATTCACGGCAAGTTGGCCTACGACAATGACATGTTGTTCGTCCCCGTCTAGTCTGTAACAAGAACCAAATCAAACCACACCAAAGCGTCCAAACCAAACTGTTAACTCTGTGAACCCGTTTCAATCCAATCCAATCCAAACCAAAAAATAAATCAATCCACTAGAACCGGTCGTTGGGGTCTACCGGGGACCGCTGCAAGATTACTCAATGACATTTTTGCCTTCCCCATGAATGAGTCGCCCGAGTCATTCGACTGGCACTACCCGTTTCTATAATTTTTTAAATTGACATCATGTTTTATAAATGCCAAATAAAATATTGTTATTTTTTAAATTCGTTTAAAATCTCGCTGCCCTAGATGGGCCGTACCAGGCCTGTACTGGGCCCCGATTCGGCTCAAGGGTTGGACTACATTCGCCTCAGTACAACATACCATAGTTGGCATATTTCTTAAAAAAAAAGCGTACTCTGTCGAAGACTTCCACATATTATGGAGTCTGAGCAAGGATTATTTCTAGACAGCTTTACTCCTATTTTTACAGAAAGTCTGGTTTGAACTCAAGACCTCATAACAACAGTCCTTTGCATAGTCCTTCAAATGGTAAAATCAAATGAACTCTGCTACAGCCCGACTAAAAGGTCGGAAGTGCGTCCGACTTGAACAATCATGTAATGTACTGGTGATTATTTGGCCAATTCATGCGCCCTGCAGCCGAAGATACGCGCAGTGGTACATGGTCCGGCCATGTGGGTCGGATGTGTACCATTTTGGAAATTAAATCTATATTCCAAATACAACCGCGACTAGGTCAAAAAAAAAAGATATTCATGCACATAAGTGTGCACTGCAACTAACTATACGCCTGCTCAAGACGGTCAGCAGCCAGATTTGCGATAACCTGCAATAAGCAAGTTGTAACTATAATACATTCTGACATGTTTGTAAATATGCCATATCACAAGATAAAAAACAAGAGTAAATTAAAAAACTACATAGTTAAACATCTGTTTTACAAACCTACATATTTTGTGTCAATTGTATCACGGAACTACAGATCTTACATCGACTCTCACAAAACTACATATTTTAGACATATGTCCGAGAGCAATGTCTAAAAATGTTTAGATTTGTGACGATTGACATAAAATCAGTATTTTTGTGAAATGGGGGCTTAAATCCAGAGTTCTGTGATAATTATAAAACAACTGTAGTTTTGTAAACTTAATAAAAGTAAAATACACTCCAAAGTATGGTTGTTTGGATTGTGTTTACCTTCTAAGGATGCGATTAACATTGCCGTGGTTTCTAGAGTAAACAAACATTTGACAGATTCCTTTGGATTATAGATGATGCTCACTGCATGCTTCTCTACGCATTGACCAAGTCTTGACCATGTCATGAGATCAATTACAGTGCCTTCACCTGTCAGAAAATGGTAGATCTGAAAAAGAAATGAAAAATATTACACCCTACATATTCCTGCATGGAAAAACTGATAACAAATAGTGTGCTTCCAAGTAGCACCTCATTTCAATTCAGGAGCATATGGTGCAGGGCAAGGTGACACTGTACGATCAGGCAAGTCATTTATGAACTCGTTAGCAGCCTGAAGACAGGCATGAAGCATTTTCTTCTCCAACCTAACAAGCCTAGTAGCAACTTCATTCTTTGGTTCCAACTTGCCATCTGCCAACTGATGGTGACAAGAAAGGTGAACAACAAGTCAACAACATGGAGTGAGTCATGAAATAATGTGTGAAATTGCACAGCTCATTACCATAGCTTCATCCTCATCCAATGTTGTGGGATAACCAGCCAATCGAAATTTTAGGTATCCAACAAGTTGATCAAGTACTGCTCGTTCTGTACATGGCCTGACCTATAAAATGAACATCACAGGGTAAGCAACATGCTGAACTAGTACTCCCTCTAGTCATGAGCTGGGTTTAATATCCATAGTAATGCCTAGATATGACGCTGGCTCGCCAAGCCTATCACAATTCTACTTTACCCTCTGGTATGAGCATTTGATGTTTGGACAGAAATGCATGCGTGTGTTGCATGCAGTTCAAAATTGTTAACATCAAATTAGATGACTAGAAGAGTTGCTACTAGACATAAACTTTAATCAATAAGCTTTTTGCATTGTGGAAGCCAACAACTAGTAGCAGTACTCAGCTACCAATCATTTCATTTGTATCATAGATCAATTCCCAACAAGCGACACTAATCATCCATCAAAATGTTTAACCAAGTATAAAATCTTACTGGTCAGGATAAAAAGAAAAGTACAAAACATCATGTGCAGCATGATCCAAACGGATGGGCTATATAAAAACTGATACAAAATATACTTAGCTATTGGTTATGATCCCAAACACAGAAAACTGCCAGTACTAGCCAGAAAGCATATCAAACAGTCAACTAAATTTTACAATTACATGTCACTGTGAGTGTCAAATATGCCTTTCTGTGATAACTGATAAGTTCAAGAGAAGGGTATATTTGTATTTTAGCCTAACTATACTATTCTATAATTTAAAGGCCCATTCTCCTAACTTTAATGATTGTTTTTAGATTTTTAGAGTTATGTAATAAGCTGACTGCCTAAAGCCACCCTAGCAGATACAACATGGAAGCCACAGAGGCAGACCTGGGATTGGAGCAAGACCAGGGCCATTACATTAATCACTACTGACAATTAGGCCTGGCTATGGAAAAATTAATAGTTTGTCCATTTTAATCACTGGCTAGGACTGGGGTAGTGACCCTATTGGCCCTAGTGTAGGGATGGCAATGGGTCGGGTTCGGGTTGGGTGGAGCAAAAACCCACCCGAACCAAAAGAGGCTGCGGGTGAAATTTGAGACCCGCACTCACACCCCCACCCGGGTGAAAAGCAAGGCCCTAGTTCAAATCCTCTACACTCTAACTAGAGTGGAATAAATTGAATAAATGCATTATTTTATATCAAAATGTAAAATAGTACTTCATGAAATATTTTGCATGAGTCAAGTACATTTTAGTAGCACCAAACTAAATCTATAAATCTAATAATTTTCCAAAATAATAGGAAATAATATTAGAGGAAGGGTAAAAGAACTTACGGGACATGTATCACCTTCAGAAGAAAGTATGGACTTCATCTCATCAGGATCTGAAATATATCCTAGCCTCAGGTAAGCCAGCATTTCTGCAACAGTTTCTCTCTCTTTACCAACGTAGACCTGGTCGAGTGAGGCATATCAATGTACAGCACTTCTACTTTCACACAATATGAATGAGGAAGTAAAGTTCCTACATGAAAGCTTTGAATAGCATGCTTGCCATTTCTCTGAGCGACCATTCTCTTTTCTTGATATTGAGGATCTTCTGTATTTAGGGATGCCTGTAACAGTGATTCACGAAGAGTCACAACAACAAATTAATAAAGAACATTGTACAATAGTTAACATGATGCACCTCAATCATAATGCGGTCATAAGGATTGTCTTCGTCCACAAAACCATAATTGAGAAGCAGCCTGGAGTTTGGTTGCGGCCCACACCTGTATGATCTACATGATTTGAGATTCTTGGATATGTGCACCAAGGAATTGAAGAAAATGTTGGCTGGACAGGGCTCTCACTCTCGTCTCTTCACCCTGTGCTCTGTTCCTTGCGCTGAATAGATAACAGGGGAACAAGAGAAGTGAGCTGCTGTGATGCAGCTGTTAACAGGGCCATACCCTTTATTTATAGTTGAGCCAAGTGGCTGTAACAACCAGTCTTGAGATTAAGTCTCTCCTAGAATGCAGGATTAATCCCTAACTTCCTTGACTGAAGACTAATCCTCCTAAAGAATATGTCCTAACAGCTGACCCCTGCTAACTGAAAAACTACTTTGCCTCTGTCGACAATGACGGGGTGTTATTTAGTTTCAAACTCTGAAAAACACAGAGGATTACTCACATTTCACCCCCTAAGACTTGTGTTCTTTCAGCTTGGACTTCAGTTGCACCATCCCGATTCTTGCTCTCAGCTCCTGGAACTTCACCTTTCCTAGTGTCTTGGTTCCAATATCTGCTAGCTGATCTTCAGTGCTGATGAACTCAGCGATGATGCTTCCATCTTCAATGCACTGGCGCACATAGTGACAGCGCACCCTTATGTGCTTGCTTCTCTCATGAAAAACTGGAATTCTTCATGAGTGCTAGGGCGGATTTGTTGTCCACCCTCAGCTTCACAACTTCTGCTTCCTCTTGCTTCAAGTCTGCCAGCAGCCATCGCAGCCAAACTCCTTGAGTTGCAGCAGAGGTGGCGGCAATGTATTCTGCCTCACAGGACGACATGGCAACCACTCTCTGTTTGATTGAATGCGAGCTGATGAGGCTCCCGCCGAGAAAGAACAACACGCTAGAGGTGCTGTGGCTGCTGTCGACGTCGCTGGCGTAGTCGCTGTCGCAGTAGCCCACCAATTTTGCTTCGCCTGAACCTCGCTGGTAGAAGCAGACTAGGTTCAGCGTTCCTGCAATGTAGCGAAGGACACGCTTGAGTGCCACCATGTGTTCTGCCGTTGGCCGCTGCATGAAGCGACTCAGGTAGCTGACGGCGAATACCAGATCCGGGCGCGTGTGTACTAGATACCGTAGGCTCCCGATCAAGCTTCGGTATAGAGTGACATCTTCCTCCTCTGCTTCACTGTCGCGGCTCAATTTGAGCCTTGGCTCCATCGGTGTAAGCGCAGAATTGCAGCTAGCCATACCTCCCGCGCACAATCTTCGCCGCATAGTGAGCTTGCCCCAATTTGATTCCGGCAAAACTTTGCTCCACCTCCAATCCGAGGTAGAATGTGAGCAATCCAAGATCCGCCATCTTGAATTGCGACTGCATTTCTTTCTTGAACCTTAAAATCTCGATCGGAGACACTCCTGTGATGATTAGGTCATCCACATAGACTCCGATGATGAGTCGGGCTTGATTTCCGCCTCTGCTATAGACGGCAGGCTCGTGATTGCTTTGGCGGAAGCCGAGCTTGTGCAATGTTCCATCGAGCTTGGCGTACCAGGCTCTTGGGGCTTGCCGTAGACCGTAGAGAGCTCGCCGAAGACGCAAGACCTTGTCTTCTTCTCCGGTGACGACGAACCCTTCCGGCTGGCGTACGTACACTTCTTCCGAGAGCTCACCATTGAGGAATGCGGTCTTCACGTCCATATGATGGACTTCCCACCCCTCATCCGCAGCGAGTGGAATGACAAGCCGAACTGACTCCATTCGCGCTACTGGCGCGAACACCTCTTCGAAATCGATTCCGGCCTGTTGCACATACCCCTTCGCGACGAGTCGTGCCTTGTGCTTGACTGCAGCGCCTGACTCATCCCTCTTGATCTTGAAGATCCATTTCAGCCCAATTGCTTGATGTCCGGGAGGTAATTTGACCAATTCCCATGTCTGATTCTTCTCAATTGAGTCAATTTCCTCTATCATTGTTGTTCGCCAGGTCTCATCAGCCTCCGCTTCAGCGAACGTCGCCGGTTCTGCTCCTTCAGCGACCAATTGAAGCTGTTGTTGGATCCGTCTTGGTCTTCCTCGTCTCGGAAGGTTCCTCTGTGTCTGTCCTGGTACTGGACCATCATCACTGACGATGTTGTCCATCTTCCGGTACCGAATCGGCGTCTCATCATGGTAGGCATCAAGTCGATCCTCGTCGCCGGCGATCGGAGTCACGAAATTAGGGCCATCATGACCCTGTGGCGGCGGCGGAGTTGCTGGATCGGGCAGTGGGAGTTCCTGTGCCACCAGCGATCCATCAACACCCCCTTGATCTGCTACCGCCTCCATCTCTTCTCCTCCAACGCCAGGCGGTGGACAGACAGTGTAGTATTGTACTATAAAGTCTTGCTCGTAGCTTGGATTCTCAGTGCCCTTACTCCACTTCCATCCTCTGCTCTCGTCGAAGACAATGTCACGAGACACGATCACCTTCTCTGTTTGTGGATCGAGCATCTTGAATGCCTTGGAACCTTCTGCATAACCGATGAAGATCATCGGCGTGCTGCGATCATCAAGCTTCTTCAACCCCGGTCGTTTGTCCTTGACAAATCCGAGACAGCCAAACACCTTCAGGAATCCGACAGCCGGCTTCCGTCCATGGTAGGCCTCGTAGGGAGTCTTTCCGCTCAGCACCTTCGTCGGCGCACGATTGAGCAAGAAGACAGCCGTAGTAACTGCTTCTCCCCAGTAGCACACCGGTATTCCCCTTTCCTTCAGCAGAGCGCGTGCCATGGCCAATATTGACTAGTTCCAGCGTTCCACAACGCCGTTCTGCTGAGGAGTATGTGGCGCAGAGAACTACCGTTGAACTCCTTCACCGGCGCAGTAATCGACAAATTCCTTTGCCGTGAACTCGCCGCCGTTGTCCGTCTGCAACATCCGCAGAGGACGTCCCACCTCCAGCTTTGCCGCCGCCTTGATCTTCTTGATCTCTGTTGTTGCGTCTCCCTTGGTCACGATCAACTTGGTCCACATGTAGCGTGTGGCATCGTCGACGAGCAGCAAGAAGAAACGGCGACCGCCTGGTGTCGCCAGAGAAATTGGTCCGCACAGATCACCGTGGACCAATTCCAGAGGTTCTGCCGCCCTGTAGCTTGTTTGCGACTTGAATGGCGCACGACGCTGCTTGGTGATGACACACACGTCGCATACTTCCTTCTTCGTTATCTCCGGGAGGCCGACGACCATCTCCTCCTTGCTGAGTTGACGCAGCGCGTCATAGCCCATGTGGCCGTATCGCGCATGCCAGAGTTCTCCAGCCTCTTGATGCCGCGCTCCTAGGCTCATGTTCTGTGCCACATTGGCGTGAAGAACATATAGCTGTTCACCCCCACCCCAATCAATCTTGGCAAGGAGCCGCCGACGTCGATCCCATATCCGGAGAACTCCGTTCTCGATCACCACTTTGCTCCCGTTTTGATCCAATTGACGAAGGGAGATGATGCTGTTCTTGAGATTTGGGATGTAGAGGACGCCGTCGAGTTTGATCTTCTCCCCTGATTTGTCGAAAAAGGTGACAACGCCCCGACCTCGAATTTGGACAAGTGACCCGTCGCCGAAACACACGGTCCCATGCACCCCATGATTGATCTCAGAGAAAACCTCTGATCGCCCGGTCATGTGGCTGGTAGCTCCAGTGTCGAGGTACCACCTTCCAGTGGGTTGTCATTGTCGCCGGAGCCAAGGAATGCATGAGCATCAGGCTCATATAGATGCAATCCTTCCTGTGCATCCGCCGGCGAGGAGTTGATGTCGAATTCGACGAGTTGAGCCATCAACAAGGTCTCTTCTTCGTCCTTCTTGGCGAGATTGGCCTGCTCCCTCCTTGGAGCACGACAATCACGGGCCCAGTGCCCTTTCTTCCCGCAATTGTGGCAAATGTCGTTGGCGGACTTCTTCTTTGATCCGGACTTCCGATTCTTCGATCCGGATTTCCCGGATCCAAATTTGGAGCCGCCGGAGCCGCCTTGCCCCTGCTTCTCCTTCAGTCTTGCCTGGCACTGCTCTTCAGTGAGCAGTAGCTTGCCACCAGGGGTTGCATCCTCCTCCTCATCACCGCGGCCTTCGATTGCTCAGAGGCGGCCGATGATTTGTTGAATTGACATCGCCGAGATGTCAAGGACGGACTCGATTGCGACGGCGACCGGAGTGTACTTCTTCGACACCACTCTCAGGTACTTGGCGGCGACTTTCTTGGGATCCTCCGGATCACCGAGGATCTCCAGCTCCTGCACCATCTTCCCGAGACGAAGTGCGAAGTCATCTAGTGACTCACCGTCGAGGAAGGCGGCATTCTCGTACTGTCGTCGTACATGCTGCGCCGCTGCCGTTCTCGCACGATCCGAGCCAAGCCGTGAGGTCTCCAGGTGATCCCATACGGCCTTGGCGGACGGCTTCGCCGCCAATGTGGACGCCATCTCCAGTGGGACGCCCCGCAGCAGTGCTTCCATCGCCATTTGGTCCTCCATCACGTCGATAGTGCCGACGCTGACGGCCGCCCAGAGTCCTCGCGGGCGCAGCATCACTCGCATCATCGACGACCAATCGGTATAATTGGTCTTCGTGAGCAGTGGAAACTGGCCGCTCACCTCCCGCACCACCAAAACTGGAGCCGTGCTCCTTGGGCGGCCACTGCGCCCACGGTGACGGATGGGGGATGGCGATTGTGAGTGATGGTGATTGTGGGATGGCGATTGTGGTCTTTGCTGCGACATTTCCGCCGATCACGAACCTCGCTCTGATACCAATTGTTGGCTGGACAGTGCTCTCACTCTCTTCTCTCCACTCTGTGCTCTGTTCCTTACGCTGAATAGATAAAAGGGGAACAAGAGAAGTGAGCTGCTGTGATGCAGCTGTTAACAGGGCCATACCCTTTATTTATAGTTGAGCCAAGTGGCTGTAACAACCAGTCTTGAGACTAAGTCTCTCCTAGAATGCAGGATTAATCCCTAACTTCCTTGACTGAAGACTAATCCTCCTAAAGAATAGGTCCTAACAGCTGACCCCTACTAACTGAAAAACTACTTTGCCTCTGTCAACAATGACAGTGTGTTATTTAGTTTCAAACTCTGAAAAACACAGAGGATTACTCACAGAAAATACGGCTACAACCTGAGTAGAATTCCAGATGGCAGAATACAACGGGGAAGAACAAGAATACTAATGCAGTAGAAGCAAGCATAATACCAAACAATTAACGGTTCTCCTGCTTTATATTGTCGATCCACCACCAAACGAACAGAATCACCATCAGCTGTCAGCATTGCTTTGCAGTTGCTCTTGTAGGTCAACAGTGGTGGGCCCAAGGGAACTAGCGCAAATCTTCGAGCTAAACTAACTTTCTGTTATTCAATAGAAAGCACAGCTGAATCAAAGGAGAGTGTTTAAGTAAATAAAAAGAAGGGTTCGCAAGCTAATAAATTTGTATGTCAAACAAGTTAGAAAATAGTAACAGTTCTTCATAATGGAGTTATGCGTAGTTTAATCCCTCAAACATTTCTTTACATTAGATCATGCTAGGACTTTTTGGATAGCAATACTTCTTGCTATCATGCCATTCTGAAATGGTAGTTGTTATATCCACACATGAAATGAGGCATCTTCACCAGACTCTTGTTCCAAAGCATATTTAACAGTCAATTTTGATAGAGTATGAATAAGGTCAGACAAAGCTTATTGTATGTTAGAGCATGCTCCTTCGCACAAAGCTAGGCTTGCAAGCAGAGGGAGTAAGCAAAAAAAAAACTGCATTCCTAGAATAATTCTACAGAAATTCGAGAAGGCTATCTAGCACAATTTTGGGGTTAGCGAGACCTTGTAAGTTTTCAGAACCTATGATTAGTCAAGGGTGTTTACCACTAAACAGATTGTTTATAAAACTACCATGCACTGCAGTAAGTTGCAGAAGAAATATAAGTTTAGTTCAACAATGTAGGAAAATAAAAAAATGTGCACCTACATTAAGTAGGAGGGTATCCCATTAGTCAACATTTACCTGCAAATGAACCACACAAGACTGGACGGCAACAAAGGCCTGCTTGAAAATCTCAAATGGGAAAGCCTCGGTAGGGATGTCGAAAGGGTATTGCTGCATACAAGAACAAAGAACAGTTATTCCGGTAGTCTCTAGCGAAAAGGTAAATATGTAGGGAAGATAAAGAAACACCTGAAACAATGAACCTGCCATGAACCACAATGTGTCGAGCTCGTTATATTCTCTCCTTATGCCCCCATCTCTTGCAATAACTTCCTCCTGGAAAATTAAAAGCAAAGTTAGAATATCCATGTTCTATTTGACTATATACCTGCATCAAAATGTGCACGTAGTAATGAGATATAACAAAGGTAATCAGTTACTCTCATGGGGCTTCCAGTAAGGTAATCCAGTTCACTATCTGTCCATAAAAGTGGTGATTCAACAGCCAGCTGCCCCCTTCCACGCTGACGATCAAGCTCCTTGATGTACGGATACCAAAATGAATCCTTTCCTTGCTTTTTCTCATACATGAGATACAGAGCCAAGCATGCCAGCTCAGATAACTTATTCGTTGTCAATAACTCAGCTGCATGGTACGAAAGTATCAACTGATGCGGCACAGTATATAACAAACAGATAAGAATGTTATCTGTTTTTCGGCATCAATGTGACGATACTCAAAGATACTACACTGGAGTATGAGGTAAGTTACTGTTTCCTTTTTTAGGGGAATTACTGATTCCTTTTTTTAGGGAAATTACTGTTTCCTTTATTGTCAATGGATTGCACAAATTGCATAAGCAAAACATACAAAGAGCATCAAATATATTTTAAGATGAATCTAATATAAACACATTATCATTTCCAATCTAACAAGGTTTCAGCTACATTAAAATAATTTAAAATTTTATAATAATGCTCCCCTCTTGTACTCTCATGGAATTTGATACCTACAAGCTGAGAACTTCCGGATAAACTAATGAGAAAATTCAAATGGAAGATGCAGATAGCAAACGCAGTACAACAATAACAAAGCCTTTGTTCAAAGAAAGGTGGGGTAGGTAGACACAATATCATGGAAAAAAGGTATGGAAAAAGGGACAGAGCAAAAAGAGCTAATAAGTGTTCAAATACAGAATACAGTTATCGTTTTTATCAGCCAATGTAATAAGTATTCCAATGTATATTAAGTCAAGATAGACCAACAACAAAAACAAAGTTTTTGTCTAAGCACGTTGAGGTAGACTAGATCTGATAACAACAACAACAAAGCCTTTGTTCCAAGCACGTTGGGGTAGGCTAGACATGAAACCCAACAATTTTTATTTTTTTAAATGAAATAGAAGAGAGGAAGAGATATAAGAATAACAAAAAGAAAAGAGAAAAGAGAAACAAAAAAAAACTAAGGTTCTGGCACATGAATTGGTACTTTCCATGCAGTCCTATCATGTGCTAAGCCCCTAGATACATTCCAACCTCTCAAGTCTCGTTTTACCGTCTCCTTCCAAATCAACTTTGGTCGTCCTCTACCCCTCCTAATATTTTCTCTACCTCTTAAAATCTCATTGTTAACCGGTGCTTCAGGAGGTCTCCGCTGGATATGTCCAAACCACCTTAGTCGATGTTGGACTAACTTTTCTTTAATCAGTATCACCGCTACCCTATCACGAATCGTCTCGTTACTAATGTATGGAAACCAATAAAATGTATGGAAATAAAAGAAGAGAAAAAACAAATAACGTACGAGTAAACTAAGATTCCAACAAATGAATTGATGATTTCCGTGCAGTCATATGAAGAGTCAATTCCATACGTATATTCTAATCCATTGCCTCGTTTTACCAGCTCCTTCCATGTCAACCTTGGTCGCCCTGTGTCTCTTCTAATATTTCCCCTACCCTTTAGTACCCCATTGTAACCGATGCTTTTGGAGGTCTCCATTGGATATGCTCAAACAATTTTAGTCGGTGTTGAACTATCTTCTCTTCAAATGGTGCCACTCTTATCCTATGACGTACTATCTTGTTCCTAATTCAGTTTTTTCCTGTGTGACCGCACACCAACCATAGCATGCGCATCTCCACGATACTCATGTGTTGGACATTTGTCTTCTAATTGACCAACAATCCACCCCATATAGCATTGCAAGTCTGTTCATTGTGCTATAGAACCTACTTTTTACCTTCTGTTAGAACTTCTTGTCACATAGAATTTCATATTTGCCACCACTTCATCCACCCTACCTTGATCATGTGACAAATATCCTCGTCGATATTGTCATTGCTTTACAGCATTGATCCCAAGTATCGGATGGAGTCTCTCTTAGACACTCTTTATCCTTATAGACTAATATTTTCCTATTTGCATCCAAAACCAGTAAAATCACACCTTATATACTTGGTTCTGATCCTACTAAGCCTAAACCACTTAGATTCTTAAGTCTGCCTCCATCGACAAAAAGCATACACCGACGAATATCTCCTTCGACACTTTATCCATCACTAAGGAAAAAATGTATGGGCTTAATGATGATCTTAGTGCAGTCCTATCAAGATCGGAAAGGCATCGATCTCACTATCACTTATGCAAAAACTTTTCACAATATTATCATACATATCTATGCTATGTGAAATGTACTTTATTAGAACTTTATATTTCTCTAGCATCCACCACGTGATTGTACTTGGTATCTTGTCATATGCCTTCTCCAAGTCGATGAAAACCTTAGGTAGGTCCTTTTTCTGCTTTCTATATCTCTCCATAAGTTAATGAAGCAAGAAAATTGCCTACGTAGAGACCATCTACGCATAAAACCAAATTAGTTTTTTAGTGACATTTATCACTCTTCTCAAATGATGCTCAATCACTCTCTCTCTCTAAGCTTCGTAATATGACTCATAAGACTAATTCCTTAGTAATTGGTACAACTTTGAATAATTCCTTTTTTTATTAAAGATGTGTACTAATATACTTTTTTTCACTCTTCAGACATCTTGTTTAACCAAAAAATATGGTTGAATAACTTAGTCATACTATTGTCATGTCACCAAGACATCTCCACATCTCAATAGTGACATAACCGGGGCCAAGGGTCTTTTCTTCTTTCATCTTTTTAGTGCCAACTTAACCTCAACCTCTTGTATCCTCCGCATGAGCCATTTGTTTGTGTCATCATAAGAGTCATCCAACTCAGGCATAGTGCTCTTATTCCTATCATTGAATAACCCATCAAAGTAATCTCTCCATTTGTCCTTAGTTTCTCCATCCTTCAATAGAATTCAATTTGTCTCATCCTTGATGCATTTAACTTAGTTGAGATCACTCATCTTCCTCTTGCAAATTTTGACATCTTGTATGTTCTTTTGAAGGGTCACTTATCATAAGTCTGCCCTCTTGCTTCACTTACAACTTGTCTTGCATTTTTTTGGCCTCTCTGTACTTCACCATGTTGCTTGTGCTTCTATCATGATGCCAACTTTTGTGGTGCTTCTTCTTCTTGATAGCCTTTAGGACATCCTCATTTCACCACCGTGTGTCTCTATCTTCATGTTTTTTACCTTTTATCATCCCAAGCACCTCACTAGCTACCTTTCTAATGCAAATTGTCATATTCATCCACATGCTATTAGCACCTCCCTCTTCATCCCAAGGTACTTTTGTCATCATACTCTCCTTAAAGGATTGTATGCTTTCCTTTGCAACTTCCACCACTTGGTTCTTGAGATTTTGGCACCTTTGCCTCGCAAAGGGCGTGCGTGAAACCAGAGGTCAGCTACTGCAAACTTATGTTGCACCAAAACACACTCCGAGGGATCACCTTACAATCTAAACAAGCCCCTATCCCTTCTCCTAGTAAGGACAAAGTCAACCTATCTAGAGTGTTAGATCACTAGGTGAGATCACCTATTCCTAAAGGTGTTAGGTATCAATAGGTCATAGGGCACGACAAAGTCTATGAAGTCCTTACCCTCCTAGTTTCTATCGCCATGCCCAAAACCTCCATATACCCCCTCAAACTCTATGTTAATTGTACCCACATGGCCATTGAGATCTATGTTGTAGTTATCTAGTTCTTCTACATAATATAGAGTTAAAAATAAATTACATGTCTATCTCAATTCAAATTACTAGGATTCTATTTGTAATTAGGCTATATAAATAGCCAACCATATTTGAGAATAAATCAAGGGGTAAATTAGAGTTAAATCAGCAAGCCTCGAGTGCAGCGGTCCGGTGGCAGGATTTGGAAGTATAGCGGGACCAAGTGTGCACTATCAATTTCCAACATGGGAGTCGTGGTGTAATGGCATCTGGTCAAGTTATAATTCTACATGCATGGGGAGCACGGGAAGCTGCGTAGCACGGGATAGATCTAGGAGGAGTACGAGTTCACTAATTCACGGTGCTATCGCCACAATGATGAGGGTGAAGAAGAATATTAGGTGCTTTGCCGTGTGAGGAAGAGCAGGCCAATGCGAGGTGTGCTCGAGATGGAGATGTGACCATCTCGAGTGTGTAATCGAAATGAAGATGCGCCCATTCCAGTGATCCAAAAGGCATTCTGAGGCGCCCGCCTAGGCCTGCCTTAGCGCTCCGCGCGGGCAGGCCACCTCGCCTAGGAGGATAGGTGTCGGCGGGGTTGGGGGGGGGGGGGGTCGTCGCTGGCCGTCAGAAGAAGACGGGCGGGGGAGGCCACCGCCCGATTCACGCCTGAGTGGGGGAGATCCGCCCGTGGAGGGGGGTCGCCGCTGGCTATCGGAGGAACGCGGGGCAGGGGAGGCCGCCGCTGATCCGCGCCGGAGTGGAGAGATCCGCCCGTGGAGGAGAAAGAAATCAGGGAGGGGGTGCCGCCGGCTGGCGGAGGAAGAAAGCGCAGCGGGCGGCGAGCGGAGGAAGGGGCGAGGCCGTTCCAAGCGGGGGCCACCGATCCGCGCCTGAGTGGGGGATCCGCCCGTGGAGAAAGGAATCGGGCCAGGGGGGTCCGTGCCTGGGGGAGAGGCCTCGTCGGTCCGCCCGTTGGGGGGGCATCGAGGAGAGACAATTGGAATTATACGGCTCTCAACGTTGGGCTTCGCTAAAATACCACTCACGACAGATGACTCGCTAAAATACCATTATAATTGCAACAAGTTTGCTCGTTTATCATCCATATATTTTTAATAACTGTCATGGCTAAACAACATGTGAAAAAGTCAAAACTACCCTCATCAATTTTTTTTCTTTTACCCTAGCCACTTCATCTGCCTCGGCCCCCGAGTGAGTGATGTAAGAGAGTTGAGGACATTTTAGTCTTTTCCTATGTTCTTTTCTGTTAAAAGGGGGCTATAAAACAAGTTATAATGTCTCGATGGTAAACGAGCGAACTCTTGGCAATTATAATGGTATTTTAGCAGGTCATCTGTTTGGAGTGGTATTCTGGCGAAGCACAACGTTGGGAGTGGTATAATTCCAATTGTCTCGGGCATCGAGAGGGGGAGGGGGGGATTAGGTTGGTAGTGTGTGTGTGGCAGGCCCTTGATGTGGGCTAGGGCAGAGAACAGAGTTGGGCCGGGGAACACCAGCCCGATACAATAAACATGCACTAATTTTCAAATTTTTAGATTTATTATTGCTACAGTATCTAACGCCTAGGCGCCGCCTTTAAACGCCTAGGCATGCCTAAGCTCTAGGCGGAGTGTCACCGCCCGCCTAGCGCCTATTGAAACCTTGGCCTATTCTAAGGTCAAGTGTAGGATGAACATGAGCCCATCAAGTGGATGAAGATGTGTCCATCCCAAAATTTGTGTAGAGGATGAAGATGAGCCCATCCTGGGATGAAGAACTTGAGTGTTCGGGATGATGTGTTCGTCACAGGGAATGATGTGTTCACCCCAAAATTCGTGTTCGGGATGATATGTTCGTTCCACGAGATGATCTGTTCGTCTCATAGGTGTTTTGTACGGGATGATGTGTTCGTCTCAGTGATGATGTGTTCATCTCATTGTTGTGCAGGGTGGTGTGTTCATTTCGAGGGTGTAGTGTTCATCTCGAGGGTGTAGTTGTGTCCATCTCAAAAATGTGTGTAGGTGAAGTGTGTTTACATCCTAAATTAGTGGGAATGTGATCTAGAAAAACAAGATTATGTTGTAAATACGGAAGATTAATCTCTTAAATTTTTTTCTTGATAATTCTCAAATATAATGGATATATATAGCCCCAATTAAAATACAATCCTACTATAATACTGCTCCCTAGACTCCTACTCTAATTAGAGACGGACTTGTAATCTATCTCTAACTCTATCCAATTCTAAAAAAATAGATTAACTCTAACAGATTAGGGGGTGATTGTTGTTGTTAATCTAGTTTTATAGATAAGTTAGAGATATATTACAAGTCTATCTCAATTAAGTTTCTGAGTCTAGGGAGTAGTAACCTACTAAGATTTTACTTGTAATTAGGCTATATAAATAGTCAGCCATATTTAAGAATAAATCAAATGATAAATTAGAGTTAAATCAGCCTAGAATTACAATAATCTCCTCCTAAGAGGAACTTTTTGGTTCCTGGTACACTACTAACCATATCCTCCAAGTCCTCATAGAATCGCCTCTTAGCGCTCATGTCGAGCTCAACTAGTGGGGCATAAGCACTCGGAACATTTAGGACACGTCCCCAACACCTAGCTTGACTAGGATGATCCTATACCTGTTAGAATATTTTGTATTCAGGCCTCATTAGTGTTGTCATTAAACCCTTTTACTGCTGTTATTAGGGACCATTAAGTTGTCACTAGAGGCTGTTATTAGGGGTCATTATTATTGTGATTACAGCCAGCGCGGCAGCGCCTTGGGGTGGTGCCCTATATATGTACCCCCTCCTCCATCATATCAATTCATTCTATTCTTCAGCAGTACACCTTCTATACCTTATATCAATACCCTCGTCTTTGGACATTCACTACTTCATTCTTGTGCAGTGTTATCCTAAACAATAAGCGATAGACGGTCGGTGGGGCTCTGTTTACAGTTTAGCCTTTTTAAACGGTGTTTAAATATATTAAATTGTATGTAATGTAGTTACACTGTTCCAGCAAGTAAAATATGTAACTTTAATCCATAAATTTTGCACCTTCACAACTAAAGGACGTAACTTACATTAAATATGTTGGGAAACGTGATGGAGGGAAGCTCCCCGGCTGCGCCTAGGGCTGCGCAGGGGAGAGTAGAGCTGCAGGGAAGAGGGATTGCTGCGTAGAGGATATGGTGGAGGAGAGACGACGTCACGGCGGCTGCTAGGGTTGGGATTAGCAGCCACGATGACCAAGGGAGGGAACAACCCTATAGGGTACTCCCTCCGTTTCAAAATATTTGACGCTGGTTAGTTCAATTTTGAACTAACAAGGTAAAATATTTCAAAATGGAGTAATTCTCTTTATTCCTTGATGAGAATTACAAGAGGGAGGGGGATGCTTATATAGGGTCCAGAGACCCCTAGCCGCGCACCCCCCTGGCCGCATGCACCTAGGTTGGTTCAGACACCCCCCAACTAACCTCATCCTTTTATTCCTTTTCTAATTGATATAAGCTCTTTATTCTATCTTTAAGCAAATCTGATCTTAACTGTTTTATTCTTAGCTAAACTTTCCAAGCGTTGATTCCTTCCTTATCTCCTAGGCCGACTCCTTCTCTAGCGCCTTCTCTGGTGGCGCGCTGGTGGCGCCTTTGGGGGCCGATGCACATAGCGGCGGCCCACGAACGCGTCTATAGCAGAATCACATTTAGATTATTTGGATCGATTAAATCCCCATACTCCTATTCAGTTTCAGCTGTCCTGCAAGCCGCAAACATGCAGATCTAGCAAGTTATGAAAGAAAAGGCTTATAAAAGATGCAACTCTTAGGTGCCATATGTATACTCTGTTTCTGAGCTGAGAGAGCGCGCACGGGGGACGCAGCTGCGTGCGCTACGCAGGGGCTCGGGCACAAGGGGGGTGAGGGTGGGGATACACCAAGCAGCACTCGGGCAGTGGACGACAGCAAATGACTTCAGTTGTGAGCCGGGGGGGGGGGGGGGGGGGGCAATACCTGGTGGCGGCAGGTCGACGACTACAGTAGATACGTGTTGACGAAAGCAATAGGAGTCTTCGAGCGTGTGCAGCTTAACGGGCCGATAGAACCCAGTTCTAACATTTTCACTTCAGTTAAATGGGTCAAAACACGTTTAAACACGAATAGAAACTGTTTTGTTTAATCCGTTTACACCCTTTAAATGTCTATTGACCCGTTCAAACAGGTCAACTGTTTATATGCCCATTTAGAGCCTAAACTACACAACAAGTGTCTATTTACCGTTTAAACACGTTTAAACGACCGTTTAGGGCCGTTTAGGATAACACGGTTCTTGGGCCTCTTATCTATTAGGACTTCTACGTCATTCCTAGTACCAACCGAGCCAAAATACCAAAACTTGAAACCAGTATTCTCGACTTCCCTCGCTTTTCGACCCGCCCATCTATTTCTGACAAAAGGTAAGACCTGTTCATTGAAGGCAAGACCCGCCCATATTGCCTTTTGTCATCTCATGCACCTCCCTATCTTTGATGGAATGAAAGATAAAAGGATTCTCTAAGACCTTTTCATTGAAGGTTTCTCTTAGTTGATTGATCAAAGTTGCCCTCGCCATATTGACACTTTCAAGTTGCTAAATGCGCTGCTTTAGGGTTGTTTTCTGTTCTTGAGGGTCGGGGATCAATGATGATCCTTTCTGAATACATTTAAGAAAACATACAGGACATAATAGCACAACGCACAAGAATGATGGTGGTGGTGGTGGAATGAGACAACTTCCTTGAAATGCAGTTATCCGTGACATTAAAGAACTAGTGAAGGCAAGCATAATCTTACCAATCAAAGATAGACCATAGTGACTTTTCTTTGGAACTCTGTGCATACCTTAAAATAACTTTTACTTGGTAGCCATCTAACTATCAACTTATTCTAGAACTTGATCTTAATACAAATGTTCAAGAATGGTGCTGTTAGTTGCAAGGTAGATTATCCATTACAAATTGCATATTAAAAGTTTTTTCCTGATAAGCCATAAATTTACTTTCAAATGCATGAGCATTAAAGCGTAGTGTTTGAACTACCATATAACATTCGCAAGCTATACGCATACTGATATCAGAGACATCAAAGCAAAAGTCATTGCTCAACAGTCAACACAGTAATGCAAAACACCAGAATGGTAGAAGCAGCTTACAAACATGCACTAAACCAGAGGATCTATATTTTGATTACCATAAACATGCCCCTAAACGTCTAACGGAACCAATGTCCATGACCTCACTCACCATTCGAAGCGAGAATGAATAGGAATGCATGAGATGTAATCTAAGAGCATGGTACGCATTTGATTTACAGGGAATAGTCTACCAGCCCGATTATTGATTCAGTGTGGTGTTCTAGTATCCATGAACATTGTAAAATGTGAATCAACGAAAGTAAATTCTTCTGACATAGAACTCAACAAGACCATATTGTGGGTATGTATAATCGAACGAGCGACGAGGGCAAGAAGCTATCTCACCAACAGATTCGTCCCCGAGCACGCGCTCCAGTGTGACCACAAGCGACATGGGCACCTCAAACGCCACATCCCCGGCCTGTGCAATCAACCAGCCAATTCACATCAAGATCGCGTCATTACCACTGGAATCGACCCATTCATGCCCTACCAACCTGGAGGTCCTCGCCGGCGGCGACGTAGCGCAGCGGCCGGTCCTTTCCCTCGCGGGAGCAGGGCACGGGCCGGTCCCGGATGGCCATCTTACCCGGCGGTAGCCCGTGAGAGCGCAGCCAGTCGAAGAACCCATCGGTGGCCGAGGACTCGGCAGCGGAGGGCCCCATTGCTGGTGAGGGTGGCGCGCGGGCGCCCTGGGAGGAGGGGAGGGTGTCGGCATGGCAGGCGGCGAGGTGGAGGCGCGGGCGGGGCCTGGGGAGACGGCGCAGTGAGGAGGGAAGCATAAGGCGGTGGTGTGCGCCGGCGACGGCCGCGGCGGCGGCTGCGGCCGGGGAGATCGAGGCCATGAGGGGTGTTTAGGGATATGGGCCGGTAGCCACGGTTGTGCAAGGGGAGGGAACGGCGGCGGTGGAGCGCCGGAGGTTGGGGGCGCCCCTCGTGGATGAGGGGAGGGCGATGATTGGGCCAGGTGGATGGATTTTCCTTTTTGCTGTAGATTTGCTTCTCTTTCCATTGGAAAATTTTTGCATCTGGATTTGATTTGGTTTGATTCAAGTGATTTTGTGCTCTTGATTTAGTCTAACCTATTTTGGATTCTGAAGGTTTGGTTTTCGAGTTTAAATGCATTATGAGGGACTTTTGGATGAGTGGTTTAGATTCAAAAGATTTAGTGGATAAGGCGTGTTTGGCATTGGCTTAGAGCTCAACTCTAACTCAGAGGTAACTAGAGCCAGCCAAAGCTTTCCTTTTCTTCCTCAGCTCCACTTCACCAACTCCAACATAAAACACAGCATTATCTCAGCCAATATAAAGTATTTGGCTTGCAGCTCCAGTAATTGATTGATGATTTTGATTGGAATTCTCTTATGCCCCTACGAACCACTGTTTGAGACACATCTTATCTGTATCGTATCTCGGGTAATTTGCTAATTCCATTTGCAGTCTTGCTCTCTTCCCCACACGTCAAATGTTACCGTGTGATCTGAGGTCTTATCAAGTCATTCATGTTGTTTGTTGCTGCAATAAATTTTAAAGTAACAAAAAATGGAGATATCTTAACTGGGAAATCTAGCGAACAGTTGTTGCCGTGATTGGAAATGAGTTGCCATCGTATATTTTTGGCCTTCGGTCCAAAATAAGCCATGCATAACCGAGAGAATTCTGCACTTGAGCTCAACGACAAGCAATTTTGAAGGATGCAAGAGAATATAGACCACAGAAGAAATAAAACAACAAAAATATAACAATGCATGGCTCATAACACAACACATTGAACATATTGGATTACAAAATTATAAATTGGGGACGAGATAATCATGCATTGTGTACCTCAGGCATGATAAAGCTACCCATGTATCTAGCTTCATCATTGCATGCGACAACCAGTAAAAAGAGACACAAACAGAGATCGCGTCAAGTTGCCACAGTCGGCATCAACAAGCAGCTCCGGGCGCGGCAACACCGAGTCAAGTCTACAAACAGGAAACCATCAGGTGGGTAGTAGAGATGGTAAGGGATAAAATATAAGCGAATATTGTCCTTATCTATCCAACTATCCATATCCGAATTCGTATCGTTATCCTCAAAGGGTAAGAATGTCACTGACAGTGTTCTGCATTCAGACCCCGGGGAAGAAGCACGAGGGCATTCCAAAAAGGACGACGGCGCAGGCCCGAACCCGAGCTCGATAGAAGGCGGCAATAGGAGCCCGGGGCTGACCACTGGGCAAGACGCAAGACCCGCTTTCAAGGCAACCACGAAGGGAGTACAAGCCTCAAAGAGAGGACCCGAGCCCGACCTCGGGTAGGAGCGAAGCAGGTGGCCTTCAATTCGGAGCAGGCGCCGCCTGGACCGAGTGGAAGGGTAATCGAGTACCCCCTGGCTCTGGTATTGAATGCCCTTCACCTCCGTCGGGGCCGAAGAGGAGTGGAACGTGGGGCGCGCATGCGCCTCGGTATGGACTACCCCCAATGACGAGATGGGAGCAGGTGCAGCGGCAGGCTATGGATACGGCGACTCCATCGAGTATCCTATCGAATGTACGACGGGACAAGCCATTCCTGTGCCCATAACTTGCCTCCCCAGCACGATACGAAGATAGAGAGAAAGAGAGTATAAATAAGAGAGGCCTGCCGATTCGAGAAGGCAGGCCCTCGCACATGTAAAAGCAACCCCCATTCTTGAGTAAGAACAAGCGAGACACTCTAGTTGGACGTAGGGCATTCTTGCACAAACCAGGATAATCCTTCTTGTGTTCTTAGGTAGGCCACCTTGAGGTAGAACGCGTGGTACATTTGATTACTAGTCAGAAATCTGAAACACTGACAGTTGGCGTGCCAGGTAGGGGGACTACCGTGCGTTCCGTTTCCACCACCTCGATGGCTTCCCCACGACCAACTCTCGCACCCGGCGCGACGATGTCCTTCTGCGACTTCGAGTTCACCGCCACCGCAGGTGACGAGGGAGTTCCAGACTTCGCCCTCACCCACCAGGTCCTCCATTTCGGGAGCCTAGATTTCTTCACCAACAACTTTGGCACCCTCTGACTCTCCACCAACTCGGGTGTCGCGTACAACGCTCCAGCGTCAGTGCTCGTGGGGATGATCGGGCACGCCCCTACGTCCCTTCACCACATCCTGGAGTAGTGGAGTTCAACCCCAGCTCCACTGATGACTCCGAAGGCAGGAAACACCCCTCCCACAAGTGCCACATCGCCGAAATGGCCAACTCCTCGTGGCTGGCAACACCGACCAGTGCGAGCCCTCGGGGCGACCCTAAGTCGTCGGAGGCACAAAACCGCGAGTTGGCCGACCAACACGCGGCGCAACACGCCGCCTCAAGGGCCTACCGAGCACGATCCGATCCCAGCTCGGGTTCGAACGTGGCGCGCCTCCGCGCTCGACACGTCCAGGCCGACATCATCAGCGATCGTCGGGCCTCGCATTTCCAAAGGGTCAACCAAAATGTGGCAGTTGCCGCCGCCATACTATGTGGCATGCTAGAGCCTGCCGACCCCAAAACTCGGAGGGCACATTTAGACCTTCTAAAGCTCTTCGCTTCAGCCACCGCCCAGCAGGCTGAGAGCTCCCTCGCCCGAGCCTCAGGCTCGTCAGCCCCCACCAGAGCCGAAGGTTATACTGGCGCGGGACGAACCGCATTGGAACCCACACACTGAGCCAAGCAACCCGACCTGAAAGGGTCGGGTTGTCAACACCCTCGCGCAACTCGGTGCGTGAGCGTATGGGAACTTGCAACCTCCGCTGGACTCTCGAAGTCAGTCGGCGAACTTAGGAAGGCCCCTCGAGGTCGCCTTCCAACTCCCCAGCCCCAAAGGACTCGACAGGTCAGCCACCACGGCCGCGGGAGAGGATGCATCCTAAGCCCCGGACCCCTAGGCCCAAAAGCCTATGAGAAGGCGATACGCAGCGCTCCCTTCCCGCAAAGATTACGGGCCCCAACCAACATTGGGAAATACGACGGAGGAACCAATTCCAGCGTATGGTTGGAGGACTATCACCTCGCTTGCCGAGCCGACAGAGCGGAGGATGATGACTTCATCATTCAGTACCTTCCCATCTACTTAGCCGAGCCAGCGCACGCATGGCTCGAGTACCTTCCCCCTGACAGCATCCAAGATTGGGCCTATCTCGGGGAAATATTTTTCAGCAACTTCCAGGGGACCTACGCGCGTCCTGGTAACTCCTAGGACCTCAAGGATTGCCGGCAGAGGCCAGACGAGACCCTGCGACAGTACATCCGGCGCTTCTCAAAGAAGTGCAATGAGCTCCCCGACGTCGTCGACACAAACTTCATCGTGGTCTTCCTGTTAGAGGCGACCTGCGAGTCCCTCGTACATAAGCTTGGCTGCGTAAAGCCCAGAAGCACGAGGGACCTTCACGACATCGCACGAACCATGCCTCCGGTGAGGAGGCGGTTGGGGCCATCTTCGACAAGCGAAAGCCGAGGAACCCCGACATGGAGGGCGAAGAGTCGCCCCATAAGGGCGACAAGAGGAGGCGAATGAACGACGACAAGCGTCCATTCCCGGCCAGCAGCAGTTTGTACCTCGTCGTGGTCTCAGCACATGGCCGACCGACTACTCGAGATTGTGACACCCGGTTCCAAAAATAGAACCAAGTGAATGCATACGTGTGCCCAGGATGTTCATCACACATACACATATAATCCACAAACTGAATTCAGAATATAACCATGAATAAATAGTGTTTAAGTACTTTATCACAACGACTCAACGTCTCACTCATGAATATCTAACTTATTCTTGCATCGGAAGACTCTAATGACAGCAGAAAATGACTAAAACGGCAGGCTCCAATCTTCAACTCCACAGGCATGTTGAAGTAGTGCGCACGCCTAGTACTCCACATGTTTCTCAAAATATTCTTCTCCTGTAACTAATGTATATGTGGGAATGCAAGGGTGAGTACATGTCGTACTCAGCAAGTGCCGGAAAAGTATGACATTTAGCTTACAACAAGGTAGGGAATAAAAAAGGCTCATTGCAGCAAGCAAATTTTATTTCACAAACATAATAAAAACATCAACTATTTTCAGGTGAAATTTATCCCATCATAAGCAACTAATTCAGCAACATTCTTCATCATAATTCACCATTTATCAAGTCTCATCCAGCCATTAATCTTTCTCAAGTTCATCTCATACTCATAAATATTCATAACCATCTCATATTCATATAACCGAAACCAAACTCATTTTTATGACTCAAAACAGTCCCAAAACCAATCCCAATGACCATACCCAAATATCCATCCCAAGTTTTTGCCTCTAATCATGGAAGTTGGCCAGGTGCTTGTGACCGGAAGCACAGCTATCATGATAGTTTTACACTCTGCAGAGGTTGCACCACTATAGGATCGAAGAGCACGTGAAAAGCTACCAGAGGGGGTGAATGGTAGATTTAAACTTTTTAGCGGAAGCAACAAAAAACCCACTCGGCAGAAAATCGATTTGTTAAAGAAACCGTATATGCAACTGATCTAAACGTGTTCAACCATGACAAAAGTGGTATATATTATAGAGAATCAAGTCACGAAGACACGACAACAAGAATCACGGAAATCTGTCAAAAATAACTCAAGTTATGATCGAAAGATCAAACGAGGGTCAATCTGTTCTACTCAAGTAAAAACCAGATCTACAACACTACAAAGAAACTCGTGTATATCAGAAACTACAAATCCATTGAACGTGAAATTTTCACAGATGATAAATAATATGTTGTGAAGACAACCCAAAAAGAATCACGTCAATTGGATCTGTAAAACTCGAGTTATGATCAAAATATTGAAGCACTGTCGTGCTGTCTAGAAACTCAACGAGAAAGACTTGACAAAAACAAGTCGGACGAACAAGGCACAAAGAACCTCTACATTACAAATTTTAATGATAAAAACATAATAGAAACAACCCAAAATCGTGCACACCACGAGCCTTGGCCTCCCTTGCTTATATAATCAGCCCTAAGGCCAACCCAATTCACACTAGGTGTAGGATCAAAGAGCACGTGAAAAGCTACCAGAGGTGGGTGAATGGTAGATTTAAACTTTTTAGCGGAAGCAACAAAAAACCCCTCGGCAGAAAATCGATCTTTTAAAGAAACCGTATATGTGACTGATCTAAACGTGTTCAACCGTGACAAAAAGGTATATATTATAGAGAATCAAGTCACGAAGACACGACAACAAGAATCACAGAAATCCGTCAAGAAAAACTCAAGTTATGATCAAAAGATCAAACGAGGGTCAATCTGTTCCACTCGAGTAAAAACCACATCTGCAACACTGCAAAGAAACTCGTGTAGATCATGACCAGATTTAAAACAACACTTGTGAGCATGCAACAAGTTTAAAACAGCAAGAAAGTTCGGTCATGACCAGATTTAGTGTAAATAATTATTCTAATTACTAGTCATGGTAAAAACTCCAAAATGTATAACATGAGTAATGTAGTAAGAACTTTCAGCATATAAAAGGAATCACAAAGTCATATATGTATGAAATACTATGCTCATATTATTTTAAATTCAGATTCACACATAGACTTCCCAAGTTTCAAAACTCCCCCTAAATTTAAGCCATGAGGATGCATAACCCCTATTTCACTACGAATGAAACAAAAACGAGTGAAATCCAAAGGTTTCGTAAAAATGTCAGCCAATTGTTGTTCGATATCTACATGGTGAAGTACAATGTTTCCTTTTTCAACATTATCACGGAGAAAGTGATACCTAATGTCAATGTGCTTCGTTCTCGAATGTTGCACGGGGTTTTTAGCAATGCAAATGGCACTAGTGTTATCACGAAAATAGTGGAACACTATCTAGATCAACCTCATAGTCCTTAAGTGTTTGAACAATCCAAAGAATTTGTGAGCAAGCGTTAGCAGCAGCTACATATTCAGAATCAGCTATGGATCGTGCAACTGAATTTTGTTTTCTAGAGGACCAAGCAACAAGGGAATTACCAAGAAAATGACAAGCACCCGAAGTACTTTTCCTATCAATTCTACAACCCCCAAAATCAGCATCCGAAAAAGCTTTCAAAGTAACGGTTGAGAAAGAAGGAAGAAAAATCCCAAATTCTTGAGTTCCATGTAAGTACCTGAGAATTCTTTTGACGGCTCGACGATGTGAAGCACGTGGGGAAGCTTGAAATCGTGCACAAATACATACGTTGAATTGTATGTCCGGTCTTGATGCCGTGAGGTACAAAAGTGATCCAATCGTACTTCTATATTCTTTTTGATCCACGGGTTCACCATCTTCATCAAGTTCAAGTGTCGTGGCTGTACCCATTAGGGTCCGAAGATACTTGCTTTTGTCAATGTTGAAGCGCTTAAGAAGGTCTCTTGTATACTTTGTTTGATGCACAAAAGTACCCTCCTTGGTTTGCTTGATTTGCAGCCCCAAAAAGTATGTGAGTTCTTCCATCATATTCATCTCAAATTCTAAACTCATTATAGCTGGACCGTGTGACTCGTTCGTGCAAGCTTCCAATCATTTATTGTGGAGGATGACTTTTGAGGATCCAGAGGGGAGTAGACAATTCACAAGCTCCTTCTTCTTCATGTTCATCACAAATTGAAGAACTTGTGACTTGAGGACGATCTGGACCAGCAATGGTGGTCGTTAGTGCTGGTTGTGAATCAAAATCAGAAGTTGGAACAATGTCATTAGCTTCTGAATTTTCGGGCAGCAGCATCACTTCTTCATCTTCTTCGATGAAAACACTCTCCCCCTGTAGATATGGGTCTGGTCCTGCAATATTAGAGCTAGTACCTAGGGTAGATTCATCAAAAGAAACCTTACAAGTCTCCAAAATCTTGTTAGTGTCATGTAATGGCACACGGTAGCCTCTAGTATGTTATAGGTAACCAGGAAACATGCCATCAACGGATTTAGGTTCAAATTTGTCAAGATTGCCATGTTTCTTAACAAAGCATTTGCAATCAAAGACCCGAAAGTTTGTGACACTAGGCCTATGTCCAAACCGAAGTTCATATGGTGTTTTACCTAGCTTAGCACGCAAGAAAACACGATTTGAGACATAACAAGCAGTTGCAATTGTATCAGCCCAAAATTTTCTAGGAGTTTGATATTCATCAAGCATAGTCCTAGCCATCTCAACTAAGGTTTTGTTCTTTCTCTCTACAACACCGTTTTGTTGAGGTATATATGGTGAAGAAAATTGATGATCTATTTCATTTTCAGCAAAAAATGATCAAAACGATTAATTTTTAAATTCGGTTCCATTATCACTTCTAATTGCTTTTAATTATCCTAGGTGATCAATTGATAATCTAAGAAATAAGGTTCTAAATAACTAAAAGTTTCATTCTTAAATGCCATAAAATAAACCCAAGAGTATCAAGAATTGTCATCAACAATCACAAGAACATACCATTTAGCTCCGAAGGATTGAACACGTGAAGGTCCTACGGTGTCAAAGTGCAAAAGTTGACCCGTTTCAGTTGTCATGGTCATTGTGAGAGGGGCATGTGAACCTGCAACCATCTTAGCATGTCTACAAGAAGAGCACACAATTTCTTTGTCCCCTTTAAGCTTAGGAAGCCTACGTATGCAATCAAGAGCACTAACACGTGTGAGATGATCAAATCCTACGTGACCAAGTCTACGATGCCAAAAATATAAGTCTTTTGAACCATTAGCAACTAGACATCTATGCTTAGAGGATAACATATGAAAATCAGGTTTAAAAACTCTTCCAAACCGAGACATATTAAAATTAAGCTCACTATTTGATTCTACAACCTTGCAACAATTTTTAGTGAAAATAATTTCCATATTTTCATCTAGCAATTGTGAAGCAGAAAACAAGTTGTATTTCAAAATTTTAACAAGTGCCACATCTTTTAAAGTGTAGTGATTATTTACTCTAACCAAACCCATAGCAATTATAGGAGTTAAAGAATTATCGGCAAAAGTAACTTTTTCTACATGTGACACAAAAGAGAGGGAGGAGAACCATTCTTTGTTACCGATCATGTGGCGTGAGCATCCTGAATCCACAATCCAAATGGTCTCCTTACTCAAGCGTGTAACCTACATAGAAGTAATATGTCGATGAATCAATACTGGGGTTAGTCAAAAGGCATTTAGAAATCCAGTACTGAGTCACACGACGTCCAGCAGAAGTAACACGCAAAGGCTGAGATAAAACAGCAGGTTTATAAGCCAAAGTTTGAGAATTTTTGTACCCAACTACTGATGTACCAAAGTTTGAGAATTTTTGTACCCAACTACTGATGTACATGATGTTACATGAGTAGCACTAAAAATAGTAGGTCCGGAAGCAAACTTTGCATGTTTTTAACTCATTACAGCAGATTGTATATTTCTAACATTCGGTTCGCACACGCAACAGGTTTTGCACAATTGTTATGTGATCTAGCAATCATTATTTCCTTTTTTTGTTGCTTAGCCAGTCTATAACAAAAATCTATGACATGACCATCTCTAACACAGTAGGTACAATGAAATTTAACTTTATATTCATGTCTAGATGAGCAGACAACATGTTTATTTGAAATCGAATGAGATAACACTACTGTAGATTTAAAAACCACTTCTTTTTGTTTAGGAACTATTTTAATCAAACCACTTCCTAATGACTTTACAATTTTAAGTGGATGTGCTTTAGCATGAGCATGAGAATTAAAACCTAAACCAGTTTTATCATTGCAAGATTTAGAAGAATTCAACAGCAAGTTTAGATTCTTATTCCCATTATAAAACCGCTCTAGTGTCATATTCATGTCATCAAGTTTCTTAGACAAGTCTAGTGTGGGGACCACCCCGAGGTTCACCCACTCTAGGATCGCATGGGGTGGTGCCGTGCGATGCGGCACCCAACAGCACACACGAAAAGAATTAAGAACAACATACAAACTTTTATTTGATATAAAACAGCGGAAGTCTTTTACAATATATAACTATACAACGGAAGTATTCTTTATTAACACTCTTTCATTCTAACTATGCAAAAGTGTAGCTGTCCAGCCCGGGGACGCTACACACTAGCAGCATGGAACCGGAGATCACGGCGGCGTGCAGGGCTCCAGCTTGGCCGTGTACCCCGACGGGGGCATCACCTCGTCCTTGGATCCCTCCTCATAACTCTCACCTGCACACAGCTCAAATATTGCAACCGTGAGCACGAAGGCTCAACAAGTCTTAACCGTCAACCCTAGGCATGGAACTCTACGTGCAAGGATGTGTAAGGTAGGAAAGGACTTTGCAATAAAGACACGCCTATAAGTTAATCCTTACTTTCAGTTTTATAGCAGCAGTTTAATGAGCCTTAGGCAGCCTTCACATCGGAAGTCCACAATCAAACAAGAAACGCTTCCCTCCGATGTGATGATGCCCAAAGTGGAATGTAAACTTAATTAGCTCTATAACTACAACATACAAGGTTTCAAGACATTAATAGTTCAATACAGCATATTCAGTTTGCATATTTCACTTCTTACTACGTCACAACGCAGTGAACAAGCGGGTACTCAAATAACCGCGAGGGATGGTGATTGCAATCAAGACACACCCGGATAACACGTCACATACACCCACTTTCAGAAGCGTGATTCCACACCCCTTCCTACTCTGTTGTATGCAACAACCTTTCAAAGGCAACCCAAATGCCGAACCGGTCCATCCGTAACGGGTAGGAGGTCCCCGCATGGAGCGTGACTGTGCCCACCGGCAGATTTACACCTTGCTACCCTCAACCCACTCCTAATTACGGTTGGGTAAGCCTCGACACCCAGGTTAACCAATTACATCGGTTTCCTGGTTCCCATATGCCAGTATGCATCCGGTACTATTCGATACTTGTCCAGCAGGGCCGCACACAGGCGGTCCTCAACCGACGCCAACAGGGCTACGCACGTGAGACCTCTGCTCACTGCATCCTATCCCCCCTGCTGTGTCTCATTTTCATAACTTAAGCCATTTTCTACCTCTTCTCATTCTGGGTGATAAGTACTATCTCGTGAGTAGCTTCCAACCACTCGACTTCTACCGAGATCCTAAAAATTAGCATGGCATTCTCTACTCGTCGAGTTTGTAAACTACCCAACCCTTTATAGGATTTAAAAGGCTATGCAAGTGGGGTTTCAATCACCCTAACTCTAATGCAAGCATTCACCCTAGACATAAGTGATACAAATAAAAATCTTTATAAACGGTACTTAAGTGCAAACCGGGGCTTGCCTGGTTGCGAGTCAAACGGGAAGTTAGCTTCAGGTGGAAGGACGTCCAAGGGCTCCTGTGCGTCCTCAACTTCGGTCACTATTATGAAATGTAACAAAATATATGTATAAGTATTAAGGAGTTATAAGAATTGGACTTCTATTTATAGCTACTGCTATTTAGATTCCTTAAGTGGCTTTGGGATTTTTACAGAGGATACTAAACTCTCTAAGGATGATTTGAGCCAAATTTGGAGACATGTCATTGCACAATGTAGTCTTTAAAATTTCTACAAGTACAATGCTTCTCTAAATTTTGAGCTCAATTCAGGATCTTTGACATAGCTAGTAATGGAAGATCTGATTAGGGTAAGTCTTCATGGTTCTAACAAAATTTGTTTCACCATTTTTGGAGCTAACATCAGAGAGATATGAATTTTTGAACTTGGACAGGAGTTCTGAAAAAGCTTCTGTTTAAATTTGAATTTCCAAATAAAGGCTGAACTTGGGAAGGCAATTTAGCCTATATCCAATGAAGCCCAAATTTGAGGATATTTCATAAAGAATTGCTCCTGTAATAAATCCCCAAAGGATTTACTAAAAACAATTCTACAGAAATTCCTGGGCATTTTCATAGCCTAAAATTGGTTTCTCTGTGAATTACTCCTCATGAGGATTCCAACAAAATTGGTCTCACCCTTTTTGGAGTTTTCTACACAAAGTTATGAGCCCCCAAAGTTTGAACTGTATTAAGAAATTATAGAAATGTTTAAATCCCAGCGGTGGGTCCCACCCGTCAGTTCTTTCTTCTCCCTCGCGCCAAACAGAGGAGTCCACGATGGTTGCTCCGGCGAGGGTGGCGGGAACGGCTCTTCCGGCCATCTCCCAGGCCTAAACTCGCCGCTCCCCCATATTTGACCGCGCTGAACACTTTGGGAGGGTCGCCGGCGGCCGTGGCTCACCGGAAACAACCGCGCACCGGTGACAGGAAGGTTTGAGACTCCGGCGAGGTCGGGAACCCGTATTCCTCCACCAAATGATCGGCTCTCGGGCTCTAGAGCATCAGTGAGCGATGTAGGAGCCCGTAAGGGTCCTAGCCGCCGGTGAAACAACCAGCAACCGGGGGCTCCACGGCGACCCGAGGTGCTTTTGCACCGGCGACTAAGAAAAACAGCTAGGGCTCCTTCGTTTCTTGATATTTTTGCTTGGTTCTTTGTCGAGGAGAGGTGCTAGGAAGTAGGGAAGCTCCGTGCAAGCTTACTCGAGATCTAAAGGATCGTGCACCACAAATTTTTGGTTAGACCAAGCACTACCCGTCGGTGTACAGTTTGGGGAAATGGTGAAATTCTTGCCACCGGTTCTAGCAATCGCTAAACGGCTTCCGGCTACACGATCAGGACATGCAAACGCACCTTTCTTGTGTAGGGAAGGGGCGGTGACACCAGCCGTAGCGCGCTGTCCACGGCGACCTTCCTCGGTTCTTCCACGTTCACCTGAGGACCGTAGTTACTTTGCCAATTTCCGGAGCGATCACGCTCGGGACAGGAAAGGAGAGGGGCTGGATGGCTAGAGCACTGCCAGGCGCTCCTCTTCGCTGTTGGGCGCTCGAGCAACCGAGCTCAATAGCTGTGGCGTGATCGGGAGGAACGGCGGCGGTGTTCTGGGCGAAAGAAACCGGCTGAGGCGCGAGTTATAGCTGGGGAAAAAGGGAAACAGCTCCAGCGCACCCCTCGCCATGATCCAACCGAGCAACCGAGGCAGCAGGAGGTGGCGCGGGCTCTCCCTCGGGCGCGGGTTTGACCGAGAGCTGGCGCGCTCCCGCTGTTCGACCGCCGTCGGCTGAGGCGGTAGCTCATGTGGGTGGCTGACAAATGGGCCCCACCTCCCCCCTTTGTTTAGTCAAAATTTTCTGATATTTTACATCCAGCAACTCAATATTAAAGGCTTTACTTCACACCAAAGTTAAGTTTGAACTTGCTGAATTCAAATGGTTTGAATTCTGGTGTGAAATTTGGATGTGGTTTGATCATTTGAATTTGAAAATGAGTTTGAATTCTCCACTTTGTATTGCCTAAAAAATATAGCAAACCAGCTCCAAAATTTCCAATTTTTGGCATGGCTGCTCATTCAAAGGTGGTGAACACAATTGTGAAACCCAATTTTCAAATTGCTGGAATTGGAATTTGAAACTGAATTTGAAATTCAGATTAAAGGGCTTTTCCTTTTAATCCCAAAAAAAATATGAAAACTCCTCCAAATGAGCTGAAATTTGGAAGGGTAAATATTCAGAATGTGAAGATCCAAGCTGTGCATTTAGATCTCCATATTTGGAAGTTTTTGGGAAGTCTAAACCGTCACTTTGGACCTACACCATTATAATTCCAAGTTTTAATTCCCCTCATTTTTCATAAGTGTACATGAGCTGAATTTTCTTGCTACCACTTTTGGGGATTTTACATCTAGGCAGTTTTTACATGAAGTTTTTCTTTTAGTTTGCAATTGGAACAATACTTAACTTCGTGAGAACGTAAAACATTGTTTAATATAGAAATTTCATTCATAGCATCTTGTAGTTTCTTATTAAGATCATCACAAGTAGAATAATGCAAATCAATTGTAGAACAACAAGCATCTTTCAAGTTTTTATCATTACTCTCTGTTCTTTTCAATCTCTAACTCAAGTTTATCAAGTGTGGAGATATGTGCACTTCTTAGAGAATACAATTATTCATATATTAAATCACATGAGGAACAAGAATCATCACTAGGAATCAAAGATTTCAAACGATTAACTTCATATTCTAGTGACTCAATTTTAACAGCATTGTCCCCAAGCTTTTGTCCTTTTTATTAACTATAACAGTGGCACGAAAAATAGCATCACACATTTCTTCGCAAGTAGGACATACCTCTTCATTGTCGCTGTTGTGTCCTGCCTCCTCCATACTTGAACTTGACTTGCTCGCCATGAATACCACAACCATACCGAATAACCATCCCAAGTTTTCCCTCTAATCATGGAAGTTGGCTAGGTGCTTGTGACCGGAAGCACGGCTATCATGATAGATTTACACTCTGCAGAGGTGGCACCACTTTACCCACAAGTTCGTGATTTCGTCACCCGTCGGCGACTGCAGAACCTCCATTATACCAGTACACAACCGTCGGTGTATGGCCAAGAGATCACAAAATAGCCTTTACAAAGGGGCTACTAGATGTATGGACTCACTGAGGTTTCATCGGCAGGCTCGAATCACCATTCTCCCACCCACGGGGCCCCTCTTGTGCCATGCAGTTCCCAGGGCAGTCCTCTCTCGACTCCCATTCCCCGCGCCATCCACGGTCTATAACAAGCTAGCAAAACACCTAATTTATCAGCTAAGCCACACCCATACTTGGCCTTGTGGTGGCACTGTTTTCCTAGCATATTTTGGCATGAACCGGTCCTTAGATCTACGGTAAGTTCCACCATCTCATCCAGCAACATTCATGAACCAAGCTTACCTAGATCTCCCCCGATTCCATGCTCATTATCATCATCAAGTTCTCATCATCATTATTCATATGAGTGCAGTAGCTAACCACGTTTTAATTCAGCTTCCCGTATCCCATAGATTAAGCGAAGCAAAAAGGTAAAACGACCACACCCGACTCATCAACTTTCTCGGCGACACGGATGGTTAACAAAGCTAGTAAACTCCTATAAAAGGGTGTCCCATCAAGTTGACTCAATCATGCACGTTTTCGCAAACAAAACATATTCAAAACATGGGATCAATATAGTCAAGGGGCACTTGCCTTGCTCCCGTGGTTCTTGTTGTTCGAGCGTCTCGAAGTCTTGGTGCTGTAGTTCCTCGTAGATGGTCTCTTGAGCTTGCTCTTCTACTCACGATCACACACATACAAAATTTATAGCAATCAATCATCATGCACAAACTTTACTCAAGATGCAATGGGGTAGATGAATGCAAATCCTATGGTGTTGTTTTATTAAACCAGTTTGTATGTGTTCTTGCATGTTTTAACGGGCTTTCATGGGGTTTTATGATGAACAAGGGTGTTGGGATCAAGTGTAGACGTGGTGATGATCTTTACTCAAGATCTAGATCAATTCCACCGTAAAAAATCGATCAAAACGTGACCTGTCCAAACGAAAAAGTTTCTGTTCGAAGGGGGCGAAGAAAACAGATGCATAGAAACAGCAGCGATGTCGTAAGATGGGTAATGGGGACCTACCTCACTTCCTTTTGGTGGCAGGGCCTTCCTTCTAGCAATGGCAGCAGCGAGGAATTTTTCTATGGAATATTAGGGCAGGGCAGATCGTCGGTTCTTTTCCGGCGATGGCGAGGCGTGATGGGGCTCGTCGGCAGGTCTCGACGACGGGGCTCACCGGCGGGGCTCGACGAAGGGGCTCGACGGCGGGGCTCGTTGGCGGGGCTCACCGGCGACCAAACTCCAGCGAGGGGGGGTGCCAACTCGGCGAGTTGGGGGCTAGGGCCTCCAAGCCGCCGACTTGGGAGGTGGGAAAGAGGAGGGGGGCTGCGGCCAAAAGGGGCGGGGGTTTCGGTTCTATTTATAAGGGGGGAGAGACGGGACAATCCTACTCCAATTGGAACTAAATCCTAATAAACTTTTCCCCATTTAATTTGGTGCGGCAGCAATGGGGGGAAATTCCCCAAATGTGGGGAAAACTCTCCTTTTTTGGGGAATTTGGAGATTTGGGAAAAATTTGGGGAAATTGGAATTGGCTCATTTCAGCTATCTTTTTCCCATTCCCCAACATTCATATGTCACTTACTCCATTTCTACATCTTCTTTCTCCATTTCTATGCCCCATTCTCCATTTCTATATGCCCTTCTCCATTTCTATGGTTCCTTCCTCCATTTCTATGGTTCTTTCTCCATTCCCATGGTTCTTTCTCGATTTTTATAGTTTTTCTCCATTTCTATGGTTCTTTCTCCATTTCTATAGTTCTTTCTCCATTTCTATAGTTATTTCTCCATCTCTACTTCTTTTATAATGCTTCTCTACATGAAAAATGTGTGCAATGCATGGGAATGAATTTTGAGGGTGTTACAAACCTACCCCCCTTAAACTTAATCTCACCCTTGAGATTCGATAGAGTAGAGAATAGATGAGGGAATTCTGCCTTGAGGTCCTCCTCACGCTCCCATGTAGTTTCGGTTTTCGTGTGATGGCTCCAGTGTACCTTGCACCAACGGACCACTTTGTTCCTCGTGACCCTTTCCTTCACGTCCAAAATTTTGACGGGGTGCTCCGCGTAGGTCAGATCCTCTTGAAGCTCGAGCTCATCCATCGGTACTTGTTCTTCCGGTACTCTTAAACACTTCTTTAGTTGGGACACGTGAAACACGTCATGCACGTCGGAGAGGGCATTGGCAGCTCTAGTTGATAGGCTAATTCTCCTCGCTTGTCCAAAATTTTGAATGGCCCGATGTAGCGAGGTGCTAACTTGCCCTTGACGTTGAACCATCGTTGGCCTCGGATAGGCGATACCTTAAGATACATGAAGTCTCCTAATTCGAAGGTCAATTTTCTTCGGCTATTATCCGCATAACCTTTTTGTCGTGACTGAGCAGCCTTCAAATTTTCTCGTATCGTTTGGACTTTCTTCTCAGCGTCTTGCAGCACTTCGGGCCCAAACACTTGGCTCTCTCCGGTTTTATTCCAGAACAGCAGCGTTCTACTCGTTCTACCATACAATGCTTCGAAAGGTGACATCTTCAAACTGGCTTGGTAGCTGTTGTTGTATGAGAATTCAGCATACGACAAGCTCCTATCCCAACTACGCCCATGTTTCAAGGTGCAAGCTCTCAACATGTCCTCCAAGATTTGATTTGTCCTTTTAGTTTGCCTGTCGGTTTGCGGGTGATAAGCGGAGCTGAAATCCAGTCGTGTACCCATAGCTTCATGCAGCTTCTTCCAGAACCTAGAGGTAAATTGAGAACCTCGATCTGAAACTATCCTCTTTGGAACTCCATGGCGACACATGATTTGCTCCATATACAGCTCAGCTAGTTGTGCAACGCTGTACTTGGATCTAACAGGAAGGAAATGGGTTGTTTTCGTCAATCGGTCCATGATAACCCAAATAGAGTCGTAACCCGATTGAGTACGTGGCAATCCGATGATAAAATCCGTGCTGATGTCTTCCCAACTTCCACTCGGGTACTTTCAATAGCTGCAACAGTCCAGCGGGTCTTTGATGTTCGTCCTTCACCCGTTGGCATGTATCGCATAATACAGCATATTCAGCTATGTCCCTTTTCATATCATCCCACCAATAGCAAGTTTTCAGGTCCTTGTACATCTTTGTACTGCCGGGGTGTATGGAATAAGGTGAGTCATGTGCCTCCTTTCATATCGTGTCGCGGATGTGCTTCACGTTAGGCACACAAATCCTTTTTCCTAACCAAAGCGTGCCTTTCTCGTCTTCCTTGAAATCCAGGCAATGGCAGCAGCGAGGAATTTTTCTATGGAAGATTAGGGCAGGGCAGATCGTCGGTTCATTTCCGGCGACGGCGAGGCGTGACGGGGCTTGTCGGCGGGTCTCGACGACGGGGCTCGACGGTGGGGCTCGACGACGGGGCTCGATGGCGGGGCTCGACAGCGGGCCTCGATGGCGGGGCTCGTCGGCGGGGCTCACCGGCGGGGCTCATCGGCGACCGAACTCCAGCGAGGGGGGGTGCCAACTCGGCGAGTTGGGGGCTAGGGCCTCCAAGCCGCCGACTTGGGAGGGGGTAAAGAGGAGGGGTGGGGGCTGCAGCCAAAAGGGGGGGTTGCGTTCTATTTATAAGGGGGGAGAGAGGAGAATTCTACTCCAATTGGAACTAAATCCCAACAAACTTTTCCCCATTTAATTTGGTGCGGCAGCAATGGGGGGAAATTCCCCAAATGTGGGGAAAATTCCCCTTTTTGGGGGAATTGGGGAATTTGGAGATTTGGGAAAAAATTTGGGGAAATTGGAATTGGCTCATTTCAGCTATCTTTTTCCCATTCCCCACCATTTCTATGTCACTTACTCCATTTCTATATTGCCTTTCTCCATTTCTATGCCCCATTCTCCATTTCTATATGCCCTTCTCCATTTCTATGGTTCCTTCCTCCATTTCTATGGTTCTTTCTCCATTTCTATGGTTCTTTCTCCATTTCTATAGTTTTTTCCCCATTTCTATGGTTCTTTCTCCATTTCTATAGTTCTTTCTCCATTTCTATAGTTATTTCTCTATTTCTACTTCTTTTATAATGCTTCTCTACATGAAAAATATGTGCAATGCATGGGAATGAATTTTGAGGATGTTACACCAAGTTCTTGAAGTGCGGAGATAAAACTATTTACCAATTGGCGTCCTATAAGACCCTTCTTTTTTTTTCTTATCGTTTGCAGAGGAGTGCTTCATCCTAGTTTGCTTTTCATCACGAGAAGTAGGACCGAAGTACTGTCGTGCTGTCCAGAAACTCGACGAGAAAGACTTGACAAAAACAAGTCGGACGAACAAGGCACAAAAGCTCCAGACCTTGCCAAAGCTAACCGGACCTTGAACCTAAGCTTACCAAAGCTAGCAGAACCTAGCACCGGAACTTACCAAAGCTAGTCGAACCTACCGCCGAAGCTAACCAAACACATGTCGGACCTAGCCATAGCAAGTTGGACCTTACGTTGGATCTTGTCGGAGCTCGGACCTAGAGTCGGACCTTGACAAAAAGAGTGTTTTGGCAGAATTCAAAACTTTTATCGTCACAGCTAATGTATTCAGCACACATAGGTCTCACAACCACTTTACCCACAAGTTTGTGATTTCGTCACCCGTCGGTGACTCGAAAGAACCTCCATTATAACAGTACACAACCGTCGGTGTATGGCCAAGAGATCACAAAATAGCCTTTACAAAGGGGCTACTAGGATGTACGGACCCACTAAGGTTTCACCGACAGGCTCGAATCTCCATTCTCCCATCCACGGGTCCTCTCTTATGCCACGCAGTTCCCAGGGCAGTCCCTCTCGACTTCCATTTCCCGCACCATCCAATGGTCCATAACAATCTAGCAACACACCTAATTAGTCAGCTAAGCCGCACCCATATTTGGCCTTGTGGTGGCACTGCTTTCCTGGCATGTGCTTGCATGAACCGGTCCTTAGATCTACGGCAAGTAAACCACCATCTCATTCAGCAACATCCACGAACCAAGCTTGCCAAGATCTCCCCGATTCCATGCTCATTAACATCATCAAGTTCTCATCATCATTATTCATATGAGTGCAGTAGCTAACCATGTTTTAATTCAGCTTCCCATATCTCGTAAATTAAGCGAAGCTGTAAAAGTCCCAAAACATGTAAATAGAAAACTTGTGCTGTGAACAAAGCTGAGTTTAAATTCAAGAAATGGGACTTGCTTAAACTTTTTCACAAATGATAATACACATGAGAGTTCTTCTTAAACAATCTTATAGTCATTATAGGCTTGGACCCTAGGTGGTTTAAATCCACGTATGTGAAGTCCCATGTGCAATAGAAAGTTTAAAAATTGGATTATAAACTAACTGTTCAACTTGTGGTTCAAATGAGGAAACTACAATAGGAATTTCAAACTGTGGTGTTCAAAAGCTCAAGTGCAGCAGCCAAATTTTAAATCAGATTCCATTTTTGAATTCCTAATGTACAAATAAGTGGGTATGCAAAGTTTCATGAAGTTTTGAAATGTTTTGCTACTCATTTTTTCCAAAAGGACTCTAAATTGTAATGAATTCAAATATACATTTGAATTTGGATGAAAATTGGCCCAATTCTACAGATGCACTTCAGTTTTGAACTCCCCACAATTAAACCTCAACAGTTGCCAAATTTGAGAGATTTTGGAGAAGATAAGGGGGACAGTGGGGCCCACTGGTCAGTACACTCAAATATCTGCAAATTGAGCCAGTACTCTATTTCACTGTTCACACCCGAATTCAGACCAAATGCAGTGCAGGCCAACACCGAGGCAACCAGCGACACCTCCCGAGAAGCTGCTGGAGTTTCCTCGCCCTTATCAGTTTCCACCGGGAGTGTGCACCTCACAACACCGAGAAAACGCTCGAGCTACGCCTCCTCCACGCCACAGCGCTGTTCCCGGGAGTTCTTGCCGCCGCCGCGCACACACAGCCGGTTCCCCGCCGCCCACCGTCTTCGCGAGCTTTGACACCCGGACAAACTCGGAAGCGGCGTCGCCCACGCTCCCTGAAGCCTGTCAAAGCAAGTTCTGAGAGTGCAGCGGGCTACAATCACCTCGGCAAGCCTTTTTCTTCTCCGGCAGACCGACCTCGATAGCTTCACGTCAAACCGAGTCTCTCCGGCGTTTCATGCACAACAAAGCCACGGATAAGGTTGGTTACCACCTCCCCTTGCTGTCCATAGTGTCTGGGATTGTTTCATAGGACCACCTAGCCGGAATTTAGGTTCTCCTCACGGCGGTTTCTTCGGGTCGCCGGCTCCAAACCGTGAAATTCTCCTCCGAGGCGTAGCGGCTCCCTATTGTGTTCTGGGGTCATGATCCTTAGCCTTCCCACTTGTCAGCGTCTGGATTTAAACGGGTGGGATCTTCTGTGGCACCGGATGAGGCTGTGGCTGCGCGGGAAGAGTTCAGTGGCCCCGTGTGGCTTATCCCAGAGAGTGACACGTGGTACCCTGGACCACACCCAGGATTTGAACAATTTCCGGTTTATTTGAATTCCTCAAATTCAGTCCAAACTTTAGAACCTCATAACTTTTACTAGGAAGCTCCAAATTTAGTGATTCAAATTGGGTTGGATTCATATTGAAGAACTCTATCCAAATATGCAACCAAATTTGTATTAAAATCATTATTAAATTCTGGAAAATTCTTTAAATCTTTTCAGAAAAAGAATTTTAGAGGGAGTTTGGTTCATCCAAAAATCCTCAAAATTAGCCAGAATATTCTTTAGGATATTAGTGGACTCCTGTAAAAGTTTAGGCTCATTTGGAGTTGGTTTTATTAGGAGAATTCTGATTTCAAGTTTCTGTGTTCAAATGAATACAGAAACAATTTCAGATAATTTCCAAAATTGGGAAATTCAGTTCTTGGCAGTTCTTAGCTCCACAAATCGTAGGAAAATTCATGCAGGCTCTCTGAGCTTTGTTTGAAATGGTGGTTCACTTGAATTTGCCTGAAAGTGCAAATTTATTCAGAATTAACTCCTTTGTGCCTAAATGCTTAGGGAATTGTTCTGAGTGATCTACTCATTGAGAAATTCTAAATTTTGGTTCAGATTACTTTCTTGTGACAAGGAACTCACAAGAAAATTTTCAGCTCCATTGGATCTCTGGATCACCACTGTCCTGTTCAACCTATTTAGATGAGTAGCACACAAGTGATGAAATGCAATTATCACTTGATCATGTTGCCTCACCCGAACCCAAACCACTAGCTCCATTGTCATTTTAAATTCTTAAATAGAGTTCCAGTTTTAAACTTGTCTTTAGAACTTGTTAGCAAAAGTTTCACAATTAAACATATATGCATGTTTATAACGTGTAACTCCGCCTATGTTGTAATGACATAGCCGGTCCCAAGCCCGGGTAAAGGAGGAGGGGGTTGTGATAGGCTTGGCGAGCTAACAACTTACACTTAGCCATTCTCATGGAAATGAAACCCAATAGAAATTCGTTGGGGCGTAACCCTCTTAGCGACGCGCCATATCAGAACCCGGGTATGGTGTTAAGTGGGCAAGGGCCGGGTCGCCACCGCCTTAGTGGCGCGCCATATCGGAACCCGGATATGGTGTTAAATGAGCAAGGGCCAGATCGCCACCACCTTAGTGGCATGCTACATCATCGACCGGATGTAGTGATAAGTGAGCAAGGGTCTTTGCATCTTACTCGACGGGTGCAAAGCGTAAGGAAGCTAGCCGAGGAACATAGATTTCGGGTGGGTAGTTGGAATGTAGGATCCTTGACGGGGAAGCTACGTGAGTTAGTAGATGTTGCCATTAGGAGACGAGTAAATATCCTTTGTGTACAAGAGACTAGATGGGCGGGTCAAAAGGCGAGAGAAGTCGAGAATACTGGTTTCAAGCTTTGGTATTCTGGTTCGGCTGGGACTAGGAATGGCGTAGGTGTTCTAATAGATAAGAGTCTTAAGGATGGAGTAGTGGATGTTCGAAGACGAGGGGATAGGATCATCTTAATCAAGATAGTAATTGGGGACATTGTCTTGAACGTCATTAGTGCTTATGCCCCACAAGTTAGGCTCAACATGAGTGCTAAGAGGCAATTTTGGGAGGACTTGGAGGATATGGTTAGTAGTGTACCGATAACCGAGAAACTCCTCATAGGGGGAGATCTCAATGGTCATGTGGGTGCAACTAATCTAGTATTTGAGGGAGTACATGGAGGTTTTGGACGCGGCGATAGAAATCAAGAGGGTAAGGACATCCTAGACTTTGCCGTAGCCTATGATCTGTTGATAGCTAACACCCTCTTTAGGAAGAGGCAATCTCACCTAGTGACCTTTAGTAGTGCCCAACACTCTAGCCAGATTGACTTTGTCCTCACTAGGAGAAAGGATAGACGGGAGTGTCTAGATTGTAAGGTGATCCCGGGGGAGTGTGTTGTGACACAACATAAGCTTGTGGTAGCTGACTTTCGCTTCTGTACATGCTCTTTGCGGGACAAAGGTGTCAAAATCATAAGAACAAAGTGGTGGAAGTTGAAGGGAGAATCACAAGAATCCTTTAAAAATAGGGTGATCACAGAAGGACCCTGGGCAGAAAATGGAGATGCAGATAGTATGTGGATGAAGATGGCAACTTGCATTAGGAAGGTAGCTAGTGAGGTGTTCGGTGTGACAAAGGGAAAGAAACTTGTATATAAAGACACTTGGTGGTGGAATGAGGATGTACAAAAGTCCATTAAGGAGAAGAAGGAGTGTTACAAGAGTTGGCATAATGATAGAAGCGCAAGCAACATGCTTAAGTACAAAGAGGCTAAGAAGAATGCAAAGAGGGCTGTGAGTAAGGCAAGAGGACAGGCCTATGATAAGTTATATGAGAGACTAGAGACAAAAAAAGGTGAAAAGGACATATACAAGGTAGCAAAAATCCGCGAGAGAAAGATGAGGGATCTCAATCAAGTTAAATGCATCAAAGATGAGACTGACCGCATTCTAGTGAAGGATGAAGAGATTAAGAATAGATGGCGTGATTACTTTAATGGGCTATTCAATGATGGGAATGGGAACACTATGGTTGAGTTGGATGACTCCTTTGATGACTCCAACAGGCGGTTCGTGCGGAGGATACAAGAGTTTGAGGTTAAGGAGGCCTTAAAAAGGATGAAAGGAGGAAAGGCCCTCGGCCCTGACGATGTCCCTATTGAGGTGTGGAGATGTCTTGGGGACGTGGCAATAGTATGGCTCACAAAGCTATTCAACCACATTTTTCGGTCAAACAAGATGCTTGAAGAATGGAGGAAAAGTATATTAGTACCTATCTTCAAAAATAAAGGAGATATTCAAAGTTGTACTAATTATCGAGGCATTAAGCTTATGAGTCATACTATGAAGCTTTGGGAGAGAGTGATTGAACACCGCCTGAGGAATGTGACCAATGTCACTAAAAACCAGTTTGGTTTTATGCCTGGGAGGTCTAAAATGGAGGCGATTTTCTTGCTTCGTCAGCTTATGGAGAGATATAGGGAGCAGAAGAAGGACTTGCATATAGTGTTCATCGACTTGGAGAAGGCGTACGACAAGATACCAAGGTCAGTCATGTGGTGGGCACTATAGAAACATAAAGTGCCAACAAAGTACATTACCTTTATCAAGGATATGTACAATAATGTTAGGACAAGTGTCCGTGTAAGTGATAGTGAGACTGATGCATTTCCTATCACGGGACTACATCAAGGATCAACTTTGAGCCCATACATCTTTTCCTTGGTGATGGATGAGGTGTCGAAGGATATACAAGGGGATATCCCTTGGTGCATGCTCTTTGCTGATGATGTAGTGCTGGTAGATGGAACTAGAGATGGTGTTGATAAGAAATTAGAGTTATGGAGACAAACCTTAGAGTCCAAGGGGTTTAGACTTAGTAGGACCAAAACCGAGTATATGAGGTGTGACTTTAGTGGTGTTGGTCTTGAAGAGGGAAATGTTAGTCTACAAGGACAAATAGTACCTAGAAGGGACTCTTTCCGATACTTAGGATCAATGTTACAAAGCAATGGCGATATTGATGAGGATGTTTGCCACAGGATCAAGGTAGGGTGGATGAAATGGCGACAAGCCTCTGGAATCCTATGTGATAGGAAAGTCCCACAAAAGCTAAAAGGGAAGTTCTATAGGACGGTGATCAGACCCGCGATGCTCTAAGGGGCGGAATGTTGGCCAACTAAACGGCAACATGTCCAACAAATGAGTGTCGCAGAGATGCGCATGCTACGGTGGATGTGCGGGCACACGAGAAGAGACCGAATAAGGAATGAGGTGATTCGAGATAAGGTAGGGGTGGCGCCGATTGAAGAGAAGTTAGTCCAACGTCGACTTAGGTGGTTTGGACATATCCAACGGAGACCTCCAGAAGCACCGGTTAACAGTGGGATTTTAAGAGGTAGAGAAAATATTAGGAGGGGTAGAGGACGACCAAGGTTGACCTAGGAGGAGGCGGTAAAACGAGATTTGAGAGATTGGACTGTATACAGAGACTTAGCTCATGATAGGACCGCATGGAAAGTAGCAATCCATGTGCTAGAATCGTAGTCTTGTTTTTTTCTTTTTTTTTTCTTTTTTTTTTCTTTTCTCTTTTCTCTTTTCTTTTTCTTTTTTTTTCTTTTTTTTTTCTTTTCTCTTTTCTCTTTTTCTTTTTTTTTCTTTTTTCTTTTTTTTTTCTTTTTTTCCTTTTTTTTCTTTTTTCCTTGTTCTTATAACTCTTCCTCTCTTTTACTTCATTGATATTGGGTTTCATGTCTAGCCGACCCCAACAAGCTTGGGTTAAAGGCTTGGTTGTTGTTGTGCATGTTTATAACGTGTAGTAAATTAAACGTGGAAAAGTGGAGGAGAAGTAAAGCTTGGATCAAGGAGCAAGAAGGGCAGTGATTAAGCTTCAAGTCATCAGCAACTAATCTCATAATTATCTGACTTTAGTCACCTGCAAAACCAAGGCAAGCTCCGGTTTGCATTTAAGTTAATTATGAAGTTTTTACTTTGTTCACAATTATAGTTTAGAGTTTGTATGTGCATTAGGTCAAGGATGCTTTACACTCCAAATGCATGACCAAATGAACCCTGGAGTTAAGGGTAGAAAAGGGTCACCGCTGTAGAATAAGGCTGTGCTAAATAGCTTAGGACATCCGGTAGAAGTCGAGTAGTTGGAATCTACTTGCGAGTTATAGTCGGGATTACATGGGTGTAGTTGGAAAAGAGGCAAACTAAAGTTTATATTTCTAAAGATGAGACCGGGCAGGAGGGTTAGGCAGCGACAAGACGAGGTCTTGGTCGAGTAGCTCTGCCTGGGTCGGTTAAGGACCGATGCGTGTGCGACATGAGCAAGTATTGAGTTGTGTACTGGATGCTTACTGCTATATGGGAACCAGGAAACCAATGTACCAGGTTAACTGGATTGTAGAGGCATACCACATCGTCTCGTTAGACCTATGAGCCCGAGACGGCGCGACCGGTTCTACATTCGAGTGTCCTGCGAAAGGTTGCCACATATGACGTAATGAAGTACACCAGATTTGGGTCTTCAGAGGCGGGCGTATGTGTCGATTTATCCGGGTAGTGTTTGATTCGAATCACCGTCCCTCGCGGTTATTGAGTACCGCTTGCTCACTGTGTTGTGACATAGTAATCAAGTTGTGTGAGAACAGTTTGCCAAGTTTTAATTGCTGCTATGATTATTGGAATTGCATGAAAACCTTGTTTGAGGTAGAGATAGAGCAAACTAAAGTTAATTTCCACCTTGGAGCCTTGTGCATGAAAACCTTGTTTGAGGTAGAGATAGAGCAAACTAAAGTCCTTCTGAGCCTTGTGCTCACTCCTGCTATATGAGTGGTTTTGCAGGTTAATATCGACGCATATAAAGAAGGTTGTCCGGTGAGACCCGGAGACTTCCGAGTCATGTTACACATGGAGGACCTAGCCGCTGCCATGTCTTCGTGTTGCTAGCGAGAGGAGTCTGCGGGCTGGACTATTCTCGGGTGCTCATTAGTTATTCGACGTGAGCTATTTATAGACTTCCACTGTAGCTATTTCACGTAATTTATTTGCAAAGAACATTTGTAATCTTCCGCTTTTGATTGATGTAATACAGTTTTCCTTATATGTGTGCTGTTGGGTACCGCGTAACACGGCACCACCCAATGCGATTCCCGGGCGAGGTGCCCCGTCCCCGTGACTGAACAGGCGACCTCAAGGTCCCGTCAGCGTGGTATCAGAGCCGCATTGGTAATAGCACACAGAATAAGGATCGTATTACGAAAAATTTAAGTTACGGTGAGGATACGGTATTAGGCCCACATCAAGACTATAGTAGTATGGTTACTTAAAGTGGCATGACTAACATACTTGTTATAATTCTGAAATTTGATTATGTAACGACACACCTACGCTCAGGTAAGCATGGTAAGGAACGCCACCGAAAGCGGTTCAATTTCGGTTAGCTCCCCTGACGAGGAATGTGGTTCAGGGATAGGTCTCACATCTTTGTGTGAGACGTTAATATGAAACTCTTGGACTCTTCATGTTCCTGAGTTCATATGAAACGCTGATCCCTAGCGTGCATTAGGCAAGAAAGTGGAGACCCTATCGTGTGGCCAGTAATGCGATAGTGTGTTCTTCTGGAAATAGCCTAGGAGGACATACACAGCGCTTGACATCGGCGTGCCCTGCAAGGCAGTAGGTGGTATCTGTTGGGGTGATAAAATTCCCAACCGTGACGACCTGTTCACGCTCTACTCGGGTTCCCCGTCGTGTGGTGTAAAAAAACGATCACGTACCTTGAGACGTGGCTTGACTCAAGGACGGCCCATATGGAAATGATACGGGGCGTATGTTTTTAGTATGATATGGAACTGCCTGAAATGAAAACAACCTTTGAGTGCACCACTATTGAGTGTTCTTCTGCAGGTACTAACCACGTACGTATTCTGAGTATCACACATTTGCGAGAGACCGTCCTAGTGCCACTGATAAAACGGATATGCCGGTATAATCCGGTTAGGATTTTCCTTTTGGTGAGGAACATAGTACCGACATGTTTCTTATGGTGTATCGACACCGTACTACACTTAATAACCTCTTCCCTATGAAGAAATGATTCATGAACTAACTTTCAGCTAAAAATGGAAGTTTGAAACAAATATTAGTTACTGAACTCTTATTTTGAGCTAAGATTCAAATGAGAGAATAACTAGGCGTCAAAGATTTCAAAAAAAAAGAGTGCTCTGTTTCTGGCAGGAATTCTCGCTGGACTTTAACAGAGCATAACTCTGAGTAAATTTAACCAATTAAGGTGTATGATACAGTTCTGGAAATATTTTCATGTGCTCTACAACTTCTTTGTAGACCTCCAGAGCAAAATCACAGGTTTAGTTGACGAAAAGTCCAGTTGAAGGCAAACTGTCCAGAACCAGGACAGCAGCAAAACCTCTCTGGACCTTTCTGTTTTTAAGCCATAACTTCTTGTAGAAAAATCCTTAGGGAGCCTATGATACACCGTTGGAAAGGTTATGAAAATTGCAACGTTGTTGTAGTTCAAAGTGTGTTCAGATTCTTATTGTATTTTCATATACAAGTGTGATAAAGTAGCCACATACAAAGGAGATGCTGACATATTTTATCCAGGAATTCTGTCAACTTTGAGCAATCATAACTTTTGATCCAGAGATGATCTGAGGGCACATGAATGCTCGTTGGAAAGATACTGAAGATTACAAAACTTTGGTATTGAACTCAAGTTAAGAATCGGTAGTTAACTTGAGTAAATTTTGGAGTTTGTGTGAACTGGTCAGGGTGGTCCAGCTGATTAGTCTAGCGTACTTAAGATTTGTTTAAACATGAATGTGGTTATGCTTTCATAAAGTTCATGACATGTTCATGTTTTACTTATCTTTACTTGCTACTGAGATAGAATTTTAAATGACTCAAAATTTTGTTTCATGCAGTATGGTACGCTCACATTCTCAAATGGAGCTTGGAGGTTCAAGTCGAGGTGGGAATGACTCGACTTCATCACAAGAGCCATCACCAACCGGATTGGCGGAAATTATGGCAAGAATGAAAGAAACTCTCCAAACTCTAGTTCAGCAAGGCATAAATAGAGAAGCTCAACATCACATACCAACCCCGAGCACTTATCTGGATCTCTTGGCGACACAACCGCCGGTATTCTTCGAAGCGGCTGACCATTGTGAAGCAAATGACTGGTTACGTGTCATTGAGTCCAAGTTTGGGTTGATTCAATGTGATGAATTCCAGAAGACTCTATTTGCCGCTCAGCAGCTTCATGGCTTTGCTGGAGCATAGTGGGCAGAATACCTTGCTATCCAACCAGCAGGGCATCGTGTCACATGGGCGGAGTTCCAGGAAGCATTTCGTGCTCGTTTCGTTCCTGCAGGCATAATGCAAACAAGTCTGGATGAATTCTGGAATCTAAAACAAGGAGAAATGAGTGTTATTGAGTATGCGAAGGAATTCAATCGCTTAGCTCAATATGTCCCTGATTATGTGAAATCACCATCCATGAGGGGTTATCATTTTTACCAAGGGCTGACTGCTAGACTGCGATGTGAGTTGGCTCAAGTTAGCCGAGAGAATTTTGATGAGTTTGTTAGCTGTGCTATCAATCAGGAATAATATTCCAATCTTTACCTTAAAGAAAAGAGGGATAGGGACTCATCATAGGATGAATGCAATCATCTGCCTCAGAAGTATCGGTGGGTAATCCGTTCACCTTCCGGTCGAGAGGTTCCACAAGAAGTGCAGTCATTCTTGGAGTATGATGACTCGTATACTTCACAGAGGTTTGATTTACCTCCACCACAGCAACAAAATATTTCTTGTGCACCCTAGTATCAACAAGGTGCACTAGAAGGTTATTCCCCTCAAGATGTTGAAGATGATTACGGTGATTTCTCAGCTGAACCGAGTGGTGTCCCACTTCATATTGACAATGAACTCAACGTCAATGAAGCAACTGAACCGAGCAGCAACATTATGTCTGCGGGTCCAGTTCCGAAGAGTGATCTTGGACAGCAAAGAAAAGCCATGTCCAAAGTGGGAACTATTAATTATGTGTCAGTCGATGATCTGCCAAAGGGAGGACCTGTTCTTGCAGGCAGGTTCACCTTAAATGACAAGCCGGTTGTCATTCTATTCTACTCTGGTGCAATACATAACTTCATTAGCAAGGCGACGGTGATCCGGGATCAGATCTCCACAATTACCACAAAAGGTTCTTACCTTATTCATTCGCCAGGTGGAGACATATCGACTAATGAAGTCGTTTCTTGAGCACCACTTTGTTTGGGTGGAAAAATTTATCCTACCACCCTCATTATTCTCGAAGATCAAGGAATCAATGCCATATTGGGAATATCATGGTTGACCTTCCATAAGGCTGTTCTGGATATCGAGAACAGGAGTGTTCACTTGGACTATCCACTTCACAGGCGTCATACATTGTATCTCGGCAAAGCTATTTCCAAAGACCCGGAAGTATGTAATGCCGAAGCTTGTAAGTTAGAAGACATTCCGGTAGTCCGTGAATATTCGGACGTGTTTCCCGAAGACCTTCCAGGCCTACCACCGGAACGCGAGGTGGAATTTAAAATAGAGTTGATATCGGGAACCACGCCGATCTCTCGGAGACCATACAAAATGGCTCCAAATGAATTAGCAGAATTGAAGGAGCAACTCAAAGATCTGATGGACAAGGGGTTCATTCGTCCAAGTTCATCACACTGGGGTTACTCGGCTTTATTTGTGAAGAAGAAGGATGAGACGCTGAGGCTATGCGTCGATTATCGTCCATTAAATGCTGTGACAATAAAGAACAAGTATCCACTACCAAGAATTGATATTCTCTTCGATCAGCTAGTGGGTGCTAAAGTCTTCTCCAAGATGGACTTAAGGTCGGGATATCATCAAATCAAGATTCGAGCGGAGGATATCTTGAAAACAGCATTCTCGACAAGATATGGACTCTATGAGTATCTTGTCATGTCATTTGGGTTGACCAATGCTCCGGCTCACTTTATGTATCATATGAACTCGGTGTTCATGCCGGAGCTGGATCAGTTCGTCGTGGTATTCATCGACGACATATTGGTCTATTCCAAATCAGAAGAGGAACACGCTAAACATTTGCATATTGTGCTCCAACGCTTGAGAGATCACAAGCTCTATGCAAAGTTTAGTAAATGTGAATTCTGGATCAACCAAGTGCCGTTTCTTGGACATATTATTTCAGCGGAAGGCATTGCTGTTGATCCAAGCAAGATTGAACAAGTGCTGCAATGGAAGTCTCCAACATCAGTCCATGAAGTTCGTAGCTTCTTGAGTTTGGTGGGATATTATCGGAGGTTCATCCTGGGCTTCTAAAAAATCTCTAAACCTATGACAGAGCTACTGAAGAAGGGCATAAAATACAATTGGAGCAAGCCATATGAGGAAGCTTTTCAAGCGTTGGTGAAACACCTCACAACAGCCCCGGTTTTAGCTCAACCGGATACAACCAAGCCCTTTGATGTTTATTGTGATGCGTCCATCATCGGACTTGGTTGTGTACTCATGCAAGGAGGACGGGTGGTTGCATATGGATCACGGCAATTACGGATTCATGAACAACATTATCCAACTCATGATCTCGAACTTGCTGCCGTGGTGTTAGCTTTGAAGATGTGGATACATTACCTATTGGGAAATCTGGTTCATCTCTACACCGACCACAAATGTTTGAAGTACATATTCACTCAAAAAGAGTTGAATATGTGATAACGGCGATGGTTGGAGCTGATCAAGGACTATGAGATTGAAATTCATTATCATCCGGGCAAGGCAAATGTGGTTGCCGATGCACTCAGCCGGAAGTCTCATATTCATAATGTGACCATTACGCCGATAGAAGAGGAAGAACCGAGTCTCTACTTGGTTCCATATGGAGCTCTACATAATCTAGCTCTCATACCCACACTAAGAGAGGAGGTCATGAAAGCTCAAAAGCAAGACAAGGGCATGGCTCATATCAAAAGGAGGTTGAAGAACGGGGAGATGAAATGTTTTCGGTTAGATGAAGATACCTTATGGTTGAAGGACCGGATAGTCGTACCCCGGGATATGAGGCCGTGGAAGAAAATTTTGGATGAGGCTCACTTATCCAAATTTTCTATTCATCCGGGCAGCAATAAAATGTACCAATACCTCCGGAAGAAGTTTTGGTGGACACGTATGAAACGTGAAGTTGCAAAATACGTTTCAGAATATGATACATGTCGAAGAGTTAAGGCCGACCATGTGAAGAAGTTGGGCCTGCTGCAACCACTACCAATACCTGCATGGAAGTGGGAAGACTTGAGTATGAATTTCATCGTTGGGTTGCCGATAACCTCCCACCACCATGATTCAATTTGGGTAATCGTTGACCGATTAACCAAATCAGCATGTTTTATCCCTGTGCATACCAACTACAACGCCAAGCACTATGCGGAGTTATACATAGCACGAATCTTGTGCTCACATGGAGTTCCCCATACCATTGTGTCCGACAGAGGACCGCTGTTTGTAGCCCGTTTCAGGAAGCAGCTACACGCATCCTTGGGAACCAAATTGATTCGAAGCTCCGTGTATCACCCTCAAACCGATGGGCAAACTGAGAGGGTGAATCAAATACTTGAAGATATGCTAAGGGCGTGTGCCATCCACCACGGTAAGAGCTGGGAGGATCCCTGTAACACCCCAAAATCCTGTTAGGAGGGGAATTTAAAAATTTTTTGGACGTATTGCATGAGCTGCAGAAATTCAAATTTAGTTGGAATTCAAATTCAAACCAGAAAAGAAATGGAAAAAGAAAAAGAAAAACATAAAAAAAAACAGCCAGTGGGCCGAAACCCACCAGCCGGCCCACCCCACCCCGTGCCAGCCCACAGCCGCGCGCCCCGTTCCCTTTCTCGCTGACGTGTGGGGCCCGCCATCCTTCTTCCTCCTCGCACCCGCGCTCGGCCGGCCGGGACTCTTCTCTCCTCCGAATCAAAACCGCCCCGGATACTCGTGTATTCCAGCCGAATTTCGGTTCTGGACGACGCAAACTCGATCACAACCGAACGCTGCCCTTCCCCGGCTATATAAACATCGGCATCTTCCCGATTTTCACCCACGATCAGCCGTTATTCCTTCCGGTGGAAACCCGAGTTTCTCCGGCCAATCTCGCTCGATCTTCGCTCGGGATTTCTGATCTAACGCGCTGATCTTGATCCACCCCCTCCGGGGAATCACACAGGTGCAGAAAACTCGGTGTTTGCGCTTCAAACACAGCGCCGACGAGCCTCGCCGTGAATTCACCTCGGACCTCGTCGCCGACCGCTTTCTAGGACCTCCGAGCTCAAGAAAACCCCCGAGGTGAGATCCCCGACCTCCCCTCTACCGATCTATGCCATGAAATCCCAGTTTTAGGAAGAATTGACGAAGATCCGAAGCTCTCCGGCGAGATCACCGCCTCCCGCCGCCGCGCGCTCGATCAGAGCGATGTGGCCGCTTGTGCGCCGTCTATTTTAAATCGCACGGTAGAATTTAAATCCCCGCGTACCGGTTCGGCGTTATAATCTCAGCCGTCTGTTTTAAATCGAACGGTCCACGTCAGCCCCGCATTATAAAGGCCGGGATTCTTACGCGCTACCCCCTGGGGTTCTCGGAAAATACGAGCTAGCCCCGGAAACTTCTGATCTAGCCCCTGGAACTTCAGAAATTCATGTAAATTCAATTAAAAATCAGTTTTAGCCCCCTGAACTAAATAAAAATTAGCAATAACCCTCTGTTATGTGTAGTTAGACCTCTGGAAATTTATAAAATAATATAATAGACCCTTTGATGGGGTAAGTTTGCTTTTTTTAATCTTAAATAATATTAAATCTAGGAATTTGACTATGTAATTAAGATTTAAATTTAAAAAGGGTGAGACACACACATTGTAAATTCAAGCTTAAACTCTACTAACAATTGGGAAGCTTTAGAATGAGCTAAAAATAAATTTTAGGCTGAAATGAAATCTGTTTGGGTGTGTTCATGTTTATTAGATATAGAAACACATTTTTAGGCTAGGAAATAATTCTGAAAATTGGTAAAATAAATGTAAAATAGTTCACATCAGAGGAGAAGTTCAAAAATATATTATTTAATATTTTAGGTCAGAACCTATTCTGTTTAGATGATGTGTCTTATTATTTTCATAATAAAGTTCACAACTAGGTATAGAAAGTAAATCTTAAAATATAGGAAAATAGGTATACATAACTAGAAAATGATAAATGAAATCTCCAAAATCCAAAGATTTCAGTTTAAGATTTGGTAGAAGGTCTGAAAACACATTTGGAGTAGGAAAATACCTTCCATGCATACTTGGTAGCTAAAATGTGTATCAATTGAATATAAGGAATTTATTTAAATTGGAAATTCATATATAGTATGCAAACATAAATATGAATACAAAAGTAGAAATCATATGCACATGTTTAAAAGTGCATGTAAGCCCAAAATCAACACACATAGAGTAACCACAACACATAGAAATGTGAATGGTTTTCATAAATGTGAATGTGTGGTTTGTATGAAGTGGAAGTGTGAACTATGTCTTATGGATTGTTGTTTTCTTTGCTATGTGTGATGGTATGAGTAGAACCTGCTCCAGAGCAAGTTTTTCCCTTCCAAGAACAAGACTTTCCATTCCCAGAGCAGCAGGAAGAAGGCAAGTGTCCTTGACCACTTTGATCCTATACTAGGATGTGTAGCTAGAATTATTTGCATTGTCAATTGAAATATGAAACCCATGTTAGAAAGTTTCCCTAGAATTGCATTACCTTGTTTCCTTGTAGCTTGCGTTGGGATTTATTTTATCATATCTTTTATTTATATGCTTCTTCTTAGCCATGCTTAGAATGGGAAAAATTGGGATATGAGATCATCAGTTTATTTACCATACTCTTGAATGAGATATTCTGGGTTATGTAGAGGTAGGGATCAAGGCAAGTTGGATGTTTTGGTTGGTGCTGGGTGCACGAGACTCGGGTTTGTGTTTAGTACTTGCCTGGATCCTAAGGACCGGTTCATGGAGCATGTAACCTGGCTTTACCGTGCCAACCACATGCTGAGATGGGGCAGCTTGGCCAATTAATTAGGTGTATCCTCGGCGTAGTATGGGTGTGTTGGATGGTGCGGGGAGTAGGTGTCAGCTGGACTACCATATGAACCGCAAGGCTCAAGAGGGGGCCACTGCAGCGGGGTTGGAGCCTCTTGTATGCTGTTAGGGGTGAAACCTCAGTGGGCCCACGCTCGTCGGGAATCCCTTCGTAAAGGATTCGTAGTGATCTCCTGGCTACACACCTGGGAAGTGTGAATGTTGGTTCGTAGCCACTGGCATAATGGAGGTTCTTTTAGTCCACCCGGCAATGGGGGATGAAATCACTACATGTGGGTACAGTGGTACAAACTCTGCAGAGTCAAAACTGTCATGACAGCCATGCTCACGGTCAAGAGCGGCTTGGACTTATTCATGATTAGAGGATGATGGCTTTGGAAGTTGTGGATGTTAAGCGGGGAGCTTAACATTGGAAATGATGTTATGGTTATTTGATTATGATGATGGGATGGGAGATTGGGACCATTTCACCTGTGTAGAAATGTAGGTGCTTAATAAGCTAAGGTGGTAGGCAATAATTGCGTAGTGCTTTAACCATGAGTTCAACCTCTTCTCGTTCTAGCCATGCATGACATAACTTTCCCACACTTGCTGAGTACCATCGGTACTCAACCTTGCATATTTGTTGGTTTATATTGCTGCTCAGGTCAAGATAATGAAGTGGTGTTTAATGATCAAGACTTTGGACCCGAAGGAGGTTTCTAGGTTCATGGAGTCCCCTGGGCAACGCCTGTGACGGAGCCCACGAGAATAATTATTCCGCTGCTATTTTATGAACTTTTTATTGTCCATCAAGACATATGCTATGTAAGACTTATTTATATTCGACACCTGGCTTGTAATAAATGATGCTTCACTCTTTGTCATCACATGTATGAGAAAATGATCCTGGCATACATGTGATATTCACTTGGTTGTTCTTCGGAAAAACCGGGTGTGACAGAAGTGGTACTAGAGCCAAGGTTGCCCATAGGAACGTGGACCTAGGTAGAAATGGACGTATTTAAGGACCCTATTTTCCTAAAAACTATTTTACAAGGTGTGGGTTGAAAAGTGTTATTTAATGGGGTCACTTTCTTCATCTTATCCCAACTTTTATTCAAATAGGATTTTTGTTTAAAATTTTATCTAACTTAAGTTTAAATGCTTTATGTTTTAGATGGTTCGCATGATTCACACCGCTCGCAAGTCCACAGGAGGGAGAGTTCCCGTAGTTGCCCTTGCCCAAAGAGAGGAGAGCCGTCCGGTGACGTACCTTTTCTACGGATTGGTAGTAGGAGGCTTGTTGCACCGTCTTCGACGCATGCTCCAAGCCGCCGGCAATACGGGCAAGCTAATCATACACTATAGCTCCACCCGGACCATCCGTGAGAAGAGGGAAGAATGGAGTTCAGAGATGAGGATTATCCACGAAAATCAGCTGCTTAAGATCCAACGCTCTCCGGCTTGTCGAGCGACACAGGTCGATGCGGAGAAGGATGTCACCTGGGAGGCCATCACCTGCCAGAGTCACATCTACCGTCGCCACCTGGACAGGACTGAGTACATGTATGTCCTCCAGCGTGAGAGTGGTACGACGGAGTACAAGTACCCGCCAGTGCAGCAGGGGACTTCCCATGAGCACATGGACTTGTGCTTGGGGGATGCTGCTATGCTCAGCACTCGACTGCAGGAGTGTCAGCAGGAGCTTCAGGATGTTCGTGACACCCTGAAGGAAACCGAGGCGTTACTTCGAGCTTGCTTGAGGGCGAGAGAAAGAGGAGATGGGAATGAACTGTGTGTCACCGTAAATGATACATGGACTCCTGACTCCCCAGATCGCCGGGCGATCAGGCGTCGTCGCACTTCTCCACCAGCAGCCATGAGTAGTAGAGTCCTTTCCTTAGTTTAGCAGGATGTCGAGTAGTCGAGTCGTTACCCTAGTTAATGGAGTGTTAATGGTTGGTGTGTGACGTGAGTTGTGGAAGCCATGAGCAATTATCCACAACCTCGTCTTCAGGTTGTTTTGCTTTGGTGTGTGAACCCACATGAAATAATAGTGCATTTATTTTTGTGTGAGACATGAACCCTCAGAAAGTATAAATACAACGAAGCCTCAACACTTCCAAGTAAAAACAAGTGAAAGTAGTAAGATAATACGTAATGCTTTAAATTGACATTTTGTTGATCATGCTAGATGGCCGAAAGAGGAAAGGGTCGTGCTGCCAACCCCGCCAACAACAACGATGAGGCCTGCAACCCTCATCTTTCTGGAGGCCAAGACAGGGGTGGTCGCCGTGAAGGAGTTGATCCCATCCACCAAATGCTTGAGAATCAAAATCAGCTCATCCAGAACCTGACTCAAGTGGTGGCCAACTTGCACCAAGCTCCACCTCCACAAGCTGCACCACGCCAACCAAGGTTGAGTGAGTTTCTGGGAACTCAACCTCCAAAGTTTGCAAGTGCTGCTGAACCCCTGGAGGCAGATGACTGGCTAAAGACCATTGAGAGCAATATGAGGATCATACAATGCCAAGGGTACGCGAGGGTTCTGTTTGCCTCTCACCAATTGCATGGACCTGCTGCTGATTGGTGGACCGCTTACGTGGCCGCCCATCATGACCCTGAGAACATCACTTGGGAAGAGTTCAAGCGTAGCTTCCGCAACCATTACATACCAAGGGGTGAACTCAAAAACAAGAGGAAGGAGTTCTTGGGATTGCAGCAAGGAAACATGACTGTGAGGGAATACCTCACTAAATTCACTCAACTATCCCGTTATGCCCCACGGGACATAGAGACTGATGAGCAGAAACAGGATTGTTTCGTGGAAGGACTTACCGCAGAAATGCAGTGTGCAATGTCCTCCAACGAGTATGAAAGCTTCCAAAAGATGGTGGACAGAGCATTTGTTGTAGAAAGGAAGCTGAAGACCTTGGAAAATGAAAACAAGAGGAAGGCGGGATGTTCACACCAAGCCTCGGGTAGCAACACCCGCCCACGTCTGATGCAGCAACCCGCAGGGCAGACGAGCCGTGCTGCGGTACCCTACTCCGCACCGAGAGGGTACACCCCGAATTTCAGGCCCCCGTCAGCAGCAACACCGCCACAACGTCAGTTTGTACAGCAGCCTCGCCCCGCATATCCACCTCGACCCGCAGTACAAGGACCCCCAAACCAACCCCAAGACAACAAAGGCCAGACGCCTAAGGTTGGGGTGCAATGCTTTAACTGTGGTTAAGTGGGGCACTACGCCCATAAGTGCCCAAAGAAGAAGCCCGTGCAGCCGCAACAACAGAATGTGATGCGAGGACGGGTGAACCACGTGACCATGGAGGAAGCGCAAGAGGCACCTGACGTGGTAGTTGGTAAGTTTCCTGCCAATTTACACATTGCAACCCTGTTGTTTGATTCTGGTGCTACCCACTCGTTCATTGCTCAAGGGTTTGTTAAGAAGCATGATCTAGCAACAACACAAATGAACCATACGCTAGCAGTAAACTCTCCAGGTGGAGAAATAAGGATAAGACAAGTGTGTCCCAAGGTGAACCTAGACATTAATGAGGTAGTATTTACTGCTAACCTCATAGTGATAGATTCACAAGGGATAGATATTATCTTGGTATGGATTGGTTGACCAAACATAAGGGGATCATCCATTGTTCGACCAGAACGGTGGAACTAACTCACCCTAGTGGCACAAGAGTAAAGTTCATAACAATACAAGAGCCTAGGAGGGACATTAAATTAAATCAAGTTGAGGTGAAAGTGGAGGAGATCAGGATTATCAGGGAATACCCAGACGTTTTTCCGGAGGAGTTGCCAGGTATGCCTCCCGAACGTGAAGTGGAATTCGCGATTGAGCTAGTGCCTGGAACAGCTCCGATATACAAGAGACCTTATCGGATGGACTCCAAGCAGCTTGGGGAACTCAAGGATCAATTAAGAGAATTGACGGAGAAGGGGTATATTCGTCCTAGTTCCTCACCATGGGGAGCTCCAGTGATATTTGTGCTGAAGAAGGACGGAACCCAAAGGTTATGCGTAGACTACCGTGCCTTGAATGAAGTAACCATCAAGAACAAGTACCCATTACCCCGCATGGAAGACTTGTTTGATCAGTTGAGGGGAGCTTGTGTGTTCTCAAAAATTGATCTCAGGTCGGGATACCACCAACTTAAGATAAGGCAAACCGATATTCCTAAGACAGCTTTCGTATCTCGGTACGGACTGTATGAATACACCGTCATGTCTTTCGGGCTAACTAATGCCCCGACATACTTCATGTATCTCATGAACAAGGTATTCATGGAATATCTGGACAAATTTGTGGTGGTTTTCATAGATGACATTCTCGTCTTCTCCAAAGATGAAGAGGAACATGAGAAACATCTAAGGTTGGTGTTGCAGAAGCTGAGGGAACACCAACTATATGCCAAGTTGAGCAAGTGTGAGTTTTGGCTGAAGAGAGTTCCCTTCTTAGGACATATAATCACGGAGGGAGGAATCTCCGTAGATCCCGCCAAGATCGAGGATATATAGAAGTGGAAGACCCCTGAGAATGTCGGGGACGTTTGAAGCTTCTTGGGATTGGCTGGATACTATCGATGGTTTATTGAGGGATTCTCCAAGATCTCGAGACCCCTTACCAAACTGTTGGAGAAGGGAATCACATTCACATGGACGCCGCAGTGCGAGACGAGTTTTCAGGAGTTAAAGAAAAGATTGACAACAACCTCAGTGCTTGTTATGCCAGATATACAGAAGAACTTTTCGGTGTACTGCGATGCCTCTGGAAACGGGTTGGGATGTGTTCTCATGCAAGAAGGGCATGCCATGGCTTATGCATCCCGACAGCTCCGGAAGCACGAGAAGAACTATCCTACACATGACCTAGAACTAGCCGCAGTGGTACACGCGTTGAAAATATGGCGGCACTACTTGATGGGGAAGAGGACAAAGATATATACGGATCATAAGAGTTTAAAGTACATTTTCACCCAGCCAGATCTCAACCTCAGACAAATGGGATGGTTAGAGCTAATCAATGACTTTGATGTGGGCATCAACTATCATCCTGGAAAAGCAAACGTCGTGGCAGATGCTCTAAGTCGAAAAGTGCAGGTCAATAAGTTGAGCTTGAAGGACATGCCTGCCGAATTGAAGGACGAGGTTATAAGGCTCAATCTATGCCTGGTGAATAGTGGTGAAGCCATCGCCATGGAAGTGGACTCCACATTAGAGGAAGACATACGTGATGGTCAAAAGAATTATAAGAAGATACAAGAAATCCGACAACTCATCAAGGATAATAGAGCCCCTGGTTTCAGAGAGGATGAACAAGGTACGGTGTGGCACGGGAAAAGAATCTGTGTGCCTGAAGTGAAGGAGATCCGCGAATTGATTTTGAAGGAGGCTCACGATTTCGACTATTCCATTCATCCTGGGAGTACGAAGATGTACCAGGACCTCAAGAGCAGGTATTGGTGGTATGGCATGAAGCGAGATGTCACGAAACATGTTGCCCTATGTGACACATGTCAGTTGGTGAAAGCAGAACATCAACGACCCGCGGGATTATTGCAACCACTCAAAGTGCCTTAATGGAAATGGGAAGAAATCGGTATGGATTTCATAGTGGGACTGCCTAGGACCCAATCAAGATATGATTCGATATGGGTCATCGTCGACAGGCTAACCAAGGTAGCTCATTTCATCCCTGTGAAAGAAATCTACAATGGATCCAAATTGGCAGAGTTGTACATGTCAAGGATCGTGTGTTACCATGGAGTGCCCAAGAAGATAGTGTCGGATCGAGGGACATAGTTCACCTCAAGGTTTTGGAAAAAGTTGCATGAAACCACGGGAACTCATCTGAATTTTAGCTCTGCCTATCATCCCCAAACTGACGGGCATACGGAAAGAACCAATCAGATTCTTGAGGATATGCTGAGAGCGTGTGCACTCAAAAACAATCGGAGTTGGGACAAGAACTTACCGTATGCGGAGTTCTCCTATAACAACAACTATCAGGCTAGTATGAAGATGTCGCCGTTTGAAGTTTTGTATGGGAGGAAGTGCAGAACTCCCCTATTTTGGAACCAAACGGGGGAAAGTAAAGTGTTTGGTCCCGAAGTACTACAAGAAGCCGAGGCAAAAGTGAGGGAAATTCGCAACAACTTGAGGATAGCACAGACACGACAAAAGAGCTATGCCGATGTTCGGAGAAGAGAGCTTGTTTTCAACGTGGGAGACTATGTCTATCTCAAGGTGTCCCCTATCCGAGGACTTTGTCGGTTCAAGGTGAAAGGGAAATTATCACCTCGATACATCGGACCCTTTCAAGTTCTGGAGAGGAAAGACGAAGTGGCGTATCAACTAGAATTACCGGCTCGCCTATCGGATGTGCATGACATATTCCATGTGTCCCAGCTCAAGAAATGTCTGAGAACACCTGAAGAGGTGTTACCATGAACGAGGTTGACGTAGCTGAGGATTTGTCTTATGCCAAGCAACCATCCAAGATTTTGGAGATAATGGAACGCCTCACAAGAAATAAAAGAATCCGGATGTGCAAGGTGCAGTGGAAGCATCACTCGGAAGAGGAGGCCACATGGGAGCGAGAAGACGAACTTAAGGCACAGTTTCCGGAATTGTTTTCTTAGAACCACCAATCTCGAGGACAAGATTTCTTTTAAGGGGGGTAGAGCTGTAACACCCCAAAATCCTGTTAAGAGGGGAATTTAAATTTTTTTTGGACATATTGCATGGGCTGCAGAAATTCAAATTTAGTTGGAATTCAAATTCAAATTCAAACCAGAAAAGAAATGGAAAAAGAAAAAGAAAAACAGAAAAAAAAATCGGCCAGTGGGCCAAAACCCACCAGCCGGCCCACCCCACCTCGCGCCAGCCCGCAGCCGCACGCTCCGTTCCCTTTCTCGCTGACGTGTGGGGCCCGCCATCCTTCTTCCTCCTTGCGCCCGCGCTCGGCCGGCCGGGACTCTTCTCTCCTCCGAATCAAAACCGCCCCGAATACTCGCGTATCCCAGCCGAATTTCAGTTCTGGACGACGCAAACTCGATCACAACCGAACGCCGCCCTTCCCCGGCTATATAAACACCGACATCTTCCCGATTTTCACCCACGATCAGCCGTTTTTCCTTCCGGTGAGAACCCGAGTTTCTCCGGCCAATTTCGCTCGATCTTCGCTCGGGATTTCTGATCTAACGCGCTGATCTTGATCCACCGCCTCCGGGGAATCACGCAGGTGCAGAAAACTCGGTGGTTTGCGCTTCAAACACAGCGCCGACGAGCCTCGCCGTGAATTCACCTCGGACCTCATCGCCGACCGCTTTCCAGGACCCCCGAGCTCAAGAAAACCCCCGAGGTGAGATCCCCGACCTGCCCTCTACCGATCTATGCCATGAAATCCCAGTTTTAGGAAGAATTGACGAAGATCCGAAGCTCTCCGGCGAGATCACCGCCTCCCGCCGCCGGGCGCTGCCAGGCAGCGCCGCCCGCGCTCGATCAGAGCGACGTGGCCGCTTGTGCGCCGTCTATTTTAAATTGCACGGTAGAATTTAAATCCCCGCGTACCGGTTCGGTGTTATAATCTCAGCCGTCTGTTTTAAATCGGACGGTCCACGTCAGCCCCGCATTATAAAGGCCGGGATTCCTACGCGCTACCCCCTGGGGTTCTCATAAAATACGAGCTAGCCCCGGAAACTTCTGATCTAGCCCCTGGAACTTCAGAAATTCATGTAAATTCAATTAAAAATCAGTTTTAGCCCCCTGGACTAAATAAAAATTAGCAATAACCCTCTGTTATGTGTAGTTAGACCCCTGGAAATTTATAAAATAATATAATAGATCCTTTGATGGGATAAGTTTGCCTTTTTAATCTTATATAATATTAAATCTAGGAATTTGACTATGTAATTAAGATTTAAATTTAAAAAGGATGAGGCACACACATTGTAAATTCAAGCTTAAACTCTACTAACAATTGGGAAGCTTTAGAATGAGCTAAAAATAAATTTTAGGCTGAAATGAAATCTGTTTGGGTGTGTTCATGTTTATTAGATATAGAAACACATTTTTAGGCTAGGAAATAATTCTGAAAATTGATAAAATAAATGTAAAATAGTTCACATCAGAGGAGAAGTTCAAAAATATATTATTTAATATTTTAGGTCAGAACCTATTCTGTTTAGATGATGTGTCTTATTATTTTCATAATAAAGTTCACAACTAGGTATAGAAAGTAAATCTTAAAATATAGGAAAATAGGTATACATAACTAGAAAATGATAAATGAAATCTCCAAAATCCAAAGATTTCAGTTTAGGATTTGGTAGAAGGTCTGAAAACACATTTGGAGTAGGAAAATACCTTCCATGCATACTTGGTAGCTAAAATGTGTATCAATTGAATATAAGGAATTTATTTAAATTGGAAAGTCATATATAGTATGCAAACATAAATATGAATACAAAAGTAGAAATCATATGCACATGTTTAAAAGTGCATGTAAGCCCAAAATCAACACACATAGAGTAACCACAACACATAGAAATGTGAATGGTTTTCATAAATGTGAATGTGTGGTTTGTATGAAGTGGAAGTGTGAACTATGTCTTATGGATTGTTGTTTTCTTTGCTATGTGTGATGGTATGAGTAGAACCTGCTCCAGAGCAAGTTTTTCCCTTCCAAGAACAAGACTTTCCATTCCCAGAGCAGCAGGAAGAAGGCAAGTGTCCTTAACCACTTTGATCCTATACTAGGATGTGTAGCTAGAATTATTTGCATTGTCAATTGAAATATGAAACCCATGTTAGGAAGTTTCCCTAGAATTGCATTACCTTGTTTCCTTGTAGCTTGCGTTGGGATTTATTTTATCATATCATTTATTTATATGCTTCTTCTTAGCCATGCTTAGAATGGGAAAAATTGGGATATGAGATCATCAGTTTATTTACCATACTCTTGAATGAGATATTCTGGGTTATGTAAAGGTAGGGATCAAGGCAAGTTGGATGTTTTGGTTGGTGCTGGGTGCACGAGACTCGGGTTTGTGTTTAGTACTTGCCTGGATCCTAAGGACCGGTTCATGGAGCATGTAACCTGGCTTTACCGTGCCAACCACATGCTGAGATGGGGCAGCTTGGCCAATTAATTAGGTGTATCCCCGGCGTAGTATGGGTGTGTTGGATGGTGCGGGGAGTAGGTGTCAGCTGGACTACCATATGAACCGCAAGGCTCAAGAGGGGGCCACTGCAGCGGGGTTGGAGCCTCTTGTATGCTGTTAGGGGTGAAACCTCAGTGGGCCCATGCTCGTCGGGAATCCCTTCGTAAAGGCTTCGTAGTGATCTCCTGGCTACACACCTGGGAAGTGTGAATGTTGGTTCGTAGCCACTGGCATAATGGGGGTTCTTTTAGTCCACCCGACAACAGGGGATGAAATCACTACATGTGGGTACAGTGGTACAAACTCTGCAGAGTCAAAACTGTCATGACAGCCGTGCTCACGGTCAAGAGCGGCTTGGACTTATTCATGATTAGAGGATGATGGCTTTGGAAGTTGTGGATGTTAAGCGGGGAGCTTAACATTGGAAATGATGTTATGGTTATTTGATTATGATGATGGGTGGGAGATTGGGACCATTTCACCTGTGTAGAAATGTAGGTGCTTAATAAGCTAAGGTGGTAGGCAATAATTGCGTAGTGCTTTAACCATGAGTTCAACCTCTTCTTGTTCTAGCCATGCATGACATAACTTTCCCACACTTGCTGAGTACCATCGGTACTCAACCTTGCATATTTGTTGGTTTATATTGCTGCTCAGGTCAAGATAATGAAGTGGTGTTTAATGATCAAGACTTTGGACCCAAAGGATGTTTTTAGGTTCATGGAGTCCCCCGGGCAACGCCTGTGATGGAGCCCACGAGAATAATTATTCCGCTGCTATTTTATGAACTTTTTATTGTCCATCAAGATATATGCTATTCAAGACTTATTTATATTCGACACCTAGCTTGTAATAAATGATGCTTCACTATTTGTCATCACATGTATGAGAAAATGATCCTGGCATACATGTGATATGCACTTGGTTGTTCTTCGGAAAAACCGGGTGTGACAATCACTTACCGTTGGCGGAGTTCTCGTATAACAACGGTTATCAAACGAGCATAAAAATGGCACCTTATGAAGCTCTCTACGGCCGGAAGTGCCGCACACCCTTGAACTGGTGTGAATCCGGCGAGAGAGTTATTTACGGGATTGATCTCATAAATGACGCAGAAGAGCGGGTCAGGCTTATTCAAGCTAATCTTAAAGCCGCTCAGTCCAGACAAAAGAGCTATGCAGATAAGAGACGTCGTCCTCTGCACTTTCAAGTTGGAGACCACGTATATCTCCGCGTATCTCCTATGAAGGGCATTCACCGATTCGGAGTGAAAGGAAAATTAGCTCCGCGTTTTATCGGTCCCTTCGCCATCATCGAAAGGTGTGGACCCGTGGCATACCGTCTGGAGTTACCGGCAGCCTTAGCCGGAGTTCATAACGTCTTCCACATATCTCAGTTGCGGAAGTGTTTGAAAGTTCCAATGGAGATTCTCACGGGAGACATCGCAGATTTGATGCCGGACCTTACTTATGTTGAGCATCCGACCCGGATAATTGATGAAAAGACTCACAAGACCAGAAACCGGACGCTGCGAATTTTCAAGGTACTATGGGAAAATCACACGTCCGATGAAGCTACATGGGAAAGCGAGGAGTATTTGCAACATAATCATCCGGAGTTATTAGAGGCTTATGTTCGATAGTCATCCTCCCCATGTTGTTCTTAATTATGAATCTCGGGACAAGATTCTTTTTAAGGGAGGGGGGAAGGTAAAAGTCCCAAAACTTGTAAATAGAAAACTTGTGCTGTGAATAAAGCTGAGTTTAAATTCAAGAAATGGGACTTGTTTATACTTTTCCACAAATGATAATACACATGAGAGTTCTTCTTAAACAAGCTTATGGTCATTATAGGCTTGGACCCTAGGTGATTTAAAACCACATATGTGAAGTCCCATGTGCAATGGAAAGTTTAAAAATCGGATTATAAACTAATAGTTCAACTGGAGGTTCAAATGAGGAAACTACAATAGGAATTTCAAACTGTGGTGTTCAAAAGCTCAAGTGCAGCAGCCAAATTTTAAATCAGATTCCATATTTGAATTCGAATTCCTTAGGTCCAAATAAGTGGGTATGCAAAGTTTCATGAAGTTTTGAAATGTTTTTCTACTCATTTTTCCAAAAGGACTCTAAATTGTAATGAATTGAAATATACATTTGAATTTGGATGAAAATTGGCCCAATTCTACAAATGCACTTCAGTTTTGAACTCCCCACAATTAAACATCAACAGTTACCAAATTTGAGAGATTTTGGAGAAGATAAGGGGGACAGTGGGGCCCACTGGTCAGTAGACTCCAATATCTGCAAATTGAGCCAGTACTCTGTTTCTCTGTTCGCACCCAAATTCAGACCAAATGCAGCGCAGGCCGACACCGAGACAACCGGTGACACCTCCCGAGCAGCTACTGGAGTTTCCTCACCCTTATCAGTTTCCACCGGGAGTGTGCACCTCACAACACCGAGAAAACGCTCGAGCTACACCTCCTCCACGCCACAGCGCTGTTCCCGGGAGTTCTTGCCGCCGCCGCGCACACACAACCGGTTCCCCGTCACCCACCGTCTTCGCGAGCTTTGACACCCAGACAAACTCGGAAGCGGCGTCGCCCACGCTCCTTGAAGCCTGTCAAAGCAAGTTCCGAGAGTGCAGCGGCCTACAATCACCTCGGCAAGCCTTTTTCTTCTACGATGGACCGACCTCGGTGGCTTCACGTCAAACCGAGTCCCTCCGGCGTTTCACGCACAACAAAGCCACGTATAAGGTTTGTTACCACCTCCCCTTGCTGTCCATCAAGTCTGGGATCGTTTCATAGTACCACCTAGCCGGAATTTAGGTTTTCCTCACGGCGGTTTCTTCGGGTTGCCGGCTCCAAAACGTGAAATTCTCCTCCGAGGCGTAGTGGCTCCCGATTGTGTTCTGGGGTCATGATCCTTAGCCTCCTACGGACCTCCTCGACCAAACAGAGCACGATTCCATCAACCCTAGCCGAAGAACGTCAAGTTTTTCTCCGCCGGCCGCGAAAAATGTCTTGGGTGCACGGTGACGGCATAGCTAGCGGCCTCCCCAAGAAAATTTGTGTACACGTCGACGAGCTACACCTTCCACCGATGCCGTAGCACCAATCCTTCGTGTATTTGGCAAGCTAGAACGTCGGCGCTATGTCGCTGAAGCTCGGTTAAGCCGCCGCACCATCGCAAGCTCGGTTAGGGCCGACGTCGGTGTGGGGAAACCCTCCCCACGTGTTCAGCGCATGAAATTAGGGGCTGGCGGCAAGTTTAAGCACGGGAGAGGGACGAAGGACCGGGTTCCGAAGTTTCCGGCGAGCTTTGGCGGCGGGGGTCACGCGGGAGCGGGAGGTAGACGAGGGGGGGTGGCCCCACTCATCAGCGTCTGGATTTAAACAGGTGGGATCTTCTGTGGCACCGGATGAGGCTGTGGCTGCGCGGGAAGATTTCAGTGGCCCCGTGTGGCTTATCCCAGCGTCACACGTGGTACCCTGGACCCACACCCAGGATTTGAACAATTCCCGGTTTATTTGAATTCCTCAAATTCAGTCCAAACTTTAGAACCTCATAACTTTTGCTAGGAAGCTCCAAATTTTTTTCAAATTGGGTTGGATTCAGATTGAAGAACTATATCCAAATAAGCAACCCAATTTGTACAAAAATCATTATTAAATTCTGGAAAATTCTTTAAATCTTTTCAGCAAAAGAATTTTAGAGGGAGTTTGGTTCATCCAAAATTCCTCAAATTTAGCCAGAATATTCTTTAGGATATTAGTGGACTCCTGTAAAAGTTTCAGCTCATTTAGAGTTGGTTTTCTTAGGAGAATTCTGATTTCAAGTTTCTGTGTTCAAATGAATACAGAAACAATTTCAGAGAATTTCCAAAACTGGGAAATTCAGTTCTGGGCAGTTCTTAGCTCCACAAATCCTAGGAAAATTCATGCAGGCTCTCTGAGCTATGTTTGAAATGGTAGTTAACTTGAATTTGCCTGAAAGTGCAAATTTATTCAGAATTAACTCCTTTGTGCCTAAATGCTTAGGGAATTGTTCTGAGTGATCTACTCATTAAAAAATTCAAAATTTGGTCCAGATTACTTTTTTGTGACAGGGAACTCACAATAAACTCCATTGGAGCTCTGGATCACCACTGTCCTATTCAACCTATTTAGTTGAGTAGCACACAAGTGATGAAATGCAATTATCACTTGATCATGTTACTTAACCCAAACCCAAACCACTAGCTCCAGCGTCATTTTAAATTCTTAAACAGAGTTCCAGTTTTAAACTTGTCTTTAGAACTTGTTAGCAAAAGTTCTACAATTAAACATATATGCCTGTTCATAACGTGTAGTAATTAAATGTGGAAAAGTGGAGGAGAAGTGAAGCTTGGATCAAGGAGCAAGAAGGGCAGTGATTAAGCTTCAAGTAATCAGAAACTAATCTCATAATTATCTGACTTTAGTCACCTGCAAAACCAAGGCAAGCTCCGGTTTGCATTTAAGTTAATTATAAAGTTTTTACTTTGTTCACAATTATGGTTTAGAGTTTGTATGTGCATTAGGTCAAGGGTGCTTTACACTCCAAATGCATGACCAAATGAACCCTGGAGTTAAGGGTAGAAAATGGTCACCGCTGTAGAATAAGGCCGTGCTAAATAGCTTAGGACATCTAGTAGAAGTCGAGTAGTTGGAATCTACTCACAAGTTATAGTCGGGATTACATGGGTGTAGTTGGAAAAGAGGCAAACTAAAGTTTATATTTCTAAAGATGAGACCGGGCAGGAGGGTTAGGCAGCGACAGGACGAGGTCTTGGTCGAGTAGCTCTGCCTGTGTCGGTTATGGACCGATGCGTGTGCGGCACCCAAGAGCAAGTATTGAGTTGTGTACCGGATGCTTACTGCTATGTAGGAACCAGGAAACCGATGTACCAGGTTAACTGGATTGTAGAGGCATACCACATCATCTCGTCAGACCTATGAGCCTGAGACAGTGCGACCGGTTCTACAGTCGAGTGTCCTGCAAAAGGTTGCCACATACGACGTAATGAAGGACGCCAGATTTGAGTCTTCAGAGGCGGGCGTATGTGTCGAGTTATTCGGTAGTGTTTGATTCGAATCACCGTCCCTCGCGGTTATTGAGTACCGCTTGCTCACTGTGTTGTGACGTAGTAATCAAGTTGTGTGAGAACAGTTTGCCAAGTTTTAATTGCTGCTATGATTATTGGAATTGCATGAAAACCTTGTTTGAAGTAGAGATAGAGCACACTAAAGTTAATTTCCACCTTGGGACAAGTAACATTGGAATGAAGCGTTTCTTGTTTGATTGTGGAGTTCCAATGTTGTTGGGCGCAAGGTCACTACTATGATGGCTAAAATCTGAAAGTTAAGGATGAACTCGTAGGCAAGTTTTTGCAAAATACATTTTTAAGTCTTAAGTTACTTTCATGTAGAGTTGCATGCTTAGGAGAGACGGTTAAGTCTTGCTGAGCCTTGTGCTCACTCTTGCTATATGAGTGGTTTTGCAGGTTAATATCGACGCATATAAAGAAGGTTGTCCAGTGAGACTCGGACACTTCCGAGTCATGTTACACATGGAGGACCTAGCCACTGCCATGTCTTCGTGTTGCTAGCGAGAGGAGTCCGCGGGCTGGACCTTTTCTCGGGTGCTCATTAGTTATTCGATGTGAGCTGTTTATAGACTTCCGCTGTAGCTATCTCATGTAATTTATTTGCAAAGAACATTTGTAAGCTTCTGCTTTTGATTGATGTAATACAGTTTTCCTTATATGTGTGCTGTTGGGTGCCGCGTAACACGGCACCACCCAGTGCGATTCCCGGGTGAGGTGTCCTGTCCCCGTGACTGAACGGGCAGTGTCGGGGTCCCGTCAGAAGCAAAAAGGAAAAACGACCATACCCGACTCATTAACTTTCCCGGCAACAAGGATGGTTAACAAAACTAGTAAACTCCTATAAAAAGGGTGTCCCATCAATTTGACTCAAGCATACAGGATTTCGCAAGCAAAACAGTTTTGAAAACATGGGATCAATATGGTCAAGGGGCACTTTCCTTGCTTTCGTGGTTCATGTTGCTCCAGCGTGTCGAAGTCTTGGTGCTGCAGTTCCTTGTAGACGGCCTCTAGAGCTTGTCCTTCTACTTACGACCACGCACAAACAAAATTTACAACAATCAATTATCATGCACAAACTTTACTCAAGATGCAATGGGGTAGATGAATGCAATCCTATAGTGCAGTTTTTTATAGAACCAGTTTGTACGTGTTATTGCATGTTTTAATGGGCTTTCGTGGGGTTTTATGATGAACAAGGATGTAGGGATCAAGTGTGGACGTGGTGATTGATCGTAGAATGAATCCCGATCTTCCGAGAGGTATGGTAAACTTGATTGGGTGGAGATCTTGACGTTGATGATCCAAGGCTCCGAATGAACGGGACCCCACAATCACTACACCACTGCTCCAATGGTTATCACCCATGTCACATGAATGACCTCGCCACGAAGTCTTATCCCTGAAAGCGCAATCAAAAACACAAGCAAGAACAGAGAAATTGCAATCAAAACTGAATTGATCACGAAGTGGGGTCTCACAAACTGATGAACGGTGACACTGTTTGATGACAGATTGAAACTAAGCAAAACCCAACCCTCATGTGGCGGCGGCTGCTGAATAAAAAGGAGTTAGGGGCGTGCAAGACCCCTGGATGCAACCCTAATGGGCTTCCACAAGGTACACGGCCCAGCGGCCCAAAGGACGGTGATGCAGCACCCTGACAGCTTCTGGACGTCCATTTGTTTTGCTGATTCCCGTCAACTCAGAAGAAATTTTGAGGTGGGACCGGTTCCATTGGAAGCTTTATGTAATTCTGGTTCCAACCATATATAGAACGTCCAAATCCGACTCCGTATGTGTCCGGGGCGTCAATTTTGGTGAAGGCGGCTCTTGGAATCCGAGGTGGAGTCAAAGTCGAGTTGGGCTTGGACTCCTCCTTGGTGTGGACGTCCTATCTCCTCCTCCTTGACTCCTTGGACTCCTCCAAGCACTTTCTGGTCCTCTCCATTGTTCCTAATCAATAAAACATGCATGGAAACAAGCGTAAGTTCTGAAAAACAATTGACAAGGCTAGAACGTACCTGATGCGCACGTGCTCTAGTGATCGGTCCTTGTATTGTATGCAAAGGAGAGATGTCCACATCATCCTCCCCCTCTTGAATTGGAGTCGTCCTCGACTCAAGCTCATCTTCCTCAACCAAGTATGGTTTCAAATCTGAAATGTTAAATGTGGGACTAACCCCCAAACTCGGGAGACAACTCAAGTTTATATGCATTGTCATTTATCTTTTCATAAACCTTAAAAGGTCCAGCAGCACGTGGCATGAGGTTGGACTTTCTCAAATCCGGGAACCTATCTTTTCTCAAATGAACCCACACCAAATCACCGGGTTCCTATTTTACCTTCTTCCTACCATTACTAGCAGCAATGCACAACTTTTCATTCATTTTTTCAATTTGCAACTTAGTAGCTTCATGCAACTTAAGAATAAATTCAGAACGTTGTGTATCATTTAAGTTCATAATTTCAGAATGTGGTAAAGGTAGCAAATCAATTGGAGCACGAGAATTGAAACCATATACTACCATAAATGGACTTAACTTGGAAGCAAACTCAATATGTGGCAAACACTCCTCCCACAACCTCAAATTATCTTTCAAAACAGCCCGCAACATAGTAGATGAGGTATGATTAACTACCTCCGTTTGCCCATCAGTTTGTGGATGACAAGTAGTAGAAAACAGTAACTTTGTTCCCAATTTATACCATAAAATTCTCCAAAAGTGGCTCAAAAACTTAGCATCCCTATCAGAAACAATAGTATTGGGAACACCATGCAAACGCACAACCTCATTAAAGAACAAATCAGCAACATGTGAAGCATTATCGGTCTTGTGGCAGGGTATAAAATGTGCCATTTTAGAAAAGCGATCAACAACCACAAAGACACTATCCCTCCCCCTCTTTGTTCTAGGCAACCCTAAAAAAAATCCATTGAAATATCCTCCCAAGGTGCACTAGGAACAGGAAGAGGCATATAAAGACCATGTGGGTGAAGTCGAGACTTAGCTTTGTTGCATGTCGTGCAACGTGAAACATAGCGCTCCACATCATGCCTCATTCGTGGCCAAAAGAAGTGAGCAGCCAGCACACCCTCTGTATTTTTAACACCAAACTGTCCCATCAAACCACCTCCATGCGCTTCCTGCAACAACAAAAGACGAACGGAGCTAGCTGGAACACACAACTTGTTAGCACGGTAGAGAAGGCCTTCACGCAGCAGGAATTTTTGCCACGTTCTTCCCTCTCTACAATTGTCAAAAGCATCTTTGAAGTCCAAATCAGTAGCATATAATCTCTTTATGGTTTCTAAACCAAAGATTTTATGAGAAAGTTGGGACAACATGGTCTAACATCTAGATAAAGCATCGGCAATCACATTGTCTTTCCCTTTCTTATGTTTAATGATGTAAGGAAATGACTCTATGAACTCAATCCATTTAGCATGACATTTGTTCAGATTAGCTTGTCCTTTAAACTACTTCAAAGACTCATGATCTGAATGTATGACAAATTCTTTAAACCATAGGTAATGTTGCCAAGTTTGCAAGACGCGCACTAAAGAATAAAGTTCTTTGTCATATGTAGAATAATTCAGCAAAGGACCATGCAATTTTTCACTAAAGAAAGCAACAGGTTTACCTTCTTGAATGAGCACTCCTCCAATGCCAATTCCGCTCGCATCACATTCAAGCTTGAAGGTCTTCTCAAAATCAGGAAGTTGCAGCAATGGTGCTTGTGTGAGCTTCGACTTGAGAGCATCAAAAGCTTGTTGTTGTGTTGGTCCCCATCGAAACGGCACTCCATTCTTTGTCAACTCGTGGAGAGGTGCCGCAATGGTGCTGAAATTCCGCACGAAATGCCGGTAGAAACCTGCAAGACCAAGAAAACTACGAACCTGCATGACCGTAGTCGGAAATGGCCAGCTTGTGATGGCAACAATCTTTGCCTCGTCCACCTCAATGCCCTGCAAAGTAACAACATAAACAAGAAAATACACATGATAGGTGCAAAAGGTGCATTTCTCAAGGTTACCAAATAAACGTGCATCACGTAAGACATTAAAAACAACACGCAAATGTTCAAGATGCTCGTCATATGACTTGCTGTAAATAAGGATATAATCAAAGTAAACCACCACAAATTTACCAATGAAAGCATGTAAAATCTCATTCATCAATCTCATAAAAGTGCTGGGTGCATTAGTTAAACCAAATGGCATGACAAACCATTCATAAAGTCTGAATTTAGTTTTAAAGGCAGTTTTCCATTCATCACCTAAAGACATACAAATCTGATGATACCCACTATGTAAATCAATCTTGGAGAAAATAACAGAACCACTCAACTCATCAAGCATGTCATCCAATCTAGGAATAGGATAGCGATAACGAATGGTAATGTTATTGATCGCTCTACAATCAACAAACATGCGCCAAGTGCCATCTTTCTTAGGAACCAAAAGAACAGGAACAGAACAATGACTAAGGCTCTCACGAATGTACCCGCGGTCCAGAAGATCTTGGACTTGTCGCTGAATTTCCTTAGTCTCGTCGGGGTAGTTCCTGTAGGCGGCACGGTTTGGCAAGCTCGCCTCTGGAATGAAATCAATCTTGTGCTCAATGCCTCGCACAGGTGATAATCCAGGGGGTATCTCTGATGGAAAAACATCCATATACTCCTGCAAAAGGTTAGCAACAGCAGGTGGCAAAGCAATGGATGCATCCTCAATGGAATATAAAGCATGTTTGCACACTAAAGCATAGCAAATTCTATTAGAGGCACATAAGTCATCAAGATCAGATTTAGTTGCAAGCAAAAACAGGATTTTTCAACTTAATAGGTTTCTGAATTTCAGAACTGAAAACACCATTTTGCTTAGAATTGTTCTTTTTCTCATGCTCAAATTGCACAATTTCAGTGGGAGCCATAGGGAGCAACACAATTTTCTTGCCCTTATGCATGAGAGTATACTTATTAGATCGACTATGATGAATAGCATCAGTATCAAACTCCCAAGGACGTCCCAACAAAAGATAACAAGCATCCATAGGTACCACATCAAAATCAGAAAAATCATGATAAGAACCAATGGAAAAATGTATCCTTGCTGTTTGTGTTACCTTTACCTTACCATTGTTGTTAAACCATTGAATGTGATAAGGGTGGGGAGGCTCCTGTGTGGTCAAACCAAGCTTCTTGACCACCTCAACATCCACCAAATTGTTGCAGCTACCACCATCAATGATGGCATGCACACGGCAGTCCTTGACAAACATGGTGAAAAAGTTGTGACATTGGCGGTTGTCGTCCTTTCCAACCGTGGCACTCGAAGCTCGCTGCACAATCAAATTCCTATAGTTGTTGGTCGCAGATGTACCAAGAACCTCGTCAGCAACGTCATCAGAACCTGAAATGTTAGCTGCAATAATATTTTCATCTTCAATATCAGAAGCACTAACATACCCACCATCAGCAGTGGCAATGATCGCCCGTTTGCTGGGGCAATCTCGTTGCATATGGCCAAGTCCCTGGCAGCGATGGCACTTGATGTTGGATGTACGACTGGTGGAAGTGTTGGGTATAGCAGTCTTTGCTGCAACACCTAGAGGCGTCTGGGACTTGCTGTTATCCTGTCCCCGTGATGTATAAGGCGCGGTGCTGCGTACAACACCGGTGGATGGTGGTGTAGACACACGTACGCTCGAGGAGGGCGCTGCTTTGGATGGCACCGGAAGCTGGCGTGGAGTGAAGGTGTTGTTCAGCCGCTGCTATTGGCGACCCTGCACTTCTTTTTCTGCTAACATAGCTAGTTGAAATAAACGTTGAATAGAATGATATTCCTTGTAATTAACTATGTCCTAGATCTCACGCCGCAAGCCCCCATAAAACCTAAAAATTTGGTCTTCCTGATCCTCAACTACCCCACAATGAAGCATACCTTTCTGCAACTCTTGGTAGTACTCTTGGACAGTCATGTCACCCTGATCAAAGCGTTGCAATTTCTTAAGAAGATCACGTCTATATGAAGGAGGAACAAACCTAGTGCTCATCTCTTCTTTTAACGCAGGCCATGTTCGTGGGGCATTACGTGTATTGACAAGTTCATTCCACCAAATGATAGCAAAATCTTTAAACTCACTAGTGACTTGTCTAACTCTATGACGCTCGGGAACAATATGAGAGCTAAATTTTTGTTCTACCGTCATCTCCCAATCCAAGTAAGTCTCAGCATCATAAGATCCCTAAAACGGTGGAATATAAAACTTAATCTTAGTGTAAGGATCATTATCTTGTTCAGGAGCATGAGGACGAGGTCTACCTCCCATACATTGATGATTTCGTCGAAGGCGACGACGCTGCTGTTCATCAACCTCGTCGTTATTGAAGTCATCCTCTGTCTCGTTGTGAGCATGTGAGTCAGCATCAAGGATGATAGGGGCTGGAGTTTGTTGGGGAATACGAGCCTCCGCCTCGTCCAACCGTGTGGTCAGACCAGCAACACTTGTATGAAGCCTCTGTAAGGTGGTTGTTGTAGTGGTCTGGTAGTTGTTGAATGCTTCAGTCATCGCCCGCATCATGTCCCTTAGTTCCAGATGGGACATGCAATCATTATCATCTAGAGGTGTAGAACCAGAGGTCTTATCCATAGACTTATTTCCTATCATTGTTAGTACAAAACAGAAAACAAAGGCAAAAGGATCGTGAAGGAACCTATTACTACGCTCTCTGAAGTGGAAGTGGGAGTGGAAATAAAGCAGTAAGATGCGTCTTACTCCACTCTTACAAGTTTCTTACAAGCACTGCAGGTGGCCAACGGTGACCGGTGTGAAAGCAAGCGGAGAGTGGGTGTGATTGCAGAGGTTACCTGTTCTGCTCGAGAGAAGGTGGAGCTTGGGAAGGTTCAAATGCAGTATATATACGTGGCACACAAGTTAGTAACGGATTGCAATGCTGAATAAGTGTCCAAAGAATTTGACCTAGTTGCTGGCCTAAAATTGTATTAGAACAGTTGTGGCAACAAGCAAGGAATAATATCAGCAAGTTGTGCAAACAAGGATGAATGATGATGAAAATAAGGATGAATGATGATGAACAACAAGGACAATATCAGCATTCACACAGAAAACAGCACAAGTAGAAACCCCTTGAGCCTCCTGTTTTTGTCTTTTAGCACTAGTAGAAATCAAATTCTTGTTTTTTTGATTTTTTGATATTTTTTCTCAACCAGGGAACAAGAATAGAAATAGCACCAAGTATTACCTCAAACCGATGAAAGATGTGATCAGTACAAATTTAGGGGCATTTGAAATAATGGGTGCTGGAACTTCGAAGTTCAAAACGAGGGCCTTCCTGATTTTTTTATTTTTTTGAAATCACCGTGACCGACGTAGCAGGTGAATCGTATGTGGATTTTTTCGATAGCTTTCTAGAAAAAATGCACCTTAATTGGAGTTCCGAGCGAAAAGTTATGCCCGTTTTAAGGAGGATACCCTGAATTAGGTTTTGGTGGTGGTGGAAACTGAAACGGATACAAAACGTATCGGTGAATGGAATTTTTTGTAGATGGCAGCGGATAGAAGAAACAAAACTGAACCAAACAAATCTAAATCAGCAACCAAATTCAACCTAGGACACGAACTCAGAACTACGGATTCCGAAACTAAATTGTGCAAAAGGCTGAACGAGGGCTATAGGTCAGGGAAAGTAAAAAATTATGTGGCTTTTTGTGGACAATAGGACTAAAACAAAACGAATCTAAAGGCACACAAGTATACCTCACGTTCAACCTGATATCTGATACCAGTTGATAGTAGAATGAGTCCCGATCTTCCGAGAGGTATGGTAAACTTGATTGGGTGGAGATCTCGATGTTGATGATCCAAGGCTACAAACGAACGGAACCCCACAATCACTACACCACTGCTCCATTGGTTATCACCCGTGTCACACAAATGACCTCGCCATGAAGGCTTATCCCTGCAAGCGCAATCAAGAACACAAGCAAGAACAGAGAAATTGCAATCAAAACTGAATTGATCACGAAGTGGGGTCTCACAAACCGATGAACGGTGACACTGTTCGATGACAGATTGAAACTAAGCAAAACCCAACCCTCATGTGGCGGCGGCTGCTGAATAAAAAGGAGTTAGGGGCGTGCAAGACCCCTGGACGCAACCCTAATGGGCTTCCACACGGTACACGGCCCAGCGGCCCAAAGGACGGTGATGCAGCACCCTGACATATTTTGGACGTCCACTTGTTTTGCCAATTACCGTCAACTCAGAAGGAATTTTGAGGTGGGACCAGTTCCATTGGAAGGTTTATGTAATTATGGTTCCAACCATATATAGAACATCCAAATCCAACTCCGTATGTGTCCGGGGCGTCAATTTTGGTGAAGGCACCTCCAGGAATCCGAGGTGGAGTCGAAGTCGAGTTGGGCTTGGACTCCTTGGTGTGGATGTCCTATCTCCTCCTCGACTCCTTGGACTCCTCCAAGCCCTTTCTGGTCTTATCCATTGTTCCTAATCAATAAAACATGCATGGAAACAAGCGTAAGTTCTGAAAAACAATTGACAAGGCTAGAACGTACCTGGAGATCCAACCGACGCGCACGTGCTCTAGTGATTGGTCCTTGTATTGTTTGCAAAGGAGAGATTTCCTCATCAGTGATGATCTTGACACAAGATGTAGATCAATTCCACCGTCAAAAATCGACCAAAACATGATTTGTCCACACGACAAAAGTTTCTGCTCGAAGGGGCGAAGAAAACGGATGCGTAGAAATAGCGACGACATTGTAAGAGGGGTAATGAAGACCTACCTCACTTCCTCCTTGTGGCAGGGCCTTCCTCCTAGCAACGGCAGCAGTGGGGGATTTTTCTGCGGGAAATTATGGTAGGGCAGATCGTCGGGCTTCTTCTCCGGCGATAGCGAGGCGTGATGGGGCTCGACGGCGGGGCTCGACGACGGGGCTCGACGGCGGGGCTCGACGGCAGGGCTCATCGGCGGGGCTTGCCGGCGGTGCTCACCGGCGACAAACTCCGGCAAGGGGGGGGGTCAACTCGGCGAGTTGGGGGGGGGAGCAGGGCTGCGGCCAAAGGTGTAGGGGGGACTGTGGGTTTGTATTTATAAGGGGGAAAAAGAGAGAGCTCTAGTCTAATTGGGACTCAACCAAAGAATCCTAGTCAAGTTGGGACTCAACCAAAGGATCCTAGTCAAGTTGGACTCAACAAAAGAGTCCTAGGGCTTCCCTCCCCTCAAGGCTGCGGCCAATTTGGGGGAAATTCCCCATAGGGGAATTTTGTGGAATTTGGGAGATTTGGGGAAATTTTGGGGAAATTTAGTGGGGAAATTTGGGGAAAATTTGGGATGGCTCAATTCAGCTATCTTATTTCCATTTCTCTCTATTTCTATGTTCCCTTCTCCATTTCTATGTTCCCTTCTCTATTTCTATATTCCCTTCTCCATTTCTATGGTTCTTTTTCTATTTCTATGGTTCTTTCTTCATTTCTATGGTTCTTTCTCCATTTGTATGGTTCTTTCTCCATTTCTACTTCTTTTCAAATGCTTCTCTACATGAAAAATATATGCAATGCATGGTAGTGAAATTGAGGGTGCTACAAACCTACCCCCTTAAAATGAATCTCGCCCTCGAGATTCGATAGAGTGGAGAAAAGATGAGTGAATTCTGCCTTGAGATCTTCCTAACGTTCCCATGTAGTTTCGGCTTCCATGTGATGGCTCCATTGTACCTTGCACCAATGGATCACTTTGTTTCTCGTGACCCTTTCCTTCACGTCCAAGATCTTGACGGGGTGTTCCACGTAGGTCAGATCCTCTTGAAGCTCTAGCTCATCCATTGGTGCTTGTTCCTCCGGTACTCTTAGGCATTTCTTGAGCTGAGATACGTGAAACACGTCGTGCACGTCGGAGAGGTGCGTTGGCAGCTCTAGTTGATAGGCTACCTCTCCTCGCTTGCCCAAAATCTTGAACAGTCCGATGTAGCGAGGTGCTAACTTGCCTTTGACGTTGAACCGTCGTTGGCCTCAGATTGGCGACACCTGAAGATACATGAAGTCTCCCACAGTTGAATTTCAGCTCCGCACATCACCCGCAAACCGACGGGCAAACTGAGAGGACAAATCAGATCTTGGAAGATATGTTGAGAGCCTGCGCCTTGAAACATGGGTGTAGTTGGGATAGGAGCTTGCCATATGCTGAATTCTCATACAACAAAAGTTACCGAGCCAGCTTGAACATGTCACCTTTCAAAGCATTGTATGGTAGACGGTGTAGAACGCCGCTGTTCTGGAATGAGACCGGAGAAAGCCAAGTATTTGGACCCGAAGTGCTGCAAGACGCCAAAAAGCAAGTTCAAACGATACGTGAAAACTTGAAGGCAATCCGAGGCCAATGACGGTTCAACGTCAAAGGCAAGTTAGCACCTCGCTACATTGGGCCGTTCAAGATTTTGGGCAAGCGAGGAGAGGTATCCTATATACTAGAGCTGCCAACGCACCTCTCCGACGTGCACGACGTGTTTCACGTATCTCAGCTCAAGAAATGCCTAAGAGTACCGGAGGAACAAGTATCGATGGATGAGCTAGAGCTTCAAGAGGGTCTGACCTACACGGAACACCCCGTCAAGATCTTGGACGTGAAGGAAAGGGTCACGAGAAACAAAGTGATCCGTTGGTGCAAGGTACAATGGAGCCATCACACGGAAGCCGAAACTACATGTGAACGTGAGGAAGATCTCAAGGCAGAATTCCCTCATCATTTATTCACTCTATCGAATCTCGAGGGCGAGATTCAGTTTAAGGGGGGTAGGTTTGTAACACCCTCAAATTCATTACTATGCATTGCATACATTTTTCATGTAGAGAAGCATTTGAAAAGACGTACAAATGGAGAAAGAACCATAGAAATGGAGAAAGAACCATAGAAATGGAGAAAAACCATAGAAATGGAGAAAGAACCATAGAAATGGAGAAGGGAATATAGAAATGGAGAAAGGGACAGAAATGGAGAGGGGAATATAGAAATGGAAAAAGGGACATAGAAATGGAAAAAGATAGCTGAAATGAGCCATTCCAAAATTTCCCCAAATTTCCCCCAAAATTTCCAAATTCCCCAATTTCCCAAAAGGGGGATTTTCCCCACATTTGGGGGAAATTAATCCCCAATGCTGCCGCAGCCTAAAGGTGGGGGAAAGTCCCTAGGACTCTTTGGTTGAGTTCCAAATTGACTAGGACTCTTGGTTGAGTTCCTATTGGAGTAGGACTCTTCTTTTCTCCCCTTTATAAATACAACCCCCAGCCCCCCCTTGGCCGCAGCCCCTCCCCCTCCCAAGTCACCGAGTTGGAGCCCTCCTCCAAGTCGCCGAGTTGGCCACCCCCCTGCCGGAGTTTGGTCGCCGGTGAGCCCCCCTGACGAGTCCCGCCGTCGAGCCCCGCCGTCGAACCCCGCCATCGAGCCCGCCGTCGAGACCCGCCGTCGAGCTCCGTCATCGAGCCCAGCTGTCGATCCCCGTCGTCGAGCCCCGTCGTTGATACCCGCCGACGAGCCTCGTCACGCCTCGCCATCGTCAGAAGAGAACCCCGACGATCTCTCCAACCCCAATCTTCCATAGAAAAATTCCCCACTGCTGCCATTGCGAGGAGAAAGGCCCTGCCACAAGGACGAAGTGAGGTAGGTCTCCATTACCCATCTTACGACGTCGCCGCTGTTTCTATGCATCCGTTTTCTTCGCCCTCTTCGAGCAGAAACTTTTGCGTGTGGACAGATTGTGTTTTGATTGATTTTTGACGGTGGAATTGATATAGATCTTGAGTCAATATCATTACCACGTCCACACTTGATCCTATCACCCTTGTTCATCATAAAATCCCATGAAAGCCCATTAAAAGATGCAAGAACACATACAAACTGGTTTAATAAAACAGCACCAAAGGATTTGCATTCATCTACCCCATTGCATCTTGAGTAAAGTTTGTGCATGATGATTGATTGCTGTAAATTTTGTATGTGCATGGTCGTGAGTAGAAAGACAAGCTCAAGAGGCCATCTACGAGAAACTACAGCACCAAGATTTCGAGACGCTTGAGCAACAAGAGCTACGGGAGCAAGGCAAGTGCCCCTTAACCATATTGATCCTATGTTTTCGAAACTGTTTTGATTGCAAAAACTCATATGCTTGAGTCAACTTGATGGGACACCCTTTTGTAGGAGTTTACTAGTTTTGTTAACCATCCTTGTCGCAGGGAAAGATGATGAGTCGGGTATGGTCGTTTTTTCCTCTTTGCTTTGCTTAATTTACGGGATACGGGAAGCTGAATTAAAACACAGTTCGCTACTGCACTCATATGAATAAAGATGATGATAACTTGATGATGTTGATGAGCATGGAATCGGGGAGATCTAGGCAAGATTGGTTCGTGGATGTTGCTGAATGAGATGGTGGTTTACTTCCCGTAGATCTAAGGACCGGTCCATGCGAGCACATGCCAAGAAAACAGTGCCACCACAAGGCCAAATATGGGTGCGGCTTAGCTGACTAATTAGGTGTGTTGCTAGCTTGTTATGGACCGTTGGATGGCACAAGAGGGGGCCCGTGGGTGGGAGAATGGAGATTCGAGCCTGCCGGTGAAACCTCAGTGGGTTCGTACATCCTAGTAACCTCTTTGTAAAGGCTATTTTGTGATCTCTTGGCCATACACCGACGGTTGTGTACTGGTATAATGGAGGTTCTTTCTAGTTGCTGACAGGTGACGAAATCACGAACTTGTGGGTAAAGTGGTGCCACCTCTGCAGAGTGTAAAACTATCATGATAGCCGCGCTTACGGTCACAAGCACCTGGCCATCTTCTATGATTAGAGGCAAAACTTGGGGTGGATGTTATGGTATGGTCATTGGGATTGGTTTTGGGACTGTTTTGGGTCATGAAAATGAGTTTGCTTTCGGTTATAGGAATATGAGATGGTGATGAATATTTATGAGTATGAGATGAACTTGAGAAAGATTAAAGGCTGGATGAGACTTGATAAATGGTGAATTATGATGAGATAATGCTGCTGATTTACTTGATTATGATGGGATAAATTTCACCTAGAAATAGTTTCTGTTTTTATCATGTTTGTGAAATAAAATTTGCTTGCTGCAATGAGCCTTTTTATTCCCTACCTTGTTGTAAGCTACATGTCATACTTTTCCCGCACTTGCTGAGTATGACATATACTCACCCTTGCATTCCCACATATACATCAGCTACAGGAGAAGAGTACTTCGAGGAACATGTGGAGTACTAGGCGTGCGCACTACCGTCAACATGCCTGTGGAGTTGAAGTTGGAGCCTGCTGTTTTAGTCATTTTCCGCTGTCGTTAGAGTCTTCCGCTGCAAGAATAAGATAGACATTCATGAGTGACACAATGAGTCTATGTAATAAAGTACTTAAACATTATTCGTACGTGGTTATATTTTGAATTCAGTTTGTGGAATACATGTGTATGTGTGATGAACATCCTGGGCACACATATGCATTCACTTGGTTCATTTTTCGGAACCGTGTGTCACAAAATCCCAACATAACCAAGTAATTCAGCAACGTTCTTTCATCATAATTCACCATTTATCATGCTTCAACCATCCATTAATCTTTCTCAAGTTCATCTCATACTCATAAATATTCATAACCATCTCATTTTCATATAACCGAAACCAAACTCATTGTCATGACCCAAAACAGTCCCAAAACCAATCCCAATGACTATACCATAACCATACCGAATAAACATCCCATGTTTTACCTCTAATCATGGAAATTTGGGGAAATTTGGTGGGGAAATTGGGGGGAAATTTGGGATGGCTCAATTAAGCTATCTTATTTCCATTTCTCTCCATTTCTATGTTCCCTTCTCCATTTCTATATTCCCTTCTCCATTTCTATGGTTCTTTCTCCATTTCTATGGTTCTTTCTTCATTTCTATGGTTCTTTCTCCATTTCTACTTCTTTTCAAATGCTTCTGTATATGAAAAGTGTATGCAATGCATGGTAGTGAAATTGAGGGTGTTACAGAGATGATCCTCGAGAAGCCATGCATCAACCATGCCTACCCGATAAGGCACCTCCTCAAACACTGCGCCCTTCTAAAGTACTTTGTCAGCACGGAGATGGACGTGGCGGAAGACAAGGGCAAGGGACCCGCCAAGGCGAGCCCCGAGCCCGACGAACTAAGCTTCCCCACGTCAGAGGGCTGCCTCATGATCTTTGGTGAGAGTCAGGCCTACGAGAGCTGCCGCAAGCAGAAGCTAACGACTCGTGAGGTCAGTATTGTTTCTCCCACCATCCTGACCTTCTTGCAGTGGTCCAAAACAGCGGTCACTTTTGATTGATCGGACCACCCTGACCTCATTCCACATCCAGGGCGCTTCCCCCTAGTTGTGGATCCGGTTGTAGGAACTAAGCGCCTAACTAGGGTAATAATGGACGGAGGTAGTGGCCTCAGCATCCTTTACGTTGGGACCCTCAACGCCATGGGGATCTCACGCACGAGCCTCCTTCCGACCCGAGCCCCCTTCCACGGGGTCATCCCCGGCCAACAGGCCGTGACGTTGGGGAAGATCAACCTCCACGTCACTTTTGGGTACGAGACCAACTTCCGCATAGAGACCCTCCCATTCGAGGTCCCCGACTTCGAGGGCACCTATCATGCCATCCTGGGAAGGCTGGCCTACACGAAGTTTTTTGCCATCCCAAACTATACGTACCTCAAGCTGAAGACGGCCGGCCCCAAGGTATCATCACGACGGAGGCAAAGTTCGTGCATGCCTTGCTGTGCGAGTAAAATGCTTGTGAATAGGCCACAGCAGAAGCCGCAGCAGTGGCACCCAGCTCGGCTTGTCGAGCAACAGCAGGAACCCCTCTTGACCAGCCTCTAGTCGGTCCACCGAAGAACATGATGATGATCGATGTCCACCCCGAGGGCTCGGCGAAGGCAGCACGGATGACATCCACACCATCCAGCAACTAGAGGAGGGTGCCATTCACCTCGCAAGCGTAGGCTAGGCGCCACTAAAATTATACTTGAAACCCCCTAGTTGGGCGGAGTTAATATATAGACGCCAAGTTCGGGCCGCCGGAGCGTAATACGCTACGTCCACAGGTGTGCTTGTTCTATTGCTTGAGCGTGAGCGGTTTGTGCGTTGTGTGATCACGAGAGAGGGGAATCGGAACCCTCTGCAGGGTGGCCACCCCGGTCCTTTTATAGTTCAAGGCCGGTGCAGTTACAATGAGGCTTGAGGCACGACAGGTGGCCCCAGAGCTATGTGAATCCTATACACGATCTAGGGCTTCGTCCTCTGAGTAGAGTGGCCGAGGGGAGAATTAAGTCCATCCGTCCGGCGCGCTGAGCACCCCTGACTGCGTGTTAGGTGATGATGAAGACGTCCTCTTGTTGCCGTGTCTTCTCGCCCTACTTGGGCGACTTCGTGCCATTGGGCGGCACTGTACCGCTGTCACGCCTTTGCCCTGTCCTGTCACCGTAATGGCAAACAGGCAGAGGACGGAGGTGTGTGCTGCGCACCATGCTTCTGAGGAAGGCGCAGGCCTTGAATGCGAAGCCTGATAGCGCACTTTCTTCTTGACTTCGTCGACCCCCGGCCCACGACTGGTTGTGTGGCACGTGGTGGCTTTGGATCTCTTGTCGACGGGCTTGGTGCCTGGGGACACGTGGCAGCTCCGGACCCCACCTCAGCGGGGAGGTTTAGGCTGGAGCCCTGGGCACGTGTCTGCACCGGAGCTGTCCTCAACGAGGAGGCGGCTCGGTGCCATGAGACACATGGCAGCTCTGGACCTCATCTCAGCAGGGAGGCTCGGACCAGAGCACGTGTCAGCACTGGAGCTCTCCTCAGTGGGGAGGCGGCTCGGAGCCAGGGGACACGTGACAGCTCCGGACCTCACCTCAGCGGGGATGCTTAGGCCGGAGCCCAGTACACGTGCCAGCCCTGGTGCTGTCCTCTTCGGGGAAGTGACTCTGAGCCAGGAGACACGTGGCAGCTACGGACCTCACCCTAGCGGAGAGGCTCTAGCTGGAGCCCAGGGCACGTGTCTGCATCGGAGCTGTCCTCAGCGAGGAGGTGGCTCGGAGCCCGGGGACACGTGGCAGCTCCGGACCTCACCTCAGCGGGGAGGCTCGGACCGGAGCCCGGGGCACGTATCGGCTCCGGAGCTCAAGCGCACGTGGTAGCCCCAGGGCTGACCATGGGGCCTAGGTCACGTAGCTTATGCTGGGGCCCGCGTCAGCAGAAGGCGGGGCCCATTCTATCTTTTACCCACTATGCGGGGGTACCCGGTCTGCAGGGTACCAACGGTGGCCCCCGGGCCCATCTCGGGGGAGGCATCAAGCTCGCGGGTGGCGCCCCCATCTCTCCTGCGTGGTGGTTTTGAACTTGTGATTTGGAAACCGAAGTGGTGGTGAGCTTATCGCGTAGAGGCCGAGTGGTTGTACCTTGGAGACGAAAAGGCTGCACGTCCCTGGCGTAATGGACGTACATTCCAGTCGAAGTGGCAGCACATTGTCGGCGTAGTGGTTGTGTGCTTGCCCCTGACCGGCGGTTCGTGGCGACGTGCTCGAGGGGTTACCCCAGGGCAGTTACTGCGATAGCCTTTGGGTTGGTCGCTGCAGCTCCACCACGCCGCTTTTCTCGGGAACCACCAGACGTTCCTGAGAAGTTACCCACTTGGCCCTCTGGTAGGTGTGGCCCTTGTGTTGGGGCACTCCTACCATTTAAATGAGGCAGGACATCAGCACCGGGCCCCCTGGGAGGTCCGAGATGCCAAGGACCTGTGCGGACCTGCAGTCATGGCATTAAGAAGGAGTAGTCGTGCTCTCTTGTCACTCTTCCTTGTTTGGTAGCTTTGTTGTGGCTTACGGTCCTTAGTTAAGCCGCGGGGCTTGGGTAATTTGATGTGGGTCGCCCAGATTTTGGTTAAAGCCTTGCCCAGAGGTATGAGCCATCCGATTCCCTGGTACCGAGCCGTAGCGCTGGAGAGGCAGGGTACGCACGCTAAGGGTACGGAACCAGGCATAGCAGGCTACGCCCTGGACCTCCCTCTAGCGTAAGCTTTTCGGGGGAGGGCCGTTAGGCGCCATAGGCCCCTAGGCAATGAGACAACCAAAGATCCCTTAAGTTATGGTCAAGACTTTGATCGGGGTATGAGCCGTCCGGCTCCCCGGTACCGAGCTGTAGCGCTGGAGAGGCAGGGTACGCACGCTAAGGGTATGGAACCAGGCATAGAAGGCTACGCCCCTGGATCTCCTGCTGGCGTAAGATTTTCGGGGGAGGGACCATTTGGCGCCACAAGGCCCCCGAGAAACAAGACAACTGCAAGATCCCCGGGTACGCCACAGGTACTTCAAGTAGACCCGCCAGTACAAGGATAGCACAACTCGTGCTACGGTTGGACACAAGAAAAAGTGGCTGGCCACACGGCCGGAGTGGTATGGAAGAAAGCACGAAAAGTATGGGGGCAATGTCTGGGGTCCGGTTACTTCTCTTGCCCGTAGGCATGTTCTTTCAGGCCCCAAGTACTCAGTTATAGCGCTGGGGAGGCAAAATGTGCATGCTAAGGGTACGGATTCAGGCATAGCAGGCTACACACCCTAGACCTCCCGCAGGCGTTAACCTTTCAGCGAGGAGACCTTCCAGCGGCACGGGACCTAGGACAAGTGTGTAGGACAGGCTCCAGACATGCCGTTTACAGTTGATATGCATGAGCTACCACAAACTGTAAATAAAGTGCACAGGGTAGGATAATTTTTTCTTATTTCTGGCTTCCTTCGAGTGATAGGAGGTAACAGGCCGTGTAAGAAGGCAACGACCCACCCCGGATGATAAGAGTAGCTGGACCCCTCCGAGGCTTAGCTATTCTAAGCGCTGTTCCTAGACACTATGACACCCTTACAAGAAAGAGAAAAATAAAAAAAATACCCTACTACTTCACTAAGGGTAGAACTTACAGGGGTGTTCTATGTCTTGTGGTCTGGGTAGAGATACCCATCCCCTGCGGCTAGGCGGGTGCACCTGAGGCGACATACTTGTCCGGGTCGGGAGGGACCCTCCCAACCGGGGGAGGGTTTGTAATCCCTCTTCAAGAAAGTATTAGCCGAGGCACCAGGTGGCCCTACCTTGGGCTGTCTACTCTGCGCGTACCATTGCCGGAGCGTTCTGTGGTGTGGCACATTTCGAGCAGCCTCTAGCCACATTGCCTCGTCGACGAGATCAATTCCCTCATGCAGAAGCTGGTCCTACGTGGCTTCGTCATATGTCTGGACGTCGGGTGAGCCCTTGGTGTGTTCTGGGGGGAGGGCGGCCTCGACCCCTACACCAGTGTAAGAGGGCATTCTCCCTTGTCACACGACGGAGGGTGGAACACCTGGCTAGGCGTGGAGCGTTTTGCTTAGATCGCTGTGATCACTGGAGTCGGAGTCGGAGTGGCTGTAGATGGCTTTCAACGTCCTCCCGGCGTCTTGATACTCCATACCCTGCTCAGCGTCGGCCTCAGGTTTGGCCTTTTGCTTGCCCTCCCACCAGCGGGTGGGTGCACCGTCTTGGCGCGGCCGCTGCTGTTGCGGCTCATGGAAGCGTTCCGCGAGCTTCTTGATCTCGTGACAGTCGTTAGCGCCATGGCTGCCGGTGTTGTGCATCGGGCACCACTGGCCATCGTCGCTGGTAGACGACGGCCATGGGTGCTTGTCAGTACATGGGGCTTGGCCCCCACCGGCCGATGCTATAGCAGCTGTGGGGGCCCCGTCCAGAAGCTTGTTCCTGCTTCCGGTGTTGTTCTTCTTGGTGCCACGGGAAGAAGCAGCCTCTCCGGCACTCCCCGCCACGGAGGCAGGTCGTGAGTGCCAGTCTCGGCCTTCCGCCGCCCTGGCACATATTTCGGCTAGGTTGAAGAGCTCGGAGACGTATTGCACGTCATGCATGGCTAACTTCTAGAGCATCTTCTTGTCACGGATGCCTTGCCGGAAGGCGACAACGACCTAGGCGTTGGAGATGCAGGGGATGGTGTTCCTGACCTGGGAGAACCACTGGATGAAAGATCGCAGCGACTCCTGTGAGGACCCGACGGTCCCGACAAACCAGGATCTCGCTGAGGGGTGCTGCGTTGTACAACACCGGATAACACACATAAAAGGCGTAAAATGGAAGCAAAATTTTTATTACATAAACTGGTTTATTAACATAGTTACATCAAAATAACGTTAAGTCTACACTCGCGAGCGTAGACTAATCAAAAGAGTTCATGTTTATCCCTTGAACGTGTCCTCACTAGCACACACGCACACTAATACGGCGGCGTGCACAGCTCTCACTCGACGGTAGTTCCCTCTTGGGGGTCCGTCTCCTCCTGGGAGCGTCCTCCTCTGTAACACCCTCAAATTCACTTCCTTGCATTGCATACATTTTTCATAGAGAAACATTTTAAAAAGAAGTAGAACTGGAGAAAGAATCATAAAAATGGTGAAAAGATAGCTGAAATGAGCCAATTCCAATTTGCCGAGGTGCGCTGTCGACACTTCCTCCGGCCCGTGGGACACGTGAAGCTTTCGGAGCTCGCCTCTGCAAAGGGGTGAGGTCTGGCACTGCTGGCCACGTGGCAGGCTCGGGGCTCGCCTCTAAGGAGAAGGGAGGTCCGACCCCGCGGGATACGTGTCATCCTCGGAGCTCGCCTCGGAGGAGAGGCGAGGCCCAGCCCCGTGGGACACGTGGCGCCTTCAGAGCTCGTCCCTGCGGAAGGGATGAGGTCCGGCTCCGCTAGACACGTGTCGCCCGCGGAACTCACCTCCGCGGACGGGGTGAGGTCCGACACCGCTGGACACATGTCGCTCTCGGAGCTCTCCTCTGAGGAGGAGGGAGGTCCGGCCCCGCTGGACACGTGTCACCACTAGAGCTCACCTCTGAGAAGAGGAGAGGCCCCGGCTCGCTGGACACATGTCACCACCGGAGCTCGCCTCTGAGGATAAGGAAGGCCTGGCTCCGCTGGACACGTGGCGTCCTCGGAGCTCGCCTCTGAGGAGAAGAGAGGCCCGGCCCCGCCAGACGCGTGATGTCCTTGGAGCTCGCCCCTGCGGAGGGGGCGAGGTGCGGCTCTACTGGCCGTGTGGAAGGCCCAGAGCTCGCCACTGAGGAGTGGGGAGGCCTGGCCCCCGCCGGACATGTGGCACCTCCAGAGCTCACCACCGCAGAGATGCGAGGTCTTTAGGCGATTTTTCTCTTGTACGCCGGAGTACCCGGTACTGAGGGTATCGACACAATTTCTCCCGCATTGCTGCTGCACTGTGACACCCTCATTTTTGGTTTCTGCATATGTTCATGTTTCATGAAGAGAAAACATTTTAAAAGAAGTAGGAACAGAGAAAAATATCAAAAAGATAGACAATAAGAGCCGAATCTAGTTCCCAGATAGCACCAAAGAAAACTTCCGCGGCCCGCTGGCCACGTGGCGTGTTCGGAGCTCATCCCTGCGGAGTGGGTAGAGGTCCGCCGCTAAACTGGCTACGTGGCAGGCTCGGGGCTCATCTCTGCAAAGGGGGAGAGGTCCGATCCTGTGGGACACCTGTTGCCCCCGGAGCTAGCCTCTGCGGAAGAAGCAAAGGCAGTTCCGCAGGACACATGTCACCTTCGGAGCTAGTCCGCGGAAATCAGAGGACCAGTCGCGCGGGATACGTGTTGATCTCGGAGATCACCTCCGAGAGGTCCGGTTCTATTGGACACATGTCACCACCAGAGCCTATCTCCGGGAGGTCTGACACTGTTGGACACGTGTCTACCTCGGAGCTCGTCTCTAAGGTAAAAAAGGAAAGTCCGGCGCTACTTGACGAGTGGCATTCACGGAGCTCACCTCCGAAGAAAGGGGGGTCCGGAATGGATATGTGGCACACCTGGAGCCATCTCCGAAGAGAAAGGAGGTCCGGCACTGACACATGGCGTGCGCGGAGCCACCTCCGAATAGAGAGGAGGTCCCGACCGCCAGGATACGTGGCGCACGCGAAGCTCACCTCCGAAGGAGAAGGGAGGTCTCGCTCGCTTGACATGCGGCACAACCGGAGCTCGTCTCTGCGGAAAAAGGGGAGACCAGGCCCAGGTGAACACGTGGAGCTTCCGGAGCTCATCACCGCTGAGGTAACGAGTTCTAGAGTGGTTTTTGGATTCTGTACGCGTAGAAATACCGGTACGGAGGAGAAACCGACCTGAATTCCACAATGTTACCGCACCATATCAACTAAAGATAAGTTGTTAGGATTCAATGATAATCTGAATAGAACTCTTACTCGAAGTCCAATCAGATTAGGACTCTTCTTCTCCCGATTATAAATAGAACCCAGAACCTCTGGCCAAAACCGCAAACTTCTTTTCCAACTCCTGAGCCGACGACTTAGAGCCCTAGCCCCAACTCGCCGAGAAAGCCATCGCCGGAGTTCAGTCGAGGAAGATCACCGGAAGAGAGCCCCAACGATCTGTCTAATAAGAACCTCGAGACCGTGAAGAATGTAAGGTAGGTCTCCAATACCACCTTACGACATCGTTGTGTTTTCTTTGCATCTGTTCCTTGATTCCTTTCGAACAGAAGCTTTCTCGTGGACAGATCACTTGTTAATCGGGTTGATCTAAAGACAAGGTCATCACCACGTCCACATCTGATCCGAACACCTATGTTCATCATAAAGCCATGCAAGAACACGTACAAACAGATCTAATAAAACTAATTATAGGGTAGCATGCATATGCATCATCGTATCTAGTTTAAAGTTTGTGCATGATATTGATTGCTGTGGATCTTGTATGTGCGTAATCCTGTATAGCAGGACAAACTCAGGGAGCTGTCTACGACGAGCTGCAACAACAAGGTTTCAAGATCCAAGAGCAACCGGAACCGCAAGAACAAGACAAGTGCTCCTTGACCATATTGATCCTATGTTTTGGGAAAAACTGTTTTGTTTTGCGAAAAGGTGTATGTGCTGAGACAAACATGATGGGAAACCCTTTTATAGGAGTTTACTAGTTTTGGCTAAACCACCCTTGTCGCCAAGAAAGTTTATGAGTCGGGTATGGTTTTTACTTTTATGCTTCGCTGAGTCCATGGGATTGGGAAGCGAGATAGATGTGTCTAGCTAACTGCACTCGTAATGATAATGAGAAACTGATGTTGTTAATGAACATGGATCGGAGGGAGATCTAGGCAAGACGGGGTTTGTGAATGAGGTAGCATGAGATGGTGGTTTACTTGCCGTAGATCTAAGGACCGGTTCATGCGAGCACATGCCAGGATAACACTGCCACCACAAGGCCAAGTATGGGTGCGGCTTAGCTGACTAATTAGGTAAGTTGCTAGATTGTTATGGACCGTGGAAGGCGCGGGTAATGGGAGTCGAGTGAGGACTGCCCTGGGAACTGCATGGCACAAGAGGGGGGACCGTGGGTGGGAGAATTGGAGATTCTAGCCTGCCGGTGAAACCTTAGTGAGTCCATACATCTAGTAACCCCTTTGTAAAGGTTATTTTGTGATCTCTTGGCCATACACCGACGGTTGTGTACTGGTATAATGGAGGTTCTGCAGTCGCCGACGGGTGACAAAATCACAAACTAGTGGGTAAAGAGGTGCAAACTCTGCAGAGTCTAAAACTATCATGATAGCCGAGCTTACGGTCACGAGCGCCTGGCCAACTTCCATGATTAGTGGGGATGGTGATTGGAAATGGTTATTGGTTATGGTTTTGGATGGTTTGGTTTTGCTTTGGTTTTCGGGACTGTTGAGTCCGGGTGATAAGATGGGTTGCATGACTGTTGAGTCATGGCAACATGGTTGGTCTCGGTGGGAGACGAAGTTGTTTTATGAGATGAAATGGTAGCGAATACGAGATGGTATTCGTGAGATGGTAGCGAATACGAGGAGGTATTCGTGAGAAAGAATGAGGTTGATTGATGACCGGTTGTGACATGGAAGGTAATGAACATAATGGAGGTATGATTGGTATTTTAATACATGTTGGGATTACATTCACTTAAAGATGAGTTGCTGTTTTATTGTTGTTTTTGATAAATAACTTTGCTTTCTGCAATGAGCCTTTTTATACCTACCTTGTTGTGAGCTACATATCATATTTTTCCGCACTTGCTGAGTACATCATTGTACTCAATCTTGCATTATTATTTCATCATCAGCAACAGGAGAAGATTTCTATGAAGACCAAGTGGAGTATTAGGCATGTGATCTGTTCTCAACCTTGCCTGTGGGGATGGAGTAGAGATGGAGCTGCTACTGCTTAGAATTGCTTCCACACTAGTTAGAAGACTTCCGCTGCATAGAAATAAGACTTCCGCTGTTAGATTAAGACTCCCGCTGTGAGCATGAGTCCAAGACTTATGAGACATTGCAATAAACTCTGTTATTCGTGGTAATATATAATCTGAATTCAGTTTGTGAAACATATGTGTATGTGTGATGAACATCCTGGGCACACATATGCATCAGTTCTCAGTTCCATGGTTTTCCACAGAATTGAGGGCGTCACAGATTGGTATCAGAGCCACGGTTGACAGTGGGTTACACGCCTAAATAGAAAACACAGATTGGTACCAGAACCACGGGTTGATGGTAGGTTACACACTTAGATAGATCACAGATTGGTATCCGACACAGATTGGTAGCTATGCCACGCTGACCATAGGGTGCAAGCCTAGGATGCTTAGATTGTCCTTGAAACTACCTTGACATAGGATACAAGCCTAGGAGAAGCCATAGTTGGATCACAGATTTGACATCACCCTAAGCCATATAGGACCCCCATTAAACAAGCCTTGAATAGGAGTTGTGTGAGTCCTTGTGATGATTGTTTGTGAACTGTGTGCTTAGTGTGAGTCGTGGACGTCTCAAAACGTTGTCCATATCCACACATAAGTAGAAAGAGGTGTGAGATGCTTCGACACTTGTTCACATCCTCATATGGGCTAATATATATAGTCCAACCCACCTTGATGCATATAGTTGAGGGGATCTACCTAACCTTCTAACCTTCTATTCTATTTCGATATCTCTCACAGATGGTGAGAGGAAACGCCGGCCGAAGGAACGTTCGTGACAACCAAGAGGATGGCCACGATGAAGTTCCTGTTAACTCCAAAGCTGGTGAAAACAATCTGGAACGGTTGATGGCCATGCAGAATCAACTTATGCAAACTATGATCCAAACTTTGGGTCAGTTGCAGGCCAACAACAACAACCCCGTTCCGGCACCACCGCCACCACCACCGCCGGCTCATAACAGGCTGGGAGAGTTCATGAGGACTCGACCACCCAACTTTGCTCAAGCTAATGACCCCATGGAGGCCGACGACTGGTTGAAATCCATGGAGAAGAAGCTTGCCATAGTGCAGTGCAATGACCGAGAGAAGGTCCTCTTTGCGTCACACCAACTTATGGGAGCTGCCGCTGACTGGTGGGATGCCCTATGTAACGCTCATGTCGACCCGGAGACGATCACTTGGACTGAGTTCAAGGAGAGTTCCCGCTCTCATTACATCCCTGCTGGTGTAATGATGCTCAAGAGACAGGAGTTTGAAGGTCTCCGCCAAGGATAGAGAAGCGTGAATGAGTATCTCAACAAGTTCACACAACTGTCCCGGTATGCCCCCGAAGATGTCAACTCAGACTAGAGGAAGCAATACCTGTTCATGAGAGGGTTGAACAATGAGATCCAGGTTCAGCTCCTCAACAATGACTACGCAAGCTTTCAGAAGCTTTGACAAGGCCATAGTGGTTGAAAGCAAGATCCAAGAGATCGAGCGAGAGTGCAAAAGGAAGATGCCATACCAGCCTCAAGGGAGCAACGTACGACCTCGGTACATGCCCCCAGCTGCACTGCAGTATGGATCGACGGCTCCTGCATACCGCCCTAGTCAGCCACCACAGCAACGACCCGTTGCACCAGCACCTCCTGTGCCCATGCCTCCTATGCCCCGACCTAACATGGGCGCTCCTGTTCAAAACCCCCGTCCCAACGTACCTGCTGCCGTAGGCAACAGGGCATGCTTTGCATGCGGGGAAACAGGACACTTCACGAACCAGTGCCCGAGGAGAGGCCGTGGACAGCAAGGCAATGTGCCAAAACAGAACCCGCGACCGAACGGAGGGGACAATCAAGGAAACCGGGGACAGCAGAACTATGCTCGCGGCAACGTGAACCATGTCTTTGCTGAGGAAGCACAATAGGCTGAGGACGTCGTAATTGGTATGTTCCTTGCCGACTCCAACCCCGCCACCATCTTATTTGATTCTGGAGCATCACATTCCTTCATATCATCCAAGTATGTTGCCAAGCATAATATACCCATATCCCACTTAAAATATGCTATGTTAGTTAATTCTCCCGAAGGAGAAATGAGGTCTAATATAGTATGTCCGAAAGTAATCCTTAAAATAAGGGGGTAGACTTCCTTGCCAACCTCATTGTCTTGGATTCCCAAGGGATTGACATCATACTCGGGATGGATTGGCTAAGCAAGCACAACGGGGTAATCAAATGTGCTGAAAGAAGCGTGCAGTTGACAAATGAGCACGGTATTCGTGTCGAGTTTGAGTCAGCCCAACAAACAACCGAAAAGGCAATCTTGAACCATGTTGAAGGATCAACATTGGACAACATTCCAGTGGTTCAAGAATTCTCGGACGTATTTCCAGAGGAGCTTCCAGGTATGCCCCAGATCGGGACATTGAGTTTTCCATTGATTTGGTACCCGGAACTGCACCCATAGCAAAGAGACCCTATAGGATGCCCGTCAATGAACTAGTAGAACTCAAGAAGCAAATCCAAGAGCAGTTGGAGAAGGATTTTATACGTCCAAGCTCGTCACCATGGGGAGCTCCTGTGCTCTTCGTAGACAAGAAGGATGGAACCCAAAGGATGTGCGTGGACTATAGGTCTCTCAACGAGGTGACAATCAAGAACAAATACCCTCTGCCCCGTATAGAGGACCTATTCGACCAAATGAAAGGAGCCCGAGTGTTCTCCAAGATTGATCTTCGATCGGGATACTTCCAACTGAAGATAAAGCCCTCCGATATACCCAAGACTGCCTTTCGAACACGGTATGGTTCGTATGAATATACCGTCATGTCTTTTGGGTTAACAAATGCACCCGCATACTTCATGTACCTCATGAACAAGGTTTTCATGGAGTACTTGGATAAGTTCATCAATGTTTTCATCGACGACATTATGGTGTATTCAAAAAGTGAGGAGGAGCATGAAGAACATTTGAAATTGACCTTGCAGAAAATGCGTGAGCATCAATTATATGCCAAGCTTAACAACTGTCAATTTTGGCTAAAGGAAATATCGTTCCTAGTCCACATTATCTCCGAAGAAGGGGTATCGGTTGATCCCGGAAAAGTGAGGGATGTTCTGAAGTGGGACCAACCGCAAAACATGAGGGATATTCGGAGTTTTCTTGGGATGGCTGGATACTACCGACGCTTCATTAAGGACTTCTTTAAGATAGCAAAGCCTGTGACAGAGTTACTAATGAAGGGGAAAGCCTTTTGATGGACACCAGCATGCCAAGAAAGTTTTGAGGAGCTCAAGAAAAGGCTAACCACAGCGCCGGTTTTCGTATTGCCGGACGTAAGCAAGAGCTTTGACATATATTGTGACGCATCCAGACAGGGGCTCGGATGTGTGCTCATGCAAGAAGGACAAGTGGTAGCCTATGCCTCACGACAATTAAAGAAGCACGAGCTTAATTATCCTACACATGACTTGGAGCTAGCAGCAGTAGTGCATGCATTGAAGATTTGGAGACATTATATCCTTGGTCATCGATGTGAGATCTATACGGATCATAAAAGCCTCAAGTATATACTTACACAAACGGACTTGAATTTGAGGCAACGTCGATGATTGGAACTCATCAAGGATTACGATGTTGCAATCAACTACCACCCTGGGAAGGCCAATGTAGTAGCTGATGCATTGAGCCGGAAGGGAGCATGTCACCAACTCACGGATCGGGAGCTACCACCCGAACTACGTAAGGAGTTCGAACGACTACACCTCGGATTCTTGCACAACATGGAAATGATGGAGATCCACTCTTCATTGGAGCAAGAGATAAGAGATGGCCAAGCAATGGATGAGGAGATCAAGGAAAGGATCCGACAAGGAATAGAGAAGGGTTTCAAAGAAGATGAGAAGGGTACACTTTGGCTAGGAAAAAGGATTTGTGTGCCTAACGTGAAGCACCTCCGCGACATAATATTAAAGGAGGCACATGATTCACCCTATTCCCTACATCCCGGAAGTACCAAAATGTACAAGGATTTGAAGACTTGTTATTGGTGGGATGGTATGAAAAGGGACATAGCCAAATACGTGGCCCTATGCGACACATGCCAATGGGTGAAGGCCGAACATCAAAGACCTGCTGGATTGTTGCAACCCTTGAAGGTACCTGAGTGGAAGTGGGAGGACATCAGTATGGATTTCATCGTCGGATTGCCACGTACTCAGTCGGGTTACGACTCCATCTGGGTTATCGTGGACCGACTGATGAAAACAGCCCATTTTCTCCCTATAAGGGCCAAGTACAACGTTGCACAATTAGCCGAGTTGTACATGGAGCAGATCGTGTGCCATCATGGAGTCCCGAGGAGGATAGTTTCAGATTGAGGTTCTCAGTTTACCTCTAGATTCTGGAGGAAGCTGCAGAAAGCTACGGGTACACGACTAGATTTTAGCTCCGCCTATCAGCCACAAACCGATGGGCAAACCGAAAGGACAAACCAAATTTTGGAGGACATGTTGAGAGCTTGCGCCTTGAAACGTGGGCGTAGTTGGGATAAGAGTTTACCGTACGCCGAATTCTCCAATAACAACAGCTATCAAGCTAGCTTGAAGATGTCGCCTTTCGAAGCATTGTACGGTAGACAGTGTAGAACACTGCTGTTCTGGAATGAGACCGGAGAGAACCAGGTGTTTGGACCCGAAGTGCTACAAGAAGCTGAATAGCAAGTCCAAACGATACGGGAGAACTTAAAGGCTGCTCAGTCACGACAGAAAGGCTATGCGGACAATAGGCGAAGGAAGTTGACTTTCAAAGTAGGAGACTTCGTATACCTTAAGGTATCGCCTATCCATGGCCAACGACGTTTCAACGTCAAAGGCAAGCTAGCACCTCGCTACATCAGACCATTTAAGATTTTGGACAAGGGAGGAGAAGTAGCCTATCAACTAGAGCTCCCAACATATCTCTCCAACGTACATGACGTATTTCATGTATCCCAGCTCAAGAAGTGCTTGAGACTACCAGAGGAGAAAATACCAATGGAAGAGCTTGAACTTCAAGAGGACCTGACTTATGCGGAGAACCCTGTCTGAATTTTGGACGTAAAGGAAAGGGTCACCAGGATCAAAGTGATCCGATGGTGCAAGGTACAATGGAGCCATCACACCGAAGCTGAAGCCACATGGGAGCATGAAGAAGACATCAAGGCAGAATTTCCTCATCTATTCTCTACTAACGAATCTCGAGGGCGAGATTCAATTTAAGGGGGGTAGATTTGTGACACCCTCATTTCTGGTTTCTGCATATATTCACGTTTCATGAAGAGAAAACATTTTAAAAGAAGTAGGAACAGAGAAAAATATCAAAAAGATAGCCAATAAGAACCAAATCCAGTTCCTAGAGAGCGCCGAAGACAACTTCCGCGGGCCGCTGGCCACGTGGCATGTTCGGAGCTCATCCCTGCGGAGTGGGGAGAGGCCCGCCGCTAAACTGGCTACGTGGCAGGCTCGGGGCTCATCTCTGCAAAGGGGGAGAGGTCCGACCCTGTGGGACATGTGTTGCCCCCGGAGCTAGCCTCTGCTGAAGAAGCAAAGACAGTTCCGCATGACACATGTCACCTTCGGAGCTAGTCACCACGGAAATCAGAGGCCCGGTTCTATTGGACACATGTCACCACCAGACCCTATCTCCGGGAGGTCTGACACTGTTGGACACGTGTCTACCTCGGAGCTCGTCTCTGAGGAAAAAAAGGAAAGTCCAGCGCTACTTGACGCGTGGCATTCACGGAGCTCACATCCGAAGAGAGGGAGGTCCGGAATGGATACGTGGCACACCCGGAGCCACCTCCGAAGAGAGGGGAGGTCCGACACTGACACAAGGCGTGCGTGAAGCCACCTCCGAATAGAGAGGAGGTCCCGACCGCCAGGATACGTGGCGCACGTGGAGCTCACCTCCGAAGGAGAAGGGAGGTCTCGCTCGCTTGACAGGCGGCACAACCGGAGCTCGTCTCTGCGGAAAAAGGGGAGACCAGGCCCCGATGAACACGTGGAGCTTCCGGAGCTCATCACTTCTGAGGTAACGAGTTCTGGAGCGGTTTTTGGATTCTGTACGCGTAGAAATACCGGTATGAAGGAGAAACCGACCTGAATTCCACAATGTTACTGCACCAAATCAACTAAAGATAAGTTGTTAAGATTCAATGATAATCTGAATAGAACTCTTACTCGAAGTCCAATCAGATTAGGACTCTTCTTCTCCCGATTATAAATCGAACCCAGAACCTCTGGCCGAAACCGCAAATTTCTTTTCCAACTCCTGAGCCGATGACTTAGATCCCTAGCCCCAATTTGCCGAGAAAGCCATCGCCGGAGTTCAGTCGAGGAAGATCACCGGAAGAGAGCCCCAACGATCTGTCTGATAAGGACCTCAAGACCGAGAAGAACGTAAGGTAGGTCTCCAATACCACCTTACTACATCGTTGTGTTTTCTTTGGATCTGTTCTTCGATTCCTTTCAAACATAAGCTTTCTCGTGGACAGATCACTTGTTGATCGGGTTGATCTAAAGACAAGGTCATCGCCACATCCACATCTGATCCGAACACCTCTGTTCATCATAAAGCCGTGCAAGAACACGTACAAACAGATCTAATAAAACTAATTATAGGGTAGCATGCATATGCATCATCGCATCTAGTTTAAAGTTTGTGCATGATATTGATTGATGTGGATCTTGTATGTGCTTAATCCTGTATAGCAGGACAAGCTCAGGGAGCTGTCTACAATGAGCTGCAACAACAAGGTTTCGAGATCCAAGAGCAACCGGAACTGCAAGAACAAGGCAAGTGCTCCTTGACCATATTGATCCTATGTTTTGGGAAAAACTGTTTTGTTTTGCGAAAAGGTGTGTGTGCTGAGTAAAACATGATGGGAAACCCTTTTATAGGAGTTTACTAGTTTTGGCTAAACCACCCTTATCGCCAGGAAAGTTTATGAGTCGGGTATGGTTTTTACTTTTATGCTTCGCTGAGTCCATGGGATTGGGAAGCGAGATAGATGTGTCTAGCTAACTGCACTCGTAATGATAATGAGAAACTGATGTTGTTAATGAACATGGATTGGAGGGAGATCTAGGCAAGAGGGGTGTTTTGTGAATGAGGTAGCATGAGATGGTGGTTTACTTGCCGTAAATCTAAGGACCGGTTCATGCCAGCACATGCCAGGAAAACAGTGCCACCACAAGGCCAAATATGGGTGCGGCTTAGCTGACTAATTAGGTGTGTTACTAGCTTGTTATGGACCGTGGATGGCGCGGGGAATGGGAGTCGAGAGAGGACTGCCCTGGGAACTGCATGGCACAAGAGGGGGCCCGTGGGTGGGAGAATGGTGATTCGAGCCTGCTAGTGAAACCTTAGTGAGTCCATACATCTAGTAGCCCCTTTGTAAAGGCTATTTTGTGATCTCTTGGCCATACACCGACGGTTGTGTACTGGTATAATGGAGGTTTTGCAGTCGCCGGCGGGTGATGAAATCACAAACTTGTGGGTAAAGTGGTGCCACCTCTGCAGAGTGTAAAACTATCATGATAGCCGTGCTTATGGTCACAAGCACCTGGCCAACTCACATGATTAGAGGGAAAACTTGGGATGGTTATTTCGGTATGGTTATGGTATGGTCATTGGGATTGGTTTTGGGACTGTTTTGAGCCACGCCAATGAGTTTGGTTTCGGTTAGATGAATAAGAGACATTATGAGCATGAGATGAACTTGAGAAAGGTTAATGGCTGGATGAGACTTGATAAATGGTGAGTTATGATGGAGGTATGTTGCTGTTATAACATGGTTATGATGGGATTAAACTCATCTAGAAATAGTTGCTGTTTTTACCATGTTTGTGAAACAAAATTTGCTTGCTGCAATAAGCCTTTTTATCCCTATCTTGTTGTAAGCTACATGTCATACTTTTTCCGCACTTGCTGAGTACGACATGTACTCACCCTTGCATTATCACATAAACATCAGCAACAGGAGAAGAGTACTTCGAGGATCAGGTGGAGTACTAGGCGTGCGAACTACCGTCAACATGCCTGTGGAGTTGAAGATGGAGCCGCTGCTATTTAGTTATTTTCACTATCGTTTAGAGACTTCCGCTGCAAGAATAAGTTTGAGATTCATGAGTGAGACAATTAGTCGATGTAATAAAGTACTTAAACACTATTTATTTGTGGTTATATTCTGAATTCAGTTTGTGGATTACATGTGTATGTGTGATGAACATCCTGGGCACACATATGCATTAGTTCGGTTCCGTATTTTACGGGACCGGGTGTCACATCCTCATAGCACCCTGCAAACGCTTCAAACAGAAGCAATGAGCACGATGACTCAACAATATTGACCCGTCTCACCTAACCATTAAATTCTATATGCTGGGTTTGCAGTGTATAATAGGAAAGTATTTTGCAAAGGACACGCCTCACTAGTTGCCTCTTACTTTCAAGTTTCAGCCGCAAGTGAGAACCTTGTGCCGAGCCACATAAGAAAGCCGCAATCAAACAAGAAACACATTTCTCTTATGTTCTTTGCCTAAGGTTGAAAAGATCTTTAACTGGATCTAAGCTAAACCAATTAAATTAACAAACAATGTAAAGCTTTCAACCAGCAACATTTTAACATGACACTAGCCTGTTCTTTCTACGTCACGGTACAGTGAACAAGTGGTACCCACTGACCGTGAAGGATGGCGATTATAATCGATTTACACCTGCAGGGTTACCCGAATAATCCGTCACGTACGCCCGTACTCGATGTTGCCTACAGCAACCACCATGGACGTCGTACGCAACCACCTTTCATCCGTTAGCCCAGTGTTGAACCGGTCCTATCATCCTGAGCAGAAGGTCTCTCTGCGGAGATATAAAGATTTTCTTGGAGTGAAACTTGGTTTTCTGGAAAGTACTCAGAGAGCTGAATCCAAAAAAATTTGGTTCACTCGATTTGGACACTCCTAGCCAAAGTTATGGGCTTCTAAAGTTTTGGAGGGCAAACTGGAAATTCAATTCGAATTGTTTAAACTACTGCCACCCGAGCCCACAACACATGGTTGTCTTCAACCTCTCGCTGGCGCCCGAGCATACGACGCACAGCGGCGATGGCACGACACATTCTCGGCCAATCCTGCCTAATTCTCTACGCGGTTTCTTCCTACATGATCCTTGAAGTACGACGCACACGCCGGACAACCCCTCGCGCCTCGACATCGCCGGGAAAGCGATCGGCGACGTTGGCGGCGGAGTTGAGCTCGGGTCCAACTGTGCTAATTCAGCTCGGCAGCGAACACGGTCAACGAAAGGGTCGCACAGCACCCCTGGGGCATGGGGAAGCTAACCCTGCCCTCCTCTTGGCCGGAGATCGTCGGGAAAATGAACTTCACCGGCGACCTGAGCCATTTTCACCGGCTGCGGAAAAAACTCGGTGCCACGCTCATCGGATGGATCGTCTCCGCTAGAATTTGGCCTAGGTGATTGTTGGGTGCTACTCTCGCTCTAGCTAGGCCGGCTAGCCGGATGATCAAATCTTCGGAACGAATTTCCCGATTTGGTGCTAGCTGTTCTATACGGCGGCCAAAACAAAAATTGAAATTCCGGCTCACCGGCATTGAGAGAGCTTAGCTGGTTCTAGGAAAATAAACTAGGGTGGTTGGCTAACCTCTACCTCTACGATTGGTTGTTCGAGCTCGAATGGCCGTAGTACGGCAGGGCGATGAAGATCCCCGCCGACGACTTAGCTCTGTCCCGAGGAAGAAGATCACTGTTACAGCTTGAAGGAGACCGTGAACCGGCCCGGGGCTGCATCGATAACATCGAGGGTTAGTCGGCGATCCCGTTTTCTGTAACACCCTCAATTTCACTACCATGCTTTGCATACATTTCTCATATAGAAAAGCATTTAAAAAGAAGTAGAAATAAAGAGAGGAATATAGAAGCAAATAAAACAATAAAAGGGAATAGAAATGGAAAATAATGAACATAAATAGGAAAGGAAAAGAAATAAAAATAAAAATAAATAGAATAGCCAAATTGGGCCACCCCATTTTTTCCCCAAATTCCTCAATTTTCCCTCGAATTCCCCTCTTCCCTAACTTCCCAATTTTTTCCCAAATTTCCTAATTTTCACCAAATTCCCCAAAATTCCCCTAGGGGGAATTTCCCCCACATTTGGGCGGATTTTTCCCCAAATTGGACGCAGCCCATTAGGGGGGGGAACCCTAGTCCCCCACCTCTAGGACTCTTTTGTCTTCCCCTACCTCTAGGACTCTTTTGTCTCCCCCACCTCTAGGACTCTTTTGTCTCCCCCACCTCTAGGACTCTTTTGTCCCCCACCTCTTGGACTCTTTTGTCCCCCACCTCTAGGACTCTTTTGGTCCCCCTTATAAATATAACTCCTCCCTAGCCGCCCACCCCTTTGCCTCTTTTGGCCGCCGCCCCCTGCTGCCAAGTTGTGCCCCCTTGCTGCCAAGTCGCCGAGTCCCCCCTTCCCAGAATTTGGCCGCCGTCAAGCCCCGTCACGCTTCGCCGTCGCTGGAAAAAAGCCCCCAACGTTGTGCCCTACCAGCAGCCCCATAATTCTCCACAAAAAAAATCCTCCCTTGCTTCCATTGCTAGGAGGGAGGCCCTGCCGCAAGGAAGAAGTGAGGTAGGTCTTAGTTACCCCTCTTACAACGTCGCCGCTGTTTCTACGCACCCGTTTTCTTCGCCCCCTTCAAGCAGAAAATTCTGCGTGTGGACAAACCATGGTTTGGTCAAATCTTGACGGTGGAATTGATCTACACCTTGTGTCAAGATCATCACCACGTTCACACTTGATCCCAGCAACCTTGATCACCATAAAACCCCATGAAAGCCTACTAAAACATGCAAGAACACGTACAAACTGGTTTTATAAAACTGCATCATAGGAATTGCATTCATTCACCTCATTGCATCTTGAGTAAAGTTTGTGCATGATAATTGATTGCTGTAAATTTTGTATGTGCGTGGTCGTGAGTAGAAGGACACGCTCAAGAGGCCGTCTACATGGAACTACAGCACCAAGACTTCGAGACACTTGAGCAACACGAACCGCGGGAGCAAGGCAAGTGCCTCTTGACCATATTGATCCTATGTTTTTGAAACTGTTTTGCTTGTGAAAATCGTATGCTTGAGTCAACTTGATGGGACACCCTTCTATAGGAGTTTACTAGTTTTGTTAACCATCCTTGTCACCGGGAAAGTTAATGAGTCGGGTATGGTCATTTCTCCTTTTTGCTTCGCTTAACTTACGGGATACGGGAAGCTGAAATAAAACTTGTTAGCTACAGCACATGATATTAAAGATGATGAGAACTTGATAATGTTGATGAGCATGGAATCAGGGAGATCTAGGAGACCTTGGTTCGTGGATGTTGCTGAATGAGATGGTGGTTTGCTTGCCGTAGATCTAAGGACCGGTTCATGCGAGCACATGCCAGGAAAACAGTGCCACGACAAGGCCAAATATGAGTGCGGCTTAGCTGATTAATTAGGTGTGTTGCTAGCTTGTTATGGACCGTTGGGTGGTGCGGGGAATGGGAGTCGAGGAGGACTTCCCTAGGAACTACACGGAACAAGAGGGGGCCCGTGGGTGGGAGAATGGAGATTCGAGCCTGCCGGTGAAACCTCAGTGGGTCGGTACATCCTAGTAGCCCCTTTGTAAAGGCTATTTTGTGATCTCTTGACCATACACCGATGGTTGTGTACTGGTATAATGGAGGTTCTCTCTAGTCGCCGACAGGTGACGAAATCACGAACTTGTGGGTAAAGTGGTGCCACCTCTGCAGAGTGTAAAACTATCATGATAGCCGTGCTTCCGGTTACAAGCACCTGGCCAACTTCCATGATTAGAGGAAAAACTTGGGATGGATATTCAGGTATGGTCATCGGGATTGGTTTTGGGTCATGAAAATGAGTTTGGTTTCGGTGATATGAATATGAGATGGTTATGAATATTTATGAGTATGAGATGAACTTGAGAAAGATTAATGGTTGGTTGAGACATGATAATGGTGAATTATGATGAGGGAATGTTGATGAAATACTTGGTTATGATGGGATTAAACTCACCTAGAGATACTTGTTGTTTTTCACGTGTTTGTGAAATAAAATTTGCTTGCTGCAATGAACTGTTTTATTGCCTACCTTGTTGTAAGCTACATGTCATACTTTTCCCGCACTTGCTGAGTACGACATGTACTCACCCTTGCATTCCCACATATACATCAGCTACAGGAGAAGAGTACTTTGAGGGACATGTGGAGTACTAGGCGTGCGCACTACCATCAACATGCCTGTGAGTCGAAGTTGGAGTCTGCAGTTTTAGTCATTTTCCGTTGTCGTTTAGAGTCTTCCGCTGCAAGAATAAGTTAGATATTCATGACTGAGACATTGAGTCAATGTAATGAAGTACTGAAACATTATTTGTACGTGGTTATATTCTGAATTCAGTTTGTGGAATACATGTGTATGTGTGATGAACATCCTGGGCACACATATGCATTCACTTGGTTCTATTTTTGGAACCGGGTGCCACAAATTGGTACCAGAGCCACGCTAACCGTAGTACGCAATCCTAGGTAGAATGGACACTCTAAAACACATAGGAACACCCTCTAAACTGTTATTTTTGAAAATTGCTTGCTGCTGCATTTTAATTGTCAATTCAACCACAGCAAAGTGCTATTTTCAGCCCCTCCTTTTTCTTTCATTTTGGACAGCAACAATTTTGTTTTCTTGCTTCATAGCTTCTGAAGTTTTGGAGTTATTTCCTTCTTCTCTAAAGTTTCTCATGTCTTAATTATATATGCCGGTGACTAGGAGCACAATACGCATAAGGACTCGTCCACCACCACTTGGGTGTGCACTTAACCCCATTGAGGTGTCCGATGGACCATATTGGGAGGAGGTGAAGATGGAACCCCACTAGGAAGATGAGGTCAGTAGCTCTATGCATGAGTAAGAGGATCCGTAAGAAGTAGAACCAATCGAAAATGATCCGCAAGAACAGCGGCATTGGTATGCACCTCAGGAGGAGTTTCACACGGGCTTACACCCAGTGGAGCCTCATGAAGCTATATCAGAAGCAGATGAATCCGAAGAGGAGCCACTCCATGCTGAGGCCTAGAATGAAGGTGATGAACGGACCAACCGTTTAGTTCAAGAATTCCGGTCTGATGGGATGGAAGGAGGACACATGTCCAAGGAGCTTAAAGAGTTTCTGGATTGCTACAGCTTATACGCGGAGTATCTCATCAAGAAAGTCCCTCGTCTCGGACATGAAGAGTGCAAGGCTGAGGTAACCATCCTATCTAATGGTAGGGTTGTCACATGGCACTTCGCACCCACATGAAGAGCTACAAAGGGTAGAAACTATTGATGCTGCTGCATGGGATGCACTCACGGGACTGTGCTACGCCTTCCGTGAGCAGCTTGAGAACAGTACCTTTGGGCTGCACCTGCATTGGAAGAGTGGTACAAGGGAGATCATTGGACCCCATGGAGGAGCTCTTTCCAAACGACAAGCTGCTGAAAAATCTTAGAGGTTGCTCGTGGAGTTAGGAAACCACTATGGAAGTGCACAAGAAGAGATCCATTACCTCCGCAAGAAGCTGTACTTGCTGGAGAAATAAGAGGAGGCTCGTGCCAACGCGGGATCAAATGGAGCACCAGCGTCATCTATCCCTACATGGATTGCCGACTCACCATGGCGTGCGCCCATGTATGGACCACCCTCGTCACATGCGAGAACAACACCGGTTCTCACAATTAAGTTTAGGTTTCCATTGAATAAAGCTGTAATAGGAACGCTTAGATCGCAGAAAGCCAAATAAGAGTGGGGTGTGCAGAAATTTTTATGATGATTGCTTGTGTTTGTGTGCTTGGTGTGAGTTGTGGGATGCTTCGGCGAATGTCCACGTCCACACATAGTGGAGAGATGTGAGATGCCTTGGCACTTGTTCACATCCTCATATAGGCTGCAATTAATAAAAGAAGTGGCTTAGTTCATACACCTTGATGCATATAGTTGGGGGATCAATCTAAATTTCTATTTCCTACTCTACTCTCTCTCACAGATGGTGAGGGAAAAACCCCAACCGCCAACGAAGGAACGCTCAACCACAGGAGAAAGGCAATGTGGAAGTTCCTGAAAATGCTAACCCCGGGGCTGATGCAAGCAACCTTGAACGGTTGATGGCTATGCAGAACCAGCTCATGCAAACTATGATACAAACGTTGGGACAGCTGCAGGCCAACAACAACAACAATCCTAACCCCGTTCCTGCACCCCCACCGCCGCCACCGCCACCACCGCCGGCTCACAACAGATTAAGAGAGTTCATGAGGACTAGGCCACCTACTTTTGCACAAGCCAATGATATTATGGAGGCTGATGATTGGATGAAGTCTACGGAAAAGAAGCTTGCTATTGTTTAGTGCAATGATCGGGAGAAAGTTCTCTTCGCATCACACCAACTTATGGGAGCAGCCGCTGATTGGTGGGACGCTCTTTGCAATGCTCATGTCAACAAGGAGACTATCACATGGGCTGAATTCAAGGAGAGTTTCCGCTCTCACTGTATCCCTGCAGGAGTTATGATGCTTAAAAGGCAAGAGTTTGAGGGTCTCCGCCAAGGAAGGAAGAGCGTGAATGAGTACCTCAACATGTTCACGCAGCTGTCAAGGTACGCTCCAGAAGTCGTCAACTTGGATCATAGGAAGCAGTACTTGTTCATGCGAGGATTGAACAATGAAATTCAAGTTCAGCTGCTCAACAATGATTATGCAAACTTCCAAAAGCTCATTGACAAAGCTATAGTGGTGGAGAGCAAGATTCGCGAGATTGAGCAAGAGGTAAAGAGGAAGATGCCATATCAAGGACAGCCACATGGGGGCAATGTACGTCCCCGTTTCATGCCACCAGCTGCACCACACTATGGCTCATCCGCTTCTAATTTCTGCCCTGCAAATCCACCTCGCTCTAATCAGCCACCGTAGCAACGTCCTGTTATGCAAGTACCTCGTATGCCTATGCCTCCTGCGCCCCGTCCCAACATGGGCGCCTATGCTCAAAACCAGCCTCGCCCCAACATTCCTGCTGTTATGGGCAACAAGTCATGTTTTTCATGCGGAGAGGTGGGACACTTTGCAAATCAGTGCCCCAAGAAAAGCCTTGGACAATGCACCTAAAATAACCCATGGCCGAACGGAGGAGCTATGCAAGGTAACCGTGGACAGCAGAACTATGCTCGTGGCAATGTGAATCACGTCTCCGCTGAGGAAGCACAACAAGCTGAGGACGTCGTGATTGGTATGTTTCTCGCCAACTACAACCCAGCCACTGTTTTATTTGATTCTGGAGCATCACATTCATTCATCTGATCCAAGTATGTTGCCAGTATAATCTGCCCATATCACACATGAAACAAACTATGTTGGTTAATTCTCCCGATGGAGAGATGAGGACAAATATAGTATGTCTGAAAGTAAGCCTTAAAATAAGGGGGGGGTAGACTTTCTTGCCAACCTTATTGTCTTGGATTCCCAAGGGATTGATATAATACTTGGAATGGACTGGTTAAGAAAGCACAACGGAGTGATTAAATATGCTCAGAGGATCGTGCAGGTGACGAGTGAGCATGGTACTCGTATTGAGTTTGAGGGAGCCCAACCTACAACCGAGGAGGCAGTGCTGAACTGCATCGAAGAAGTGACATTGGAAAGCACTCCGGTGGTTCAAGAATATTTAGATGTGTTCCCGGAAGAACTTCTAGGTATGCCACCTGACCGGGACATTGAATTTTCCATTGATTTAGTACCCGGAACTGCACCTATAGCTAAGAGACCATATAGGATGCCTGCTAATGAACTAGTGGAGCTCAAGAAGCAAATTGAGGAGCAGCTAGATAAGGGTTTTACATGCCCAAGCTTGTCACCGTGGGGAGCCCCTGTGCTCTTTGTGGACAAGAAAGATGGGACCCAAAGGATGTGTGTGGACTATAGGTCTCTCAACGAAGTGACGATCAAGAATGAATACCCGCTGCCCCGCATAGAGGACCTATTTGATCAAATGAAAGGTGCCCGAATTTTCTCCAAGATTGATCTTCGGTCGGGATACTTCCAGCTGAAGTTTAAGCCCTCCGACATACCCAAGACTGCATTTCAAACACGTTATGGTTCGTATGAATACACCGTTATGTCTTTTGGGTTAATGAATGCACCCGCATACTTTATGTACCTCATGAATAAGGTCTTCATGGAGTACTTGGACAAGCTCGTCGTGGTTTTCATCAATGATATCATGGTGTATTAAAAAAGCGAGGAAGAACATGAAGAACACTTGAGATTGACATTACAGAAACTGTGAGAACATCAGTTGTATGCTAAGTTCAGCAAGTTTCAATTTTGGCTAAAGGAGATATCGTTCCTAGGCCACATCATATCCGAGGGAGGAGTATCGGTTGATCTAGAAAAGTGAGGGATGTTTTGAAGTGGAACCAACTGCAGAATGTAGGGGACATTCAGAGTTTCCTTGCGATGGCTGGATACTACCGCCGGTTCATCAAGGATTTCTCCAAAATAGCGAAGCCTATTACTGAATTTCTCATGAAAGAGAAAGCATTTCAGTGGACACAAGCGTGTCAAGACAGCTTTGAGGAGCTAAGAAGAGATTAACAACAGCACGCCTGTGGGGACGCCCGCCCCGACAGTCCAGGAATCGCATTGGGTGGTGCCGTGCGATGCGGCACCAAACAGCACACCACCGAGAAACACACATACACAACAATATGTCTTTTATACATAGAGTTGTATCATTTTACAAAGAATGTAAGACGTACATTTGCAGCGGAAGATAAGAATACGCTAATGGACTATAGCCTACGCTAAGTAAAATGAAGCCATCCTGCCCGCGGATGCTTCACACTAGCACCACATCAAAAACACGGCGGTGTGCAGGGTTCCAAGTGAGACTCACACCCCTCATTGGGTGCTGCCCCACTCGGCTCTCCCTTCTTCCCTAACATTGCCTTATGCAACGTTACCTGCAAAACAATGGATCAACAAACCGTGAGATTATGCTCAGCAAGACTTAACCGAAAACCTACACATGGAACTCTAAATGCTGGAAATAGAGGGCTGAATAGAGAAGTTTGCATAAAAGAATAACTTGAGCTAATGGAGAGTCCTTACTTCAAGTTTGTAGCAACTTTTATAACACTCGCACAATTTACATCGAGACTCCACAATCAAACAAGAAACGCTTCATCTCGATGCCACTTGCCCGAGGAGAAAGTAACTTTAGTGAGCTACCCTAGACCCATACAGACCTTGAGCCATCAACGCCGAGACTCCACAATCAAACAAGAAACGCTTTGTCTCGACGCTACTAGCCCAAGGTAGAAAGTAAATTTAGTGAAGGTGTTGATCATCCCTCATCTCCAATATGAGGATTACTCACAAAGCGTATTAACTTTTTCCTAGTTTCTTACTACGTCACAACGCAGAGAACAAGTATGCTCACTTCACGAGTGACGGTGATTCAAATCAAAAACACCCGGCTGACATGACACATACGCCCGTCCGAGACCGGTGATCAACCGATCCCCTCAACGTCGTATGTGGCAACCTTTCACACGACACCCAAATATCGAACCGGTCCCACCGACTTGGATTAAGTCTCACTACGGCAAACCCTCGTAGAGCCGACTTCTCTATCCTTCCAGCATCTGCATAAGACGGTGGGGATTGCCTCGACACCCAGGTTAACATGTTACATCGGTTTCCTGGGTCCCATATAGCCAGTATGCATTCGGTACACAACTCAAACTCGTCCCACAGGGCCACACACGAGAACGGGCCATAATCGACTCAGACAGAGACTAGGTTCACAGGACCACGTCCTTGAGCCTTCCATCCATACTGCCCGGTCTCCATTCCCAACTATGAGGATCAATTCCCAACTCTTCCGATTGATCCCCCTTAATCCCGGTTCACGAGTAGGAAAAACGGCCTACTCGAGTTATGCCTCTTTTAATCCACTTTTGTTAACTTGAGATCAGCAGTTATAATTAAGTAATAACCTACTCTAAATAAAACTCCAGGGTTTTTCTGGGTCATGCATGTGGAGTGTCATACAAACCTATCCATAATGCGAAACTAATATTCTAGACAATATAAAGTGTATACAAATAAAAACTTGTAAATTTGGATGCAAACCGGGGCTTGCCTTAGTGTTGATCCCGACTAAAGTTTCTGTCAATAGGATTCAAGTCAGCGGCCTCCGACGTCTTCGCGAGATGTATCGCTATCGAAATGATCAATTAAAGAAATGTATCACATTATGAAATAATGTGCTATAAGCAAACTACAGAATCAAAACCTAAGAACACAGAGGAGTGTATGGTTGAAATTTTTACAGTCTTTCTGAACTCATGATAGTATTATGGTAAAATTTTCAGAAGCTTTTGAGCAAGGAGATGGCCACAAGAATTCTTGGAACCTTTAACTTTCAATGATTTATAGGAATTTAATTAGACTTCGTCATATGGAGAAATTTGATATCCCAATAGTTCTGGACCTAAGGTTCCTAGTAAAATTTGTTTCAAAATTTTCTAAGTCTTCTGCTGGCCATGATGGAGGATTGAAGTTCATTCCATTTTTCTGAAATTTGTTTCAGTGATTTTTTCAGCCCATTTAAACAACCCTGAGAAAACCTACTGATTAAGCCACCTTAATCATCTCCAAAATTCCTGAAATTTTTATTGGATCTCAGGAACTATGATAAAGGTTTGCTACCCAAAATTGGGAATGTTTCATAAAGAATTGCTCCTGGAATAAATCCCTAAAGGATTTACTAAAAACAATTCTACATAAATTCCTGGGCATTTTCATAGCAAGCACTTTGTTTCTCTGCAAAATACTTCTTATAAGGAATCCAACAAAATTCGTATCGCTAATGTTGGAGCTCTATACCCCGAGTTATGGGTTTTTCAAGTTTGAACAATTTCTGTTAGAATTTTACACAAAATAGTCAAACGGGGGGCCCACTGGTCAGGTGTTTCTCTAACCTCTCGCCAGAGCCCGTGGGTGCACGCCGGACAGAAGGGTGGCACGCCCCGTTCTTCCTCATGTCTCCACCATTTTGCTCCGGTTTTTCCATACATGCTCCTCACACCGTGGCCTAGCAGCCGGGCAAGGTTTCCCCGCATGAAAACGGCCGTAGGTAGGTCGGCATCGTCGGGGCGGCTCGGGAGCTCGGCATCGACGCGTTCCGACATGTCCGAAGCTTCTCCCAGCGAGCTACGTTTCCCTAAAGCATCCCTAGTGGTCGGGGAACGTGGAACGGAGCTCAACTCTCGCAGAAAATGGCGGCAAACTAGTTGTCACCATGGACCATGGCGGTTTTAGCCGCCGGCGGCGATTTCTCGTCGCCCGAGGTGGAGGAGGGGCGGTTTTCATCGTGCTTTGGTGTGGGAGGGTGCTAGGAACTGATGAGGACATCACAACAGTGGATACTCACATTGATATACAAGGACCAATCACAAGAGCACGAGCACGGTTACTAAATCAGCAGGTGAACTCGTTCCTAACTTCCTACCATGTGATTTTGAGAATGGATTGCTATTTAATAATTTAATTGTTATTAGGAACATTGGACATGATCAAAAAGTAAAGTGAGGAGGATTGGTACATGGAGAACCAGATGGGACGTCCACAAGTTGATGGAAACAGTCGCCAACTCGGACTCGAGTTCAACTCGGAGTCCAGGAGCAGTCCATCTTAAAACGGATGCCTAGGATGCATACGGACTCCGTTTTTGACGTTCTACATATTCATGGAAAGATGAGAAGATAAACTTTCCAATGATTCTGGTCCCACATTAAAATTCGCCAGGAGTCATTAAGAGTTGTCGAAACAATTCGAATTCAGTGCTCTGTCCGGTGCTGCACCACCGTATTGGGCTTTTGGGCCTTGTATCCTGTATGAGTCCATTAGGGACGCGTCTAAGGGTCTTATGGCCGAACTCTAGTCTTTAAATATTGTAGCCGCCAGCCAAATTCGTGGGTTTTGCTTAGATTAAACAATTTCGCCGTTCTACGGTTTGTGAGACCCCAATTTCGCAATTTCAGATTGCATCTTCATCGTTCTTGCTTGTGTTCTCGGTTGCACCTGCAGGGATAGCCTTCTTGGCGAGGTCAAGCGTGTGAATCACGGTTGATAACCAACGGAGCAGGGGTGTAGTGATTGCAGGGGTATTCGGGTCTGCTCGAGTGCCTTAGATCATCAACGTCGAGATCTCCACTTCAATCGACCTACCTTTCGGAAGATCGGGCCTAAAAAACTCATCAATTGGTATCAGATTTCAGGTTGCTCATGAGGTACTTTGATTTGCCACTAGATTAGTTTTATTTTTCATACCTAGAGTCCACAGAAAAATCCACAAAAAACATATCGTGTTTACCGATTCCTCGACCATAGTGTCTGCAATTTTCGTTTTTCAGTTTGCATTGTTGAGTTTGCATTCGTGTGGTCGAGTCTTGTTGCTGGTTTGGCTTTGTGTTTTTAGGTCATAGTTATCGTTTTTCTTCCTTGTTTTTCTTGCTGCGCACCTATTCCACAATCACTAAATAATAAACCGATCCACCACAATCATCGGTTTGCCCTAGCTAGCCGCCTTGCGTGAATTCCCGCATCGCCAGCCCTAGAACAGGTGACAAAGCATTGTGACAGTCCTCCTTGATTCATCACACAACATCCCATCAGTCGCCGTTGCTAAATTCCAATTGTTTTTCACATCCTATTGCGAGATCTGTTTCAAAACCGAGTTCGAATCTATATAAAAAACAGTAACTCGGATAGCCTACCTTAAAACGGCCATAACTTTTGCATACGAACTCGAAATCAGGTGATTTTTTTTTTTCAAATTGATCTACTCAAAATTTCGCAACCGATTTTACACGGCTTCTCTGTATCGGCGAAATTTCTTAGGCCAAATTCCCCTCGGAAGATAGACTATCTGACCTCCGAAGTTTCAGCCCTAATTTTAAAGAATCTTCCTGATTTTCTATAGGCCACATCTTACATCCAATTGAGCTGCAAAGTTGTGTGATTCCTATTTTCATGCTCTCGAGTAAACAAAAAATATCAGAAAAAATATTAATAAAATAGTGAAGAGAGCACAGATATTAAAGCACTAACAGCACACACTTGAAAACAGTTGGCCTATACACTTGTGCTGTACTTATTGGTTATATCTTCCTGATCTTCTATTTGCCTCTCTACTGCCTTGTGTTGTGCTAGGGCTAGAACACTTGTTAACCAGCAACAGTTCTTACATTGAATACTTATTCAACTTTGTTTTGTTGTTAACGATTTTTGCTTGTTAGCCACCATATTGTGCCATCCAAGCTCCACTTTTCCTCTTGAGCAGAACAGGTACCTTTGCAATCACTCCACGCTTCATTGATTCTCACCGTCCACCGTTTACCACCTGCTGTGTCGGTAAGAACACTTGTAAGAACGTGGTAAGACACTTGAGAGAGAGAGAGATTGTTTCCTTCCTTCCACTTTTCACATTGCCACTATCTTTTGTAGTTAATAGGGATAACATCTTTTTGTTTTCTTTTATTTACTACTAACAATGGCAGAAGATAAAAGGGATGATAAATGTGTTCAACATGCTGAGGTGCGTAACATAATGAGGGAAATGACAGATATGTTCACAAAAAGCCACGCATCAACAGAGGCGTCATTGACGACCTTGAATCACCAACTTGCTGACCTTGTTGTTCGGATGGATACTCTTGAGGCGCGGCTGCCTCTCGCTGAAGAACGTGAAGACGGTGCTTATAATATGGAAGATCATAACAATCAACCACGACTTCCACTTTATCTACAAGGTATGGGAGGTAATAATCGTTATAATTACAATGATCATCATAACAATTTTAATCGCCCTCATGATGATCCTTTTGCTAAAGTCAAATTTACTATACCCTCTTTTTCTGGTGCTTATGATGCTGAGCCATATCTTGATTGGGAGATGATAGAAGAGCAGAAATTTAATGCCCACCTTGTTCCCGAACAACATAGAGTTCGTCAAGCCACAAGTGAGTTTAAGGGTTTTGCTATCATATGGTGGAATGAACTTGTTAAAACTAGAACTGATCCTCCAACATGGGATAGATTAAAGGAAGCTATGCGAATCCTCCTTCTTTTCAGCGGGACCTTCGCAAAAAATTGCAGCGCTTAGACCAAGGTAACATGTCCATAGAGGAGTATTATCAAGAGTTACAAAAGGGTATGTTGCGCTGTGGGGTAGTAGAGGACATGGATGATAAAATAGCTCATTTTTATGGGGGGTTGAGGCATGAAATTCAGGACATTGTTGATTATAAGGAATATGATACTGTTAACAGATTATTTCAGCTGGCTATGTTGGCAAAAAAAGAATTGCAGGGCCGCCAACAGCAGCAGCAACAACGCACGAGGAGCACCTTCACACCACATTCGACATCTACACCATCCAAAACAGCACCATCTTTGAATTTTCGTACAACCACTACACCATCCAATGGTGGCCAACAAACTTCATACTGCTCCATTTCCTCGCGCGTCGGAGGGCAGCAAGACGACACCATTCAAGCCTACGTCTTCGACTCCTTCCACGAGTCGAACTTCCGACATTAAGTGTCACCGCTGCCAGGGAGTTGGTCATGTGATGAAAGAATGCCCTAGCAAACAAGCATACATAGCACGAGATGATGGTGGGTATGATAGTACTTTGGATGTTGAAGATGAATATTCTCTTGCTACTAACGTTGCAGGACCAAAAGATGACCACTATAGCACAGATGAAGAGGTACTTCATACTGCAGCAACAGAAAATTATAGAAGCATAATTGTGCAGCGTGCTTTGAGCTCCAAAGTTAAGGCGGATGACAAGCTACAACGACACAACCTTTTTCACATGTTCCTCATCGTCAAGGACTGCCGTGTACACACTATAATTGATGGAGGCAGCTGCAATAACTTGGTGAACACGGATGTGGTCAAGAAACTTGGGTTGACAACAAGAGCACACCCTTATCCATACCACATTCAGTGGTTCAACAACAGCGGTAAGGTTAGGGTAACACAAACAGCGAGAGTACATTTTTCAATTGGTTCTTACCATGATTTTGCCCATTTTGATGTCGTACCTATGGATGCTTGTTCTCTTTTGTTGGGACGTCCTTGGGAATTTGATATGGATGCTATTCATCATGGTAGAACTAATAAATATACTCTGATGTATAAATGAAAGAAAAATCACTTTGCTTCCTATGACTCCTGCTGAAATTGTGCATTTGGAGAAAAGTACAACACGTGATGATAAGGCAACAAAATCACTAGACTCTGAAAAACAGCAAGTAATTAAGTTAAAATCACCTTCGTTGCTCACAACTAAATCTGACCTTGCTGATTTATTTAATACCAAGGGGATGTACTATGCTTTAGTATGCAAAGAAGCGATGTTTTCACTTCATGAAGTGGCCATTGAATTATCCCCTGCTGTTGCTAACCTTTTGCAGGATTTTTCGGATGTGTTTCCCCCCGAGATACCCCCTGGATTACCACCTATGAGGGGCATTGAACATAAGATCGACTTGATTCCAGGGGCAAGTTTGCCAAATCGTGCGGCGTACAGGGCGAATCCGGAAGAGACTAGGGAAATTCAGCGACAAGTTCAAGATCTTTTGAACCGCGGGTATATTCGTTAAAGCCTTAGTCCTTGTTCTGTTCCTGTTCTTTTGGTTCCTATGAAAGATGGTAGCCGACGCATGTGTGTTGATTGTAGAGCGATTAATAACATCACCATTCGATATCGTTATCCTATTCCTCGCTTAGATGACATGCTTGATGAATTGAGTGGTGCTATTATTTTCACAAAAATTGACTTGCGTAGTGGTTACCACCAAATTAGAATGGACCTAGGAGATGAATGGAAAACTGCATTTAAAACCAAGTTTGGACTTTATGAGTGGTTAGTCACGCCTTTTGGTTTAACTAATGCACCTAGCACTTTTATTTGATTAATGAACGAGGTTTTACATGCTTTTATTGGAATATTTGTGGTGGTTTACTTCGATGATATCCTCATTTACAGCAAGTCATATGATGAACATCTTAATCATTTACGTGCTGTTTTCAGTGTCTTGAGAGATGCACTTTGTTTGGTAACCTCGAAAAGTGCGTCTTTTGCACCAATCGAGTTTCGTTTCTTGGATATGTCGTTTCATCGCAGGGAATTGAGATGGATGAGGCAAAAATTGTGGCGATCACTAGCTGGCCAACTCCATCGACCGTCACACAGGTGCGTTGTTTTCTTGGTCTTGCAGGTTTTTATCGACGCTTTGTGCGGGATTTCAGCACCAATGCAGCACCTCTCCATGAACTAACGAAGAAGGGAGTGCAGTTTTGATGGGGCGAACAGCAGCAACAAGCTTTTGATGTTCTCAAATCAAAGCTTACACAAACACCATTGCTAAAACTTCCTGATTTTGACAAGACATTTGAGCTATAATGTTATGCAAGCGGCATTGGTATTGGAGGTGTTCTCATACAAGGAGGTAAACTCGTTGCATTCTTTAGTGAAAAATTGCATGGTCCTTCTCTGAATTATTCCACTTATGATAAGGAATTGTATGTCTTAGTGCGAGTTCTACAAACTTGGCAACATTACCTGTGGTCTAAGGAGTTCGTCATACATTCCGATCATGAATCTTTGAAGTATCTTAAGTGTCAAATCAATCTGAATAAATGACATGCTAAATCGATTGAGTTCATAGAATCGTTTCCATACATCATTAAGCATAAGAAATGGAAGGAGAATGTTATTGCAGATGCATTATCTAGACGTTACACCATGCTGTCCCAACTTGATCATAAAATATTTGGTTTGGAAACAATAAAAGGACTATATCCTACTGATTTGGACTTCAAAGATGCCTTTGAAAATTGTAGAGAAGGAAGAACTTGGAATAAATATGCACTACGGGAGGGCCTCCTCCATCGTGCTAACAAGCTATATGTTCCTGCTAGTTCCGTTCACCTATTACTTTTGTAGGAAGCACATGGAGGAGTTTTGATGGGACATTTTGGAGTGAAGAAAACTGAGGACGTGCTGGCCACACACTTCTTTTAGCCAAAGATGGGACGTGATGTCAAGCGCTACGTGTCACGATGCACTACTTGCAATAAAGCTAAGTCTCGACTTAACCCACATGGTCTTTATATGCCTCTTCCTGTTCCTAGTGTACCTTGGCAGGATATTTTCATGGATTTTGTTTTGGGATTGCCTAGGACTAAGAGGGGGAGGGATAGTATTTTTGTGGTCGTTGATCGTTTCTCCAAAATGGCACATTTTATACCTTGTCATAAGAATGATAATGCCTCACACATTGCTTATTTGTTTATGACAGAAATTATTCGTTTACATGGTGTGCCAAATACCATTGTTTCTGATCGTGATGCAAAAATTTTAAGTTATTTTTGTAGAACTTTGTGGTATAAATTGGGAACCAAGCTGCTGTTTTCAACCACATGTCACCCACAAACCGATGGACAAACTGAGGTAGTAAATCGTACTATATCCACTATGTTGCGGGCTGTTTTAAAAACGAATTTAAAGGGTTGGGAGGATTGTTTACCACATATAGAATTTGCTTACAACAGGTCAGTTCACTCTACTACAAAGGTAAGCCCATTCCAGGTAGTGTATGGTTTCAATCCCCGTGCTCCTATTGATTTATTACCTTTGCCTCCTTCTGAAACTATTAATTTGGATGCTACACAACGATCTAAATTCATTCTTAAGATTTATGAAACTACAAAGAAAAATATTGAAAGGATGAATGAGACGTATAGAATTTCTGGTAGTAAAGGTAGAAAAGAAGTAAAACTTGAACCAGGGGACTTGGTATGGCTAGATTTGAGAAAAGAACGATTCCCTCACTTGAGAAAATCTAAACTTATGCCACGAGCTGCTGGTCCTTTTAAGACTGTTGAAAAGATCAATGACAATGCATATAAGCTTGAGTTGCCTCCCGATTTTGGGGTTAGTCCCACATTTAATATTTCAGATTTATGACCATACTTGGGAGAAGAAGATGATCTTGAGTCGAGGACGACTCTGATTCAATAGGGGGAGGATGATGAGGACATCACAACAGTGGATACTCACATTGATATACAAGGACCAATTACAAGAGCACGGGCACGGTTACTAAATCAGCAGGTGAACTCGTTCTTAACTTCCTACCCATGTGATTTTGAGAATGGATTGCTATTTAATGATTTAATTGTTATTAGGAACCATGGGCATGATCAACAAGTAAAGGGAGGAGGATTTGGGGACGTGGAGAACCAGATGGGACGTCCACAAGTTAATGGAAACAGTCGCCAACTCGGACTCGAGTTCAACTCGGAGTCCAGGAGCAGTCCATCTTAAAACGGACGCCCAGGATGCATACGGACTTAGTTATCGACGTTCTACATATGCATGGAAAGATGAGAAGATAAACTTTCCAATGGTTCTGGTCCCACATTAAAATTCCCCAGGAGTTATTGGGAGTTGTCGAAACAAGTCGAATTTAGTGTTCTGTCCGGTGCTGAACTACCGTATTGGGCTTTTGGGCCTTGTATCCCGTATGAGTCCATTAGGGACGCGTCTAAGGGTCTTATGGCCGAACCCTAGCCTTTAAATACTGTAGCCGCCGGCCAAATTCGTGGGTTTTGCTTAGATTAAACAATTTCACCGTTCTACGGTTTGTGAGACCCCAATTTTGCAATTTCAGATTGGATCTTCATCATTCTTGCTTGTGTTCTCGGTTGCACCTGCAGGGATAGCCTTCTTGGCGAGGTCAAGCGTGTGAATCATGGTTGATAACCAACGGAGCAGGGGTGTAGTGATTGCAGGGGTATTCGGGTCTGCTCGAGTGCCTCGGATCATCAACGTTGAGATCTCCACTTCAATCGACCTAGCTTTTGAAAGATCGGGCCTAAACAACTCATCAGGAACCATAGTAGCTGTGGTTTGAATTGTAGAACGGATGATCAAGCGATTTGAGCTAATTTCAGAAACTTGCTAGTGTCGGTTCTTCACGTGCGCCAGCGCCAAAAACCAAATTCCGGCGAGCCGGCGTCGGGGAAGAGCAAGGGGGGTCCTAGATGATGATCTAGACACCATGGCACACCTTTGAGTCGTGTTGGTCGTGCCGGAGAGGCGCTGGAACGGCCGAATGTCGTGGAGCAGTGGAGGCGGCGTGGCTCTGTTTTGCCGGAAGAAGAACGGCTCGGTTGCGGCGGGGAAAGGCCGGGGACGGGCTGAAGATGGTTGGAAAGCGTCGAGGAGCAATGAGCGCAGCTCTTTGGTGGCTCAACCGGGCGTCACCATGGCCGGGAGCAAAACGACGATGAGCAGCCGAGAGCGGGCGCAGAGGTCCCTTAGGGTGAGCACGCGAGAGAGTCTCTGTTTTGTTGGAGTGGGGAGCAGGGAAAACACAATTGTGTTGTGCATCCTCGCTGGTTAGCACGCAGCCGAGAGAGAACGATTGAACCGCCTCAGGGTATCAAGCACGCAGGCAGCTCGCCCTCCCTCTCGGTGCCACGCCCACACGGAAGGAAAACTGAAGTTTGTGTCTTTCACACTTACAGGTGGGTCCCACCGCACCCTCCCCCAGACAACAGCGGCCCCGATTTCAAATGCATGTGTAAATTCAGATCTGTGGATGATTTGAACTGTAGAAACAACGTCGCACGGAGGAAAGTCTTCGGTTGTTTGTGTGAGCAGAGAAAAGGCAATTGAGTTGTGGAGCTGCTGTGGATAACGATCAACAACGCCACAGAATTGCCTGCCTTCGGGAGCAAAGCACGAGCAGCAGCTCGGTGGCTGCCTTGGTGGCTGCCTCGGTGGCGAGCTCGCAGAGAAAGAAACACTGAGGGTTCTCGGTTCCAATGACATGCGGGTCCCACCACATAACATTGGTTTCAAAAATTCGAATTCAAATATTTGCAGCACGTTCTACAAAACTGGATTTGAATAGCGGAGAGTTAGATCTCGCTTGTTCTCGCATTTGAACTGCCGGGTTTAATTCCTTTGTGGATAGGTTTCCTTTATTGCATGCAGTAAAAAGTTTGAATTTGAAAACAGATTTAGGAGGAGCATACTCTGCTGATTTGAATTCCACAAAAACACCAGCATGGCTCAACTTGGGGATTTTACAATTCTCCCTCCTTAAAAGAATCTCATCCCGAGATTAGTAAAAGAACGAGATGGAGAAGAATGTTACCGGTGATAGTTCGATAACAGTTTTGGGCAATTAATCCGAAGAAAAATCCTCGATTTCCCTTGTAAACTCTTCGTTGGTGTGGTTATTCCACAAAACCTTGTAGAACCACAACGATCGATGCCTTGTTTCATGAGTCTTTGTATCGAGGATTTGTACCAGTTCTCTCTGTAGGTGAGATCCGGTTTAAGGTTTCCATGCCTCCTGAAAGAACCTCCGTCGGCTCCTTCAAACATTTTCTTAGTTGTGAGACATGAAAGACGTCATGTATGCCCGGCAATGATGTGAGTAGCTCCAAACGGTATGCTACGGATTCACATCTTTCCGTAATGAGGAACTGGACCAACAACACGAGAAGCTGGCTTTCCCTTGACCCCAAATTGATGAATTTCTTTCATTGAGGATACTCAGACAGACTTGATCTCCGACTTCCAAAATACAAGGGTCGACATTAACTCATAAACTCGTTGAAGTTACTCCGAATTACCAAGGTCAGTTCCCCCCTTACTTAGAATGGAGGCTACGAACGAGGCATTCGCATTCTCGTGCCTCTGGGTTCACGTAGTCAGGCGCATATGGTACCAATGCTCGTGGCATCCCTCCTCCTTGTTTCCAGACTAGAAACTCCCTGAGCTTCCCCTGGATTATTCCGGAAAGAACATGCTAAGCAAGGCATGTCTCCTGGTATGACGTCCACGTGAGCTGATGTCCAGCTGGTAGGGATGCGAGCTGATTTGCCCACCAAATACCGGCGGAACTGTGAAGTTGTTGCGCCACATACAGTACTTTCTGATGTTCAATGCATTGAAGCAACTCGAACTTAAACTCTATGGTTCGGATCTAGTTATCCGCCACCAGAGGACCCTCGGCCTCTATGATGACCGGTGGTTGAGTCGACAAAACTCAAAGTATGAGCTCATTTGAGGTTGGCGAGAACCTTCGTCTTGACATCCCTCTTGACGGTTTGTTGATGGCTTGAATTTTCACTGTCCTAATCTTGACATGGATAACCAATGCTTGTCTAGATTAACTGGGTCCTTAAAAACTTAATGTAGTACTTCCCCACATGAATCGAGGTGTTTAGTGAGATTAAACAATGAATCGGTAATCTCACCTCAAATTGTCATATTAATCATTTAATCAAAAACCGATTGCTTTCCTTGAACATAAGAGCAGTCACAAGTCAATTTCACTTATGTTATCAACGTAGCAAAGACCCACTACCTATGGTAACCACAAGGGTATCAAAGTCACCATAGAATCTCTTAAGATTGTGTTCAAGGATTGTCGCGAGGTTAAGCAACCAATAGGTAAACCCCACGATTAGAAATTCATCTAGTTCCGACAATTACGGTACTCGGAGCTAACAAGTCATGGATGAAAATTCAAAAAGACACCAGGGATGTTGAGTAATTGGTTTCCCTTATATTACTCAAGGAGGTCGAATCAAGTAACTTGATCACTATTACAAGGATGTGATAAGACCAAAGTTAGTAGACCCCACTTAATGTTTGAAAGGAGGTACACAATATTGCTCAGTATTTTGGTATTTTATATGCTGTTTCAATATTCATGATGCATAATGATGCTACACATGTGATATGGTGCAATGCATATGCACATGGTATGGTGCAAAATGGTGCATATCTATGGCGTGACATGGTGCATATGTATGATGCATCATCTTTTATAGTTTGAGCAAGAGTTAGTACAACAATTCAAACACGATTAAGAATCGTCTCAGATTTTGCAAGGTACAAATAACTTGGTCATGAAAGGTGCTAAACAAGGAATGCCACTTCCACATTGTGACCAAGTTTAATGGAATTATGCCAAATGTTTGACAAGATGGTTGGGAAATATTCCATGGAAACTTAGCTACTATCTGTTGACTTCCCTACTCTGTTCTCCTAAGTCTTCATCTAATCTTTCAGTGTGAAGAATGAACTACTAGTCCTAACCCCTAGTTAGGACATCACCCTACTGCTGGGAGGTTACTAGAGTTGTCAAAAATCGTGACTTGCTAAATCTTCTTCTTTTCAGTCTTGTGATTATGGTGAGCCTTTGTGGGTGCGTGGTGAAGACGTTGAAACTACATATTTCTTGATGATGACGGATCTTGTACTTAAACTTTGATTATTTGAAGGTGTAATTCCCTCTTGTTTCTTGGTGATGTCATACTTTGGTGTATAACAAATGGTTGATCCATGCTTTGGTTTACTTGGATGTACTCCTCCCTCCTTAAGTTCCAAAGTAGGATATCGAGAACTTAATCCATAATATTCTTATGGGAAGGCAATGCACCCAATAACCTTTTAAAGCGGAACTACACCGGGTTGATCGATGAGTGGAGTATTGTTGTAGTTTGTCTTCATCACTAGAGATGGTCTTGTAAATGACCACCTTCTGTGGTTGAAGTCGACAATGATGCTATGGAGAGTACTAGGAGCCTGTTATGAACTTCTGAGAGTATAAAAACACTCCTACTCATAACAAGTCATCCGGTGCTTGACCGATAAGCTTCCAGACAACTTGGTTCACAACTGACCGGTCTGCACAAAAATTCCATCGCAGCAGAATTAAGACCAGAGGAGAATACCAAAGTTCTGGATCACTTCAGTATCTTCCAACAGTTATTTATGTGACTCCATATCAGTTCAGGTTCAACAGATATGAAGTTTGAAAGTTGATAGAAATCCAGGGAGAATTCCAGCAGTACCCCACCGAGAGGTACCCACTTTGATTCAACTTTTTCATACAGTTCCGAACCCAGTTTTTCAAAACTCACAACTACAAAGTTGTAGCCTAACTCACCAGATTTTCAGAAAATGTATCACTCAACATTTGAAAAAAATGTAGACAGGAAGTGATGGTCCAAAACCATAAAAGAACAGAAACTGAACCAGCTTCTGTTCTATGGTATAAAATCCTAATTTAACTTGTGAATCTGTTGTGGAAATGACGAGAAAAGTTGGAGAATACATCCATATCTTTCCAACGAGTATTTATTTGCACTTAACTAAGTTCTAGATCAAAAGTTATGAGCTTTTAGAGTTGACATAAATTCTGGAAGAATTTCAGCAGCACCTCCCCTGCAAGTGCTCACTTTGAGTCAACTTCTCCATACATTTAGAAACATATATGGACCAAACTCATAATTAAAAAGTTGAAGAACAATTCATAAAATTTCTACAATTGTAATATTTCACATTTTACAATTCCTTTGCAGAAAGTTATCAGCAAGATTCCAATCAGTACAGAAACTATACACAGCCTTTGTTACTCTGGACAGTTTCACTTGTACTGCAAATTTCACCTCTTTACAAGAGGATTCTTGTCACACCCGGTTTTTCCGAAGAACGACCGAGTGACTCCCACATGTATGCCAGGATCATTTTCTCATACATGCGATGACAAAGAGTGAAGCATCATTATATTACAAGCCAAGTGTTCGGATATAAATAAGTCTTACATAACATCTCGATGGACGATGACCTGTTCACAACATAGAAATAAACAAACAGCAGAAGATAAGTCTTGTGGGCTCCGTCACAGGCGTTGCCCGGGGGACTCCGTAAACCTAAAGTCCTTCTTTGGGTCCGAAGTCTTGGTTGTTGTACACCACGTCATTCCCTTGGCCTGAGCAGCAATTTAAACCAACAGAAAAGCAAGCTTGAGTACCGTTGGCACTCAGCAAGTGTGGGAAGGTTATGTCATGCATGGCTAGAACAAGAAAAGGTTGATCTCATGATTAAGGCACTACGCAATTAATACCTATCACCTTAGCTTATTAAGCACCTACATTACTACATAGGTGGAATGGTCCCAATCCCCTAACCCATCATCAATATCAAGTAACCATAACTTTATTTCCAATGTCAAGCTCCCCGCTTAACATCCTCAACTTCCCAATTCATCATCCACTAATCATGAATAAGTCCAAGCCGCTCTTGACCGTGAGCACGGCTGTCATGACAGTTTTTGACTCTGCAGAGTGTGCACCACTGTACCCACATGTAGTGATTTCATCCCTCGTTGCCGGGTGGACTAGAAGAACCTCCATTATGCCAGTGGCCGCGAACCACGTTCACACTTACGAGGTGTGTAGCCAGGAGATCACTACGAGGCCTTTACAAAGGGATTCCCGACGAGTGTGGGCCCACTGAGGTTTCACCCCTAACAGCATCCAGGATGCTCCAAACCCCGCTGCAGTGGCCCCCTCTTGAGCCTTGCGGTTCATATGGTAGTCCAGCTGACACCTATCGCCCGCACCATCCAACCACCCATACTACGTCGGAGATACACCTAATTAATTGGCCAAGCTGCCCCATCTCAGCATGTGGTTGGCACGGTAAAGCTAGGTTACATGCTCCATGAACCGGTCCTTAGGATCCAGGCAAGCACTAAACACAAACCCGTGTCTCATGCACACAACACCAACCAAAGCATCCAACTTGCCTAGATCCCTACCTCTACATAATTCATAATAATCCATTCACAGGTAAAATAATCAAGGTGATGATCTCACATCCCTTGTATCCCATTCTAAGCATGGCTAAGCATGAGTAGTATAAATGAATGACATAATAAAGTAACTCCCAACCCAAGCTACAAGGAAGTAAGATAATGGAAATCTAGGGAAACTTCCTAGCATGGGTTCCATATTTCAATTGACAATGCAAATAATCCTAACTACACATCCTAGTATAGGATCAAAGTGGTCAAGGACACTTGCCTTCTTCCTGCTGCTCCGGAAATGGAAAGTCTTGATCTTGAAAGGTGAGAACCGGCTCTGGGGCTGGTTCTACTCATGCCAATACACACATAGCAAAAGAAACAACATTCCATAAGCAATAGTCCACACAACATTCATGCAAGTCATACATACATACCCATTAAAGTCATACACATAATTAACTGTTGTGTTTCCCTAGATAGGTTGCTCCTATGCATGCATGCACTTTTAAACTATATATGTTATTTCTAACTTTGATATTCAGATTTCAAAGTGTACACTAAATCTAGATTTTCAGTTTGAACTATTTCCTACATTGAATATTACCTTTCTTACTTACCAACTTGCATAAAATGTATATTCCAACTCCAAAATGATTTTCAGGTTTTCTACATTATCTTAAACTTGAAATTTTGATTTTTGGGGCCTCATATGACATTTACTAACTATGTTTAACTATGTTCCCATATTTTCAGATTTATTTTCCTATGCCTAAAAGTGAATTTTAGCATTAAAGCAGTAAAATACATCACCTACACAGACTATATTTTGCCTAAAATGTCCAACATAATATCTATTGGTTTCCTATTTGTTGGGATTAATTTAGATATATCTTTACCTATTTTTCAGAATTATTTCTATTCCCAAAAATGAATTTCAGCATTTAAAACAGAAAAATAAACCCATCTACATAATATATATTGCTCCACCACCAACACAGAGTGTTCAGAAATTTTCCTAAGGTTAGAAAATATTTTGTGATCCATTTTTGTGCAAATTTGGCTGTTGCAAATCAAATTAATATAAATCTCTAAGTCTAGATTCCATTCATTTTTATTTTGTTTCAGGTCTACAATTCCTTTTGTTAGTAAACAGGGCCCTAAAATATTTTCCTAATCCCTATCATGAGTGGCTAACCCTTAATTACAGAGCTAATCCCCCTCTAAAATAAATACAGGGTTAATTTCAATTTTTTATATACTCAGATTTCCTAAATACAGAAAGTTCTAGGGCCTAAAACAGAAGTTTACACGCCTCTGCACAATTTCTGGGAAGCCTAGGGGTAGAACCGAAGAATCTGGGGCTAGACTCAATTTTCCCGCAACTCCAGGGGGTAGCGCGTAAGACTTCTGGCGTTTATAACGCGGGGCTGATGTGGGCCGTAGGATTTAAAATGAACGGCTAAGATTATAACGCGAAGGGGTACGCGGGAGGTCTAATTGTGGCCGCATGATTTAAAATGGACGGGCCACAGAGGGCCACGTCGCCCCTGGCCGGAGCTAGCCCGCGCGCGCGGTGGCACACGGCGGCGGGGGCGGCGATCTCGCCGGCGCAGCCTCGGTTTTTGTTGCTATGCGCTAGAATTCACATCTTTTTGCACGGATCGGTTGCGGAGGGGTAGGGGAATCTCACCTAGGGGGTTTCTCGGGCTCGGAGAGGTCGGAACCGGCTCTGCGATGACGATGGGCGGCGGAGCTCCTCGGTGCTCGTCGAAGCCGTAGCTAGGGCGCTGTCCGCTGGGTCTTCCTTCACCTACGAGCTCCCCGGTGGCGGTGGGCCATGACAAAGCCGTTAGTCCAGCGAAATGTGAAGAGATCCGAAAGATTTCGGCGGTGGGTGATCGGTTCTCACCGGAGAGGGAAATGGAGCGGGTGAGGCGAACCCGGCGGGGGTTTCTTGCGTTTAAATGCACGAGGGGGGAGCAACGGGGTCAGTTGATATGGTGCAGCAATGAGTGGGCCGGAGATCGTGGCTCTGGGGCGAGGAATTCGGACGGGGTGGGCGCGATCGGGCGCGGGAGAAAAGCGGCGAGCGGCGGTTGAAGAAAGAGCTGACAAGCGGGGCCCGCTGGTCAGTGGGGTGGAGAGGGGGGAAATAGGCCGCGGGCTGCTGGGCCGGCTGGGGCTGTTGCGGCGGTTTCGGCCCAGTGGCCCCTTTTTCTTTTTCTTTTCCCTTTTCTATTCTATTTTTGCTTCAAATTTGGATTCTGATTTGGATTTGAATTTTTCTCAAACATGCACCACGTCCACTTTGTTTAAATTTGTATTTGCTACATTTTTGGAGTGTTACAACTCTACCCCCCTTAAAGAAATCTCGTCCTCGAGATTGGGGACTCTAGGCAAACAGATTCGAAAACTGTGCCTTGAGCTCGTCTTCTCGCTCCCATGTGGCTTCTGCTTCCGAGTGGTGCTCCCACTGCACTTTGCACATTCGGATTCTTTTGTTCCTTGTGATGCGTTCCATCGTCTCTAGAATCTTGACCGGCTGTTCGGCATACGAAAGGTCTTCTCGGACGTCCACCTCATTCATGGGTAGCCTCTCTTCGGGTGTTCTTAAGCATTTCTTGAGTTGTGACACATGGAATACATCGTGCACATCTGATAGGCGGGCTGGTAATTCCAACTGATATGCAACTTCGCCTTTCCTCTCTAGAATCTGGAAGGGTCCGATATATCGAGGTGATAGTTTCCCTTTCACTTTGAATCGACGAAGTCCTCTGATAGGAGACACTTTGAGATAGACATAGTCCCCTACGTTGAAAGTGAGCTCTCTTCTTCGT